>CM068833.1:72896219-73263719 GCA_028554795.2 Sinohyriopsis cumingii | reverse complement strand
ATGGTTTGACAATGAGATAGTTACATATACTGACATTGTTTGACAATGTGTTAGTTACATATGCTGACATTGTTTGACAATGTGTTAGATACATATACTGACATGGTTTGACAATGTGTTTTATACATATACTGACATGACAATGTCATAAGTTAGATACATATACTGACATTATTTGACAATGAGTGTAATTTGGAATTTTAATGTAGCTTTAACAATTTTTCAGTCATATCGCTACGATGTCTGAAGTGTGCCAGTTTATAGTGATGTCTAGTACTAGGGCATCATGTAGCATGATGTCCCATCCAGTCACATTATCCCCACACCAGGCCGACCAGTCCTAACACACTTAATGCTGAGCGCCAAGCGAGACACCTGTTAGAACCATTTTTGTAAGTCTTTGGTATGACTTGGCTGGGGATCGAACCCACGACCTCCCGCATCCATGGCGGACGCTCTAACCACTAGGCCACCGTAGCGGCCTATTTGATAATGGGTTACTTACATATACTGATGACATTGTTTGACAATGACTTAGTTACATATACTGACATGACAATGAGTTACATATTTTCAATACCAAAATAGTTGACTTTATGTTCTCACTCGACAGGTGACACTTGGAATTTGACAACATAAAAGGCAAATAAATAACAAGACGGGAGAACTGAACAAGCTCAAAAACAGTTCAGTAAATCTATTATGTGGAATGGAGCAACATCAAAATGTCATCAAGAATTCACATTCACTATTGTATGAGGTCCAGACAATGCAAAATAAACAAAGGAAGGAAAAAGGATAGGAAGGTAATGAGCAATAAAGAAATATGCAATAGATTCATTTAACTGTTTTGTGTTGTATACAAAATATACAGCCTGGGAAACAAATGAAAAAAGCAGAACTTTTTAACTAACTTGTGGGGTTTGGGTGATGATTTTGCGACATAGAACTCAGAATGATGATGCATTTTAAAACTTTAATCAAGCATTGAATAGTAAACTTCTTTGTTGTTTTGTAGGCTGCAAACGTGTTATATTTAGGAATAAAAATTATGCAACATAACGCTCCTGAATTTTGTATGCGTCGACAAGAATGACTTGATGATTTAATTTAATAATCATAATTTAATCTGTAATCAAGTATTTGAATTCAGTATTCAAAAATAATTGACAAGTACTCATCAATATGATTGCATCCCCAAAATAAATCGTGAATACTATTTCTTTACAAAAATGAAATAGATTTTTGGAGATTATCCTGTTCAACTTTCATTGTACGTTCAATATTCTGTTAAGTTTTCTATACTTGAACCATTGTAGGATAGTATCCCCCTGTATTTTTGGATAATTTTTAATAAACCTGTTTCCATACCTCTGGTTTAACAGGACCCATTTTTATCTTTATTTTGTATTATAACATTATCATTAAAGGTTTCAAAAAAGCTTTCCATCCGTTTTGTTTTTACTGGCTAATACTATCCTAATATGGATCAACATCCATCGGTGAAACAGCAATCAGAGCAAACTGTTTTGTTCATATTTGTTTTAAACTAATCATGCAAAGACTCAAAGTCACTGATTTCCCTTTTCAACAGAGTCTTGAACTTTTTAAATGTAATAAATTTAACACCATCAAATTTGTATGAACTTCTTTCTTTTATTATATCAAGATTTGTCAAACACCATTTTATCTGCAACCTTAATATTTTCATCTTTTACCATATTGGGAAGTTTAAAAAAATCAAAGAATAAAATTTTGTTTTCTCCATGTAGTAATCTAATAACTAAATACATTTCTCTAGCAACTAATGCATCATTTGTTTTGTCAATTATCCCATTTCATAATCTCCAAAATGTTTAATTTCCCCAAACAATTCCATAACGATATGATCCCGGCAAAGTTTTTCTTAGTTATTTTTCTAATTCACGAGAATTGCAGTGCTTGAATGAAACTTTGAAAGATGCCATATTTAGTCCATTATTGTCGTAGTTTTGCATATTTATTTATCTTTTTATTCTGTCATACTTGCCAGATAATATTTACTTAAATGTGAATTAGTGTCAGCATTGAAAGGTAAAACTGACAAGAAATGCTTAAATGCTTTAATTTGTAGGGCTATCATCTTTGTTATTCTTCCAATCGGAGTCAGTATTCTTTACCAGTAAGTAGTGACTGTATTATGGGAATGTACGTTGAGAATTCATAACTATCATTTCATCTATGTTCTCAGAAAATATTTTACCTAAAATAACTTAATTTAAATCCCCCAATCAATTTACAGCGAGCGTGATGGTATACTAACTTTGTTGCTTCCTATCCATGTTACATTAGTTTTATCACGAGTTTCTTTCAGACCAGTTATCCAATCAATATTTTAAGTTTCATTGCGCGATGGAAAGATTCTGGAACTATCAGTAATATGTGTTTTATCATCCACAAACTGTTTAACTTTATCTTCTTTATTATTAACTATTATGCCTTTAATATCTCTTACTTATCCGAATTAAAATTATTTCTGCCTAAAGTATAAAAAGGTATGCTGTGACAGGATCTCTGTCTACAACCCCACATTTACTACAAAGAACTAGAACATAAAACCGATATGTACAGCTGCTGGAGATATATTTGTTATAAACCTCTTAATTCATTTTTCCACAGACTTTCTAAAGTTAATATACTGCATAAATGTTCCCATCAACGTCCAAGACACTATAAAATGGGTTTATAAAATGAATAAGTACTTGAATTGGCAAGAAATATACTTTTCCTGAACCATGCATTAAAATCATATATTGTACTCATTGTATCAACTATTTATGTTCCTTTAACGATTTCTTATTGCCATTTATATATTTCTGTGTCCAACATCAATATTACCCTTGATGCTATACAGCCAGCCTGATGCTCATTTTCGCTATGCTAATAAATGCTAAAGTTAGCATAAAACCTATTATTTTAAATTCACTTCTCATGAGCACAGAAGAAGCCATTTCGGTCTGCTATATGCTTTAGTCTGCTTTAGACATAACATTGTTTTCTTAATGCCACAAAACATTTAGTAACAGTACAAAAAAAGCAGCATAGATGTATGCAAACATTCTCTACATTCTCACGTGTTGCAAATATATGCAACTTCACCTTTCGCCTGTCCCTCTTTCAGAAGAACATAATAGCTTTAGAACGGCACCATACATGTTGCATATTGCTAGAACCAACCTACAAGTAAAGCCATTTAATGAACAAAAATTAGCTATTTCTTCCTTTAAGATATCGATATTGTCGAATTTCAAGGTTGGTTGATTTAGTAATTTTAATTCGAAAAATCACACCCTCCATTCTGACTGCACTAGTAATTTAATTTTATTTCAATTGTTCTCTTGTCCTGGCATGACACGGTTAATTCACAAAATACACTGTATCCGTCCTCCAATGATTTGTATTTTGATATTGATCGTTTTAGTTCCCAATCCAAGAAGGTAATTGATAAATATATAAGTTATCAAGATAATGTTAATTTTGCGAAATAATATCCCCATGCATGAATAATTTGTCAAACGATCGCTTAAATCAGTCTGGTCAGGTAATTTTTTAAATAAGATAATTCTTAAGAGTAAAGAAATACAGTTTTAGTTTTCATTCTTAAGAGTACTGGAATTTGAATTTATTTGTTTATTTATTTATTTTATTTATTTATTTAGCGATGAAAGATGTATAGTCGCATTAATTTTCACTACTGTCCGAAGCTCTCAAAATTGTATGCAACAGTTTCATTTTGATTTGCACGTGTTGGCGGGATACAGTTTGTGGTTCATGTTGTACAAGGCTTTGGGAGAAGACTTCTGTATGAATCCATAAATTATGCAATGTAGATGTCTTGTTTACACAATGTTTAATTATTTCCTCATAATATATCGTTTCATAATGTTGTGAATGGTTTTATTTCTTATCATAGCAAAGTAAACGGAAATACTTCTAATACGAAATAGTTTGTGATTACAAGTCCTATTGTTTGATTAAATCGTTGGTAAGATTTTGTTTAGAACTATAATACACAGTATAGTTTATGTTTCTATACACTGGTTGATTCTTTAATTTGCCATACAGTTAAGGGTACTAACGGCTTGATTAAGTGAAACTAACGGCTTGGTTAAAGGAAATAAACGCTTTGTTAAGGGAAAATAACGGCTTAGAGGTAATAAAGGTTTTGTTAAGGGGTAAATAAGGCTTAGAGGCAATAAAGGTTTTGTAAAGGGCAAATAACGGCTTGGTAAAGGGAAAAAAGGCTTGGTTAAGGGTAAATGATGGCTTGGTTAAGGGCAATAACGGCTTGCACTGACGTCTTTGCAGAGGGCACTAAAGAATTTTTTTAAGAGAACTGGCGGTTAAGGATACTGATGGTTTATGAAAGACACTGACGGCTTGATTCAAAGCGGGTCCCGGGTGGCCGAGCATTCTTTCACTGATATCTCACCTCTGTTTTCGTATGGGTATTTCCTCCAGCAAATATACTGGTGGCCATGTATTGGCCTATCATGTGTTGAACATCCCACAACAACAATAGGTCAAGAACAATACTAAGTGCTTAAAAGTTCCTTTTGTAACCGTCTTTCACAACACGTTTTCTCGCCAGTTTCTCAGCAGCATATATATATTTTTTTCTTCCAAGAATTTTTTCTGAGCTCGTTTGTATCTCCAGAGAAAATAATCACTTGAATTCAATAATTCAAAGAAAAAGATTCCAGCCCGAAATAATAATTAAAAAACACTGGACACAACATACAACTTGATTCTGCAATAATTTCAAGCACGAATGACCAAGTCCTCACAGTTGCAAGATTATATAGTTCTCTACTTGACCTCAGGTCACAATTACATTTTCAAAAAAAAAAAAAAAGATTACCTAATGGAAATTAACCGTCTAAAATGATCATGATGTTCGCAAGACAATAAACTGGATTATGTATAATTCACTTAGAAAATTCCAAAACTTTGACCTAAAAAAACATTTATTTCTATTAAGAATAATGCTGATTTTAAACCCATACATTTAGAGAATAATTTAGTTGTTATTAGTTGTTTAAAATGAATGAAATTTAAAAAAAAAGGTTAATTTGGGTCAGGTAGAAATTAACTCAATTTTGGACAAGGTTAAGTCCAACATAACAAGTTACATTACAATAGCATATAATAAAATAAAATAAAATAAAACTAACAAAGCAAATTAATTATACATAATATATGTAGTAAAAAATAGATAAGAAAAATGCATCTACCTATGTTTTAATAAATACATGCAAACTTGTTAATAAAACAGGGTATTTGTTTTCTCTTCAAAATGACAAATGTTCATGGATTTCAGTTTCCATGTCTAAATTAATAAACTAGAAGACCAATCTTGAGGGAATCTTATACGTCTAATTTAAACTAATTCACTGTGAGTTTGAATTGGGTTGAATTTTAGTCCCTGTGTTGAATCCGGTACCCTCAACATCAGTGTTGTTTTTGCATGTTATATAAGCATATTTCATAAAATACTCGTCAAAATGCCTGACTTAGGTCACTGCTACTCGTCACACGCCTTACTTGGGTCACTGCAAACAGGATCGGGGTCGAAGATTTCAGTTCTAATTATTTTACCATAAACAACTAGATTGTATATACCCAATTGGAAGTGAACGCATATACAATATCGTCCATCGATTTTGAAAACTCTGGGACCCACCTACCGCCCAAATAGGCACGAGAACTTAGAAGTAAAGTGTGTATTTTGTAAGAAAATTAAGGTCTTTCCACGACAGTTTGTTTTACAATGAAAATCTTTGATACGATGAGAAAGAAAAAATACAATTCAGATAAACTCAAAATTACAAGCTCCAATTTGACGACAGAACGATTCGAGTTTTCAAAGAGGTGTGTGTGTTTGTGCGTAAAGAAAGTACGTGCATTCTATGTAGGTTAAAGGGGTATATATAGGTCATTAGTAGTTGTAGATAGGTAGGTTGGTATGCTTGTATGTTTTTGCGTCATTTAATATTCTGAAAACTTGAAATAGATCAATCTGATAAGCTGCCATGCGATACGGATCTTTTAATAGACTACTGTAAATGTATACAACATTCAAACAGCCTCATGGTCGTCACTCGAAGTTAGGTGGAATGTTCCTTTATATGCTGTATATGGCGTACAAGCCACCCTTGACTAATATCTGTCAAAATGAAGTCTTTCTTCAAACTTTCGTATCACTTACATCATGGAGTCAATATAATCGCGATATTATGCCACATCGCTTTTGACGCTTAGGTGACAAATTTTGCACACTTAAAGGAGAGATTCTTTGAATATTACCTTACGATCTGAACAATCGATATGGCTCATCCTTTGTTTCCTTTTTTTTATTTAAATTCTTTATTTGAAAAGGACATAGTACGGGATACCCAGCAAATCGAATTCGGTATTGCAGATGGAGCTTCCGTACCCTATCTTCAAGGTTATCGCTTTATTGTCCATAAAATAGAACCATTGCCTATTTGACAACTACGCCATTCGGGACAACAAAACGCAACAGACAATATAAATGCTCTAGAAATTACTAAAAAATCAAATTGGACTGCACCAGTTAAATGAACTAGTACTACCTGGAATAAATTGGACTGCACCAATCAAAATAACTAGTACTACTTTGACTAAATTGGACAGCACCAATCAAAATAACTAGTACTACTTTGAATACATTGGACTGTAGCAATCAAAATAACTAGTACAACAGTCAAAATAACTAGTACTACTTGGAAGAAATTGGACTGCACCAATCAAATTAACTAGTACTACTTTGAATACATTGGACTGCACCAATCAAAGTAACTAGTACTACTTTGAATACATTGGACTGCACCAATCAAAATAACTAGTACAACAGTCAAAATAACTAGTACTACTTTGAATAAATTGGACTGCACCAATCAAAATAACTAGTACTACTTTGAATAAATTGGACTACAGTCAAAATAACAAGTACTACTTGGAATAAATTGAACTGCAACAGTCAAAATAACTAGAACTACTTGGAATACTGAATGATGATGACTGATGATAGAAGAAGAAAAGAGGTAATAGAGTAAATGTGCAACCCTTCTAACTTGAATCAGTAATTTGTGCGAGTAAGGCTAATATATACATAAGTTTTTTTAAAAAAAGCCATTACTACTCTCACCTCACCTTCTATCTTTTTGTCAGTTACTATTTATATTCTTTAACTATTCTTAGTACAAAAGACTAAAATCTGCACTTAAGATTTAGCGTTCTGGTCGTTATCGAAATGCGTCTGACAAAAGTATAATCTTTTATTCATGACCTACAAATTGTTTTCGCAAGTTTAGTTTCATTTTATCAGAACGGGAAGCGTTAAAGTTGTCACATACGGCATGCAGGCACCGTCTAACTGCGGTTATATCATAACCTACACGCGATGTTTTGTGTAACTTTTGTTAATTAGTCCCAGCCTTGACACACAATGGCGGCTAGACTCGAGCAACGTACGAAGACCACACATGATCCTATATGGGGAGAGTCGAAAGGTTATCTACCACAACCACTAAATCATTTTAAAATCAGTTTTATTCCTGAATTCACACCCAAACACCCGATTTGTAATGCCAATCGCAGTCCCAGCGCCTACTCAGATCACTGAATTGATTAGGGCGAACATCGTAGCAAACGACAAAGAACTGCAAACTTTTCTGTTTTGGAATCTGTCCTCTAGTACGAGTAATTTTTCTTTCATATTTATGAAAGGTTCAACCTAGTAGGCCATCAGTAAAGGTCAACTGACAAGGTATATCACTTTTTGAGATCATTTTAATATGAAGTTTACCATTGACTGATTAAGGAAAAATAGCTTTTATGGCGAAATTTCTTTTAAATAAGTGTTGTATAATCCAAAATTATAACGCCTTTCAAACATCGCTTTCACTGTTATAGTATCGCTTACGTCCGTTGAATGACGTCACGTAAATTATTTCCCTACCTAGCTACAATGTAAACTAATTCAGATAGCGGAATACCCATCATATTATACGTAAAACAAATATTAACTAATGATGTAAACTAACATTATATTGTTTGAATTAGATCTTATACATCATTTATTTAAAATATATGGTCCATTTAGTTCCTATTTTTCAAAATGAGTATATATTTTTAGAATATAATATTCTTCTGTATCAATACAGTAACATACTGCCCTGTCATGTCTGACTAAATAACTGTCATGTCTGACTAAATAACTGTCATGTCTGACTAAATAACTGTTATGTCTGACTAAATAACTGTCATGTCTGACTAAATAAATGTCATGTCTGACTAAATAACTGTCATGTCCGACTAAATAACAGAGTGAACTTTCGTTCAGCTATTATGTATTCAGGGGAAGCAATGCTCACTGTTTCTCATTTAAACATCTCATTCAAAAAAATAGTTAGCCCCATTTCATTATTTGTTTCAGTCAGATTCAGGATGCGTTTATCGAATGCATGTTTCATGCTGCCTAATGGTGGTGATCAAACCATGGACAACTACTTCAGGCATGACGGAAAAACGCAGTTTGTGTTAAGTGATGCCAAAAAAGCCTATACGATTTATTTACAAGCAGTACTGTTAATATAGAAACACGAGTAACATCTACAGAACGCACGTAAAGAGTTTTCGTTAAATACATATAGTTAATTAATATTACGAATTTAATTGTAAATTATAAATACTCATAAAATCATAACATTTTAGATACATCTGACAGAATCCAAACAGTGAATCCAATGTTTCCGGTAATAAACGTTCCATTTCAGAAATAAGTATTTCCACTCGTACAGTGATTGTATAGAGCTTTTACGAATTGTAATTCCAGTGAGAACAATAGGACCATGATAGTATTCCGATGGTTTATTGCATATGAGTGGAAAATTCCCATTATATACCTGTTCGATGGGGCATTTTACTAATACCGACTACGGCACCTGAATTCGAAGGTACTGCAGCGACGTGGCAGCAAAGGGAGATAAGTGGGTAAAATATTTCTTTCTTACAAAATTATTCGTTCATGGCAATTTTTGATTGGCAAGTGTTGCTCATGTTATGAAAGTAGAAACAAGAATAAACTAGTGTTGTTCATTAATATAAATATTTTGGAAACCCTACTAGTTCACCTTAAAAGCCAGTAGGTCATATACAACCATTACCTCCCACCCCTGCCCTTTTCCATATGGAGTTATATTTGCAATTATTTCGCTAGCAACATCAGATACGTCCAACTGAAGAATGCATCGAATGTAACTCATGTTCCGTCGTATTGAAACTACTTGAATCCAGTGACTTGCTTGGATGCTTTGTGTTCAGACGTTAAACATGTTCACACAATTGGAACATCCTCAATCATTTCCATCACGAAAACGACTGTTCACACGGCCTCAGATCACAATTATTTTTCCTACAGGTCCCGCCATTTGTCAGTACTGATCTTTCCTATATGTCCAAAAAGTATTCAGTCTTATGTTAATCTAACTATCTCCAAAGATGAAGTCACCGAAGTTCTTGTCGTACGTGTCCGGCAATGAGAGGTTAGACCGTATATAAAACGTGCAATGGATCACACATTTCACTTCCGGGCCAACGATTATGCTTCATTACTCACTGTGAAACAAATACAAACAGACAACCAACGCATAATGCTCACAGTCTAAAGAATAAACAAAACAATGACTAAATGTAACGTAAGCACCCCACCCCCCCATCCACCCACCCCCAAAAAGTGTCAGGAAAATATTCTCAAAAAAACAGACTTCGATAACATTCGTTGTTGCCGAAGCGGAAGTAATAATAATCACTTGTATCCTATCAGAACAACTTATTTATGGTCAGTTTCAGCCAAACGCTTACATTGTCATGCCACGCCTATGTCATCTTAACTCACGAAGTCTTTTTGGATTTTAAAGCAGGCAATGGGTGTCTGCCGTCCGCAAGTCTGTAGTGTTCGTGTTCCACAGGGTACACGTTTTGGGCCTGGTGTTTTTGAAACCCCAAAACTAACTTTGCTATATGTTCCTTATTTATAGGAGGTTTTCATTGCAGTACAAAACTTAAATAGTAATACAGGACAATTTCTATCTGACAATATGTTTAAATTATAGAAACATTGATAAATTAAATTTTAATAGCATTTTAATACATGTTTAAATTTAGAAACAGATTTTAACGAACTATTAAATGTTCATATAAATTTTAAAAATGAAACTGACAAATATTAGATAGCAAAGTTGACTAATGAATAATATTTAAAACATTTACAAGCGTACGTCAGTACAACTAGAGGCTCTGCTATTGTGTTTTTCATCTCCATCCATTTATTAAGTCCATATAACTATGATTATAAACAATTATTGAAAGCTATACAAGCACACATGTTTTACTCATATAATCACAACATCATAAACACATACGCTCACTGACTGGATCCATAATAAATAATATAAACTACCGAACGGCACAATATCAATAATAAAAAGTCTTCGCGTATTTTGAATGAAGGCCTCAATTTGGATTTAAAATATATTTACTGAACATAATTCGAAAATTATCCACAATTTGATCATCTCCACCGAGACTATACATATATGCAAAATTGTAAAAATTTTAAGTTTTAGTTTGAAATTACTATATTTAAAGTTTGATATATCCATACTATCGACATTTAATGTGTCTACCTAAAATAGTCTACACGATTTTAATTTTAATTATTTTTTTATGGCCAAGCCAGTGATAGACATCAGATCAAAATTATTTTATTCGTATATTGTCCGTACATGTGTTTAGCGGTACCGGAAGTCATAATTGTGACCTCTGTCCACATGGCACAGTATGGAAGGTGAATGAGACAAAGTCAAAATTAGAGTATTGTCAATCTTTTCTGAAGCATCCGCCGAAGGCAGATTACCAAGCCAACTAAATTTGTGTATTTTTGCAACTGCATCCAAAGTTATTTCTAGACTTGAAGAAACTGGCCAAGCCATGTACCGACAACGAATTTTTGCAAAGACCTGATATATAACTATTGTGCTAATCTGAGTAATCGGACGGACTCGGGGAAATTGTAATAAACCCGAACACTGAATAGCAAGTTCAATATTTTCTGCCGTCAAAAAAGGGCCACGGTACCGTGTTCGGCTATTGTGTATATGGCACAAATAATGTGATGTCTGATAGAAAACTTGTACAGATTTTTATATTCAGTGCAACAAAGCCTTGACTGATTGTTAGTATTTCCCCTGCATAAGCTCTTTATGCTACTTTATGTTGGCACTGGTACTTTACTGGCTATACATTCACTAATGGGGATTGTGGTAAAACAGACTCTTGTTGGCATGTTCATATGCAGTTTGATGGTGGAACGTATCCAGAACCCATACGTTTGTGAAAGGAATGCATAACAATCATCTTATTATCTTGTCTATTTCACTTATCCTGAAAAAATAAAGGCATGGGAATGGTTTTAACAACTATTATGCAATTTTTATAAAAAGAAAATAACTTGAACGACAAGAAATAGAAAGTACTTTTGCGTTTTATACGGTAATTCCGTGAGAAAGGTATTCAAAACAACCACATGAAGGTAGAGTAACAAAGGCATCACTATTCTTGTTCTCTCTTGTGTTATTTCCGGCGTGAAAGCACGCAAGCGTGTGACTAAATTGGTCCATTATTTAACATTATCTGTCGGGCATCAGTTGAATCCAAGAAGTCTACAATATATTTTGTTTTCACCTGTATGAACGAACGTCGTTTCCGATATTTTATCAGCTGGATGGATACAAAATAGTTTCCTATGATACATGTGCGGCCTTACAAAGAAACAAAATGGCGTTTTGTAATCATTGTAGGCAACATAATCTCATTACATAATACCAGACACTGTAAATGTAACTTTACTTGTACTTTTGAAGACTGTACCTTTCTCCATCAGAAATTATAAGTGACATTGGTTCCATTTCGATTATTTGTGATTATTTATCAGGTGTTATGGGATCTATGTTAGCGTGCGCTTCGTGCACTGTGACCGATCGCTCACGCACTGACTCATTCATTCACGATAAACACGCACCTGGGTTACCTGTTGTTATTATCCGAAATGAGGCCTCTTAACTATACTCAAGCACCATAATCTCAACGTTTGGTAGTTTAACGACAATTGACGCTTGGTAGTTTAACGACAATCGACGTTTGGTAGGTTAACGACAATCGACGCTTGGTAGTTTAACGACAATCGACGTTTGTTAACGTAACGACAAATCCACACTATGAATATCACAACTAAGCTTACCCTAAAATTCAAATCCAATCCAGGAACGAATTCAAAGTAGAAGGCTGGAGCCGGTGCACCCACCGTAGAAAAAAATTATTAGCACAAAACAACCGGAATGGGTTTTTTTTATTAGCGTTTCTTTCTTGACAGTTAGATATTTAAAATTATAAACTAGAAGCGCTTAAAACTCAAGAGCGTCTGAAGACTTCGCCCCATGGGCCACCATCAGACTTCCCCACAGACCCCTCACCTACTTGTTTACGCTTCCACCCCACTCCCAGCGATGCTAAACGATATTTTTGGAACCTACACTACAATCCGAATCACTTTACAACATGACAGTAGATTACTTAAATCAAATGCAGTCTTGTGATTATGATGAAGATTTATGTACCCTTTTTGGTCATTACACACTGTACTTTGGATCATACGACTTCCAATGAACTTAGCAGAAAATATACATTGTAATTAATTCAAATATGAACACCTTGATTATATTATTGTAATTGCAAATTGGTGACAATATTTAATCATCTTCCATTAGGACAAGTATTTTTTATTTACTTTCTAAAACTTTGGTAAAAGAAACATTTCAAAGCTATATTGACAAAATATCTTATAAATGTAAAGGAACGCGCATGCTCAGATGTCTTCTCGCCACAATGATACTGGTGTTAGTATTTAAGTACACGTTTAAGGAGTCAGTTCAAAACTGAATTTACCATGTTTTGGACATCGCGTATCTGGTGAAGTTAGAACAACTAACAGCCATTAAATTGATGCTTCTTATGGCAGGTGATTACATATTTTTGTCTGTATGTAAGTACAGTCATTTAAACGACATGTGCCTATCGATCAGAGTTAAATACAGTATAAAGTGGCTGTTGTTGTGCTCATTCGAAGTCATTTGGTCAGAGTGCATGGTGCAAAGACCAAAATCGGCACATAACTTTAATTTGTATTCCTGCGTGAAGTTATGTCTGTGCAAAGATGTAGAATAGTCCTTTTATTTGTCCTGCCTTTTGTTTGTCCTGGAGCAATCCTACTTGAGTGGTCATTAAATTGAAATTTAAAAAAATAGAGCGGTGTGTGGTCCGTTGGGTCACCTTAAAGCAATGAGTCTCCAGACTGAGAGTAAATCTTGTAGCTTAAAGCTCACGAATTTGTTATCCATTTACCTTTGAGTGTATTGGATACCTAGAAAGCGTTCCGACACTTTTCACTATTTGTGAAAGTAATTATTTCATCATAAAGGTGTGGAAATGGGGTAAGTCATTAGGCCAGGATGATTAAACCTATACAGTCATCTTGCACAATTAAAACTTGGAAATCTATCTGTTTATTATCTTTTAATACTTCCAAGAAACACGTCGGATTAACACAGCTTTTGGATTCTAGCATTAAAAAGGTTACTTTAAATTTAAATACGGCCTTTGACCTTCGCAATTATGTCTTTGTCACCTCTTCTCCGCGCTCGCCGATTTCTGTTGTCGGTATCTGTTATGGCTTGTTGTAAAGTCGTGATGGCAACTGACCGCGGAGATAAGATATTTCTGTATATGGCAAAGTCCATTAAATCATGAAAGACAGTTGTGAAACTGAAATGAATCTCTCTCTCTCTCTCTCTCTCTCTCTCTCTCTCTCTCTCGTATGTATGTATGTATGTACGTACGTACGTACGTATGTATGCATGCATGCACGTATGTATGTTTGCATGTGTGTATGTCTGCATGTGTGTATGTATGTATGCTCTCAAAAACCTGTTTTAGCGGAGCCTCTCCATTTAAACTATATAATGTAGATTACTTATGAATAAGAATTCCGCATTTCACCTTCAAATCATTCATCTAATTGAAGATGTCAATTATTCGTAATTTGCAATCTTAACGTGAATTATACGAGTGATATAAAAATGTCATTGACATTGTAACTGACATGATACGAGTGATATAAAAATGTCATTGACATTGTAACTGACATGATACGAGTGATATAAAAATGTCATTGACATTGTAACTGACATGATCATCGATTATGACATTTATTTAAGTAATTACGCTTTCTGTGTCAAGATATTCGTCTCCGGTATTCGTTCATTCTTCTTTTCTTATTTTCATCTAATCTTTTTTCATTTATTAGGAAGACTTGCTGGATAAAGGTTGCAAATATTGTATCGTGCCTGATGCGCATGTGTCAAGGTACACTAACCCAATTTATTAAACACAATTCCAAAACACGTTGGTGATAAACACATATAGATATGGAAAATAGATAAGCAAATAAAGCACTGAGTAGAAGTTGTCAAAAACCTAAATCTGATAGTTATTGACAGAATTATCGTCTCATCTGTCTGGGGATAATTGCTTATTTATTGTCGTCTTACCATGACTCTCTTTCTGCTAAAGCATAAAAGATTGCGACACAGACATTATAATTCGCTTACCTAAAAGAAATTTAAAAATGAAAAATAAAAAATAGTCGGTTGTCCTCCAAACAGTGTTTGTTTGTATTCAGTCACAGGTTAATGTATGCACTGGTGAATAATGACAAAGATTTACTTACTGATAAATGGAATCTCCAATCTTGTCTTACAAAGTAAATTAGCAACAAGCTGGGTTTTTTTAAACATATAATCATTTTGTCAATAATGTTTACGATTTTAACAGATTCCTTGCAGTTTAAAACAATTTACGTTAGTTGTTTCTTTTAAAAATAAATTTGTTTATAAACTTGTTTTCTGAAAATAAAAGACAGTACAATTTTACGTCGTTGGGAAGTCAATAGCTCGTATGTTAGCAGAAAGTTTAATTTCTAAAACGACTACACATCTTTTCAGGTACAATCTAAGACGAGTGTGCATTTTTAAAGCACCTACAAAGACGAGTAAGCATCTTGTACACACGTGCTAAGACGAGTACGCATCTTTTAAATATATTCTAATACGAGTACGCATATTTAAACACAATCTAAGACGAGTACGTAGATGTCAAACATAAGCTAAGACGAGTGTTAGGCATACGCTAAAGCTTTCTTTTTCCTGAAGACTAAATGCAGGTATACTTTTTAAGCCAATAGATTATATAAGTAGATAGAAGGTCCTTTTTTATTCGTGAGTACAGGCAATGATGTCGGCTGTTTAGGCCTGAGACTACATGATCCTGTTCTACTGTTATTAAGAAACCTGTGTACTAGAATCCGATCTCTGTGTTAGAATTGTCTGAATTCATAATATCAGGAGGTACTGGTGATGTGCGATCTCCCCCGCCCCCACCACCACCACCACTCCTTATGGGTTTTGGTAATCGTTACCGAGGAGATGATCAACAACGGCGTTATTGCCCAGATCGAGTAAACAATCAAATAAAATATGAAATTAAGATATGGAAGAAACAGAGATCTGAGCAGAAATATAGAATAGAATAACACGAGCCCCGGTATGTAAAATACAACAATTTAATCAGTTACATAAACATAATGAACTCGAACATGACATGAATGATACACTTTCTCTCAGAAAAAGATTTACATAATTTATGCGAAATTCAATCAGCCGTTCTGTTATACTGATAAAATAAGTTTCATAATATGATCTGATCGAACGCAGACTGCCGGCATGATTGTATCACCTTGTGCTTCCGTTTTTTGTCCAAATCACTGCTGGTAATAGGTCGGCATTTTCATATTTATTCTCTCTCTCTCTATAGTACCGAATTTAAACACGTGAAAGTTATTTTTTCCATCCTGGCACCAAACGATATTCTCAATCTCCCACGTCATATATCGTCTATTGAAATTCAACAAAAATAGTTATAGTCAATTCGCACCCAGTACACGTTCACTACTCCATTAGTTTGAATTTATGTCTTGTCTAGCTGCCCTCGCATTCCAACTGGGACCATAACATACTTAAAACTCTCAGATGTTATTGATGTCCCACTGTTGCGAAATATTTTCAGCTGAACTATGTCAGTCAGTTTACATACCTCGAAAGAATCTGATCGCTTAATTTTCTCCTTGTATACACCGTATATTGCGACTGTACTTCGCAATAGACCCCGCGTGACAGCAAACACTATTTATTTTGCGTCGAGTTTTAGCATAGTCACGTGATCTTGCGGAACCATTGGGAAGCTACAAAACTGTTCTCAAAACATCGACATTCCATCAGGCATTGAGAAACAATTTAAATCTTATTATTAAGATTAGTAATAATAATTGTCAACACCTACGTCCACATCTATTTATAGATTATATGCAATATTATACTCTAAACAGATTCAAATCATGTTGGCCAAACTTAAATTAAGGTATTTTGTGCACACTACTACCATGAAGACAATTTATAAAAATGAGATAAAATCATGTACCGGGAGTTACAAAAAGATAGATATATATAACTATAACTGTATAAATTTAAAAATGTATATCGAGAGAGAGAGAGAGAGAGTCAGAATGTCGTGGCATGTATGTTTTGTTAGAAATTGTCAGGAAAATAGTGATATTAACTATTGCCTTGGAATGTCACAGTTTTATCACTGTTGTACTCTGACCACTGTTTAAAATTCAAAGTCGAATCAACGTCGAAAGTTTTGAATGCACATTCAGATCCAACTAATATGAATTGTGTTCATTAATATGTTTATTCTGGGTGTAAAATATATTCTTATTACCCAATGATTCACCGACTGATTTTGAGCTAAATGTACTCATATTCTGTGCTTGTTCCCAATTGTTTATCTCTAATAAAACTTAAAATCTTGACTTTAAGGATCCAAGCACTTCGTCTAATTTATCCCCAGTCATCATGTCGTAAAGACCACTTATAATTCTCCTTGTGGCCAGAAGAGAACGTAACTGAGAACCTAAAGGACCCCGTAGCATAGTTCAGCACTTAAAGTCGACGAACGATTTCATAGCGGTACTGCCCGCATGTGTCGTTTTCGAATGACACGACTATGGTGTAGCTCGCCGGATTATCGTCGAAGGTAACCCCAAATCAAAATGAAGGAATGCAAGTGAAATTGAGTCTTCTTACATATCATATGTTCTGGGACTGACGACATTAAAGTCGTGTATGTTCATTGCCTGTGTTGCCAGAATTTAACATGTACGTATGGTTGGGAACTTATAATCGAGTTCGGAAAAAGGCACGGAGACGTTCCGGATGTATTCGAGACGTCGGTTGTGTCCATTTGAAACAGCATCATTGGACCTTATTAATGGTATGGTCCCATTTGACACAGCGCCAAACATGTTTGTGTCGTTCTTGTCTGGTATAATGAGCAACGTACCTGGCATATATCAGGTAATGGTGCATTGACTTGGAGGTGGTTAGTCCCTATCAATTAGTATGGGACTGGTGTATTAGGTTAGATTGTGACCTTTTCTGCACGATGTGACTACGCCAAGTCTACTCGCCACAGAATGACTGTACAGAGATCGCGTGGAACGTCGCATAGCGAGATGACAATATTTCATAATGTCGCGACATTCTTCTAGTTAGTCGCGCCTGGAACGCCGGCTCCGAACAAGGCGCTGTTCAGCTGTCAGGTGATGGGTGTTTCACCTGCACGGCAGAAGCTACCAACGATCTTGAGCGAGGTGCGGTGGACAATACTGTGTTTACTTGGGAAGACTTTATAGGAGCTCGACGCTTCTAGACAGACAGTGGCAAGAGAGGAAAAGTGTTGTCCCACCAGTATTCCTTACATGTTTCTCTGACCTCGGACCTGTCACGGGCTTACCACATATTCGATCGATAAGGTATTTGAGGCATTCATCACATGCATCTAATTCACAATGTCGACTATTTCGGAACCTCGCATCATACTAATTTTTTCGAGACTATTATGAAACCGCACGAAAAATTATCTTAAACCTCGTGAGCCCATCATGGAGGCCGAAAAGGCGCCGGTCACAGATACAGAATACGGTCAACCTGCCGACCAAGAATCATGCCCTCTATATCTGCTGATCTTCGAAAATCCAGATTAGAACTTCGTTCAGCAAATCGGTGATAATTCCGCGATGCCTCTCTCGCCATTCTGTCTACTGCTTCTTGAGTCGTTCTATAAGAGACAAGAGTAATATGCTGATCAATGTGGTTTAAAAGCTCACTCCCCTCGATATGATTCAGATACGGTTGAAATTAAAATCCTAGAGGAGCTTGTTATTTCCATGTATTGATTCTCCCCTGAGGACTTTGCAGTGAGTGAAAACCTCCCCAGCCCAGAGCAGACCTCAAACGGTGACAAGACTTTGGATCCAATACTTCCGTTAGATGCCGCTGAATAAAAGGTCGATACAGCAAACTAAGCTCTGACGATTGGGGGTACTCGAGGATGTGTTACCTTTAGAGTCCTAAAAGCGATTTAAGCGGCATCGTTATTTATGTTCAGCTCACAAAACACCATTGTTTTCTGCGGAGTCCACGATATTTTCATCATACCCCTATGATGCCCGCAACCCTAATCAGCTCTTCCTATGGATGCAATCCATTGAAAGCACAAGCTCCCTTGTCGCTACAAGGTCCGTAGTTCTTCCGGTTTTTCCATTCATACTGCAATAGTTATCTGAGCTGTGCTACGACCTTCACAACAGCATCGGATAGACAGAGGAAGCCTCAGAATAGCCCATGGCGGTTACGGCTCAAAACGCTGCCCAAGCTGCGTCACATAGACTTTACAATTATCTGGCTCCCATTAGTTACCTACTAACGCTATAGTACGGACTTTGGCTGCGTTAGGAGCAACAACAAATGGTGCAGTTTTAGACACATCGTACGCGTGATTCCATATATGGCACCCAGTAGTTTCAGCCCCTTTAAGCATTGGCACAGATCCTCGTCATGGAGATTCTCGCGATAATTTCAAGGATCGGCGGAATTATGGATCTTGTCCGCTTCAGTAAAAGATCTTGGCTCATAATACCACCACATTAGGGCTAGCCGGCATCTGTGCACTCCAGCTTGTTAGAAGGGATATGCAAATTACATCATCGAATGTGGTAATAAATTATACCGTGTTAGGCGCGTAGCTCCTTAAGAACTCAGTCCCTCCACCTGAATGTTTATAAAAGCCTGATGCACCATTTTAGGAAACCCCAAAATGGACCAGACACTACTGAGTTAAAAACGGCACCATTAGCATAGACCCTGGTAATGCGCATTCCGAGTTTGATTTAAAAATGAAGGTTCCGGTAATATACTACATTGTTTTCTTTTTTGTGCAGACTTGGAACTATTTTCTGTCTTCGACCTCCTTACCCACAATTTCACCCCGTCTGCTCATTCTATGAATTCCACTCCTCGGTCTTCAAGAGCTTGTAAAACAAAATGTAAATCCGTCTCAAGGTACCGAATAAATGGGTTGGACTCATCTGGTCCTCAGTAATGCACCAGCTCTCTGCTGACTCCGTGTGTGCGAACGATTATAAGTTGCATGGTTCATGATCAAACATTGAAAGCTACTCTTGAACTTGTCTTTATTTCATTTGCTAAATATCATAATGGAACGCATATTTTATGGTGGTGGTTTCAGAAAGATGAAGTGTTTTAATCCTCCAGTTCTGATAAGTTTGTGAGTTTCTAGCATGTTGGCACTGCTTGAGACATGTACGAATCGGCGACTTGCATGCTTTATGCTCGCTTTTCTGTGTTGATGCCATTTGCGGCTCAAGCTTTTTTACAAACGTAGTGGCTCTTTTCACCATTAGTCAACATCCATATGTCAACTTCGTGCGGCTTTGCTTCAGTGCTAACGCGTAATGGGTAAATGGCATTTAGCCAGGCTAGGATACTGAACTGTAGTTCGGGGTTTCGGCGTTCAGACTTATCGAGACCTTGGACCATTTCAGGAAAGGAATATCCACTTCGTTTTCGATGAGCCCGTAGCACTTGGGCCTGTTACCAAAACCCGTCGCGAAAAACGTTTAAGAACCAAACCAAAGCAGCGAGTCTAAAAGTAACCGCAGAACAAAGAATGCCACATAAGACCCACCATAAAGAATAAACAGGATAATTTGCTTGCAAAGTTATGCTGTTGTAAGTTTATTTTTAGCTGATGAGAAGCAAAGAATAACAATGTAAAAAAGATCAGTATTCTCTCACTACAGCCTTGTACGTATGCAAAATGATAATGCAAAGATTTATTGCTGAAAGATGTCAGTCGGCTAATTAAGGGATGTAATTTATCGCGAATGAATGATAATGGATCGAAGTTATATGAGTTTTAACGGCCGACCCATGACTGTGCAAATTTTTTCACCTATACAGGTGAAATATATTGAGACCAGCAGTTAGTGTTACTTCAGTGAGAACTTACTAGAAAACATGTTAGCCTGCATATTCGCTCAGAAGATTTTTTTAAAAACCCAACATTTTGGTTCTTTTTCTTCATAGAGATTTTAGGAACTACTTATGAAGTTTGCCTTTTCATGTAGATTGCAGGTCTAGGATATCATATGATAAAGATGGGAGCACCATTCGGCCCCCGCTTTACAGTTTGCTCTTTGTTTATGAAATTGCCAGTGAAGTACCGCCAAGGTACTTTGACATAGCTTGCATTATTGCACTGAGCAAGGGCCTCTGCTCTCCCGCCATTTGCTATTAAAATTTTATTATTATTTTTACACAGAAGAGGTCAGAGAACACGTCTGTTGTGTTAAGAATAATCCACACAAAAAAACAAATGTGCTAACATGTATTTATGCAAAACATAAAATTGTCCATGCTTATTGGAGCACATTATTTGTCAAGTCTTCAGTTTTTGGAAACACTTAGTATTGTATATCGTGCAGCTCTTCAATTTTGGAGGTATGTAAATCCTGCATGTAGTACACAATCCCATAATACCTACACAGAACTGATCGGATTCTAAAAACACCGGAACCTATGAAGTTCATGCTTGCAACGAAAGCAATTTGAACGTTTATTACATTTTTGAAGCACATATAAATAAGGTTAACAAAACAACTAAACTTTTAAATTTGTGTTTTTCGGCACTTTTAGCTATTTTGTTCTTTGAATGTACATATTATTCTCTGGCCAAGACAATTAGGTCACAGTGATGGATGTGGCTGAAACTGTAGAGAACTAATGAGAAGCTGACTGTTACGCGGGTTGTTCTTTTTTACGTATGGGTGCGGTCATTTTGTAAGGAAAAACGCGGCCGTAAATTTGCACCTCATTTTGCGTGTAAAATCAACCAATTCGTGAAAGCCTCTAGTTACTAGTATATCATGGTTGTACACTTCCAGATGTCTAACAAAACTCTAACCAAATACATTGTAACGCATGCTTTGGCGATATTATTTTTTTATTTTTAATGTGAGACAAAAGTGTAAGTATAAAACTTAGTTTATGACTACTACTGCTAACTGATTTGAGAAGTTGTATCATCTTTTTGAATTTGTACTAAAATACTTGTATCATCTTTATTGTATCTTTTCATAAATGATGTATGTAATAAAAAAATTTCCCTTTACATTTTCATCAGAAACCTGTTATCGAACGGTGTTTTCATCTACAACACTTGTTTAAGGAGAGTCTCCTTAGAACCCGGATTTTACTCTCCTTCTCCAACCTTATTATATCAACGCAGCTGTAGATACATAATGTTAGTTTGCCTATCAATCTATTTTTGGAAAGGTTCAAAGAAAGCAAATTTATAACAAAATATTTAGAACTTTTCAAATACCCACTGATCGGATGATTAGTATTTGTGTTTGAATAAATACTGCTACATTTTTTGTTTATTTATTTATTTTTATACCCTTTTTTGCTTGTTTTGATTGAGTTTTACATACATTGGTCTTTTCGTTTTATAAAGCTGTCTACATAAAAAATATACTCTGAAAAGTTAACCATGTAATGAGATTTATATTAAGCAGTTTTTCATTCATAAATCGCTTGTCGCACTGGTGATACCATCGCAAACGGAACGGCTTTCAGAGTTGCACACAGGTTGGACACTTCTTCATAGCTACACCGTTCTTTGATAACAATGAAATCTACATCAGAATGAACTGACTCTTTTGTAGATGGTCTTTAATGACTTTTGTTGTCATATATGAATTCGTTTCGTTTCCAAACTTCCATCTTTGAATAAAATTTCAAAGACCACATGTATTTTTACTTTCTGTATCATTTGTAAAATTCATGATCTAAGTCATATCAACACTGGTTTCATTCCTGAGTGAAAATTTTACTTTTATTCGGAAAATAAATTTCCGAAAAGAAATAAAGCTCACAAGAAAAGCATATTATCACACACACAAACACATACATATATATGTATGTATGTATGTATGTATGTATGTATATATATATATATATATATATATATATATATATATATATATATATATATATATATATATATATATATATATATATATCAAAAGCAATGTATATGAATACTTTTTGCCTGTACCTCATCACATCTTCAAGGCTCTGAAATACCTGACAGGCTCATGAGAGATTTTATTTTGGTTAGATCGCGCGATGTATGGAAAGTTTCAACGTGTTTCAACAGGATTATTTTGAAATATTTCTCGATAGGAACTTTCAAAATGAGACAAACAGGTTCCGCCGTTTTGAAGAGTTATCCTTAGACTCCAAACAAAATTCTAATGTCTGACTGGTAATCGATTTTTCCTTAGCTAATACAATTTCTGACTTAAGTCTGGATCTCGGTTTGAGCACCGTAACAACAAACTTTCTTTTTTCAAGTAGGTCAAATGGCACCAGTTAGTTAGACCATACAATGTAATAAATGTAAGCATTAAATGCTTGCAATACACACTGCAAGCAACACGTGTAATAAAAACACATATACCTTGATCTATTACACAATAATGTAAAGGAGGACGTGATCTATAAAAGTGAACTTTCTATAATTTACGGGTTTAAATCAAGCTCGCATTGACACCTTTGGGCGTAACTTCCTGATTGCCTTGCTGATTTTATAGATATTACCCAACATCCGTCATTCACGCAAAAGCGGCTTTCTTTCGTTGCTTTTCTTATTGTGCCATTCGATACTGACATGCGTTAAATGTGTACTGGAATGGTCGGTAATTTCAAGTGTTCATTTTTGTATTGATACGTGTTAACTTAGACCCCGAATACGTCCTAAACATCTGTTTGGACTACGAGTTGAGTGCATTGCTATTACAACGTCATTTGTGCATCGACTCGACCCACTTTGCTTTGTTGTAAACCTTAAGAGTCGTAAAAAAAATTGTGAAACTCTTTCATCTAGAGACAAACGGAATGCAAATCAAAGGCCCGGAGACACATTAAAATTTGGAAGTGGATGAACATGGCGGGGTTACCGACATTAATGTGATTATTTTTATTACAGTCCAATACGGCTTGTTCAGTCCTAACTTTCGGTTTTCTATTGTTCATACGTAATTTCATTATTTCATTTGAGAAAATTGATATTTTGTCATCCATTATTCTCAAACAGGTACAAGTCGCCTTCCATAACAGCTGAATCGATGTAAGAAAGATATGTGTACACGTAATTTCTCAACTTACATGTATTTAGCTGAATGTAATATGTCATGAAATGCTGCAAGTAGGTAGGTGGGTACCTAAATAGGTAGTAGGCAGGTAGGTAGATACATGCATGGATGGATTGATAGTTGGATGGAACGAGGGACCAACGGACGGACAGGCAGACCGACATACATACATACATAAATACATACGTACGTACGTATGTAGACAGATAGATAGATAGAGACTGGTGGAGATATTGATGGTCATGAGGTACCTAAGCTTGGTAATTAGGTAGATATTTGCGCGCGCGCGTGCGTGTGTGTGTGTGTGTGTGTGTATGTGTGTGTGTGTGTGTAACAGATAGTTGAATAGACTTAAAATAATTGAACGATGAAAACTTCGAATAAAGACACTGAAAACAGAACAAACAGTAGTTGCTGTAGAAAGAAAGAAAGAAAGAAAGAAATGATACATATAAACACCACATAGCTACCTAAATAAAACAGTACTTAAATACCTGTTAAAACCGTGTTAAATATAGGTCTCCATGGAAATTAAATGTATGCTCCGTTATTGTTATCATATACAAACAGCGTGACTGACAATATACAAAAGAACGCACACTCTTTTACAATAAACATGTGTATAATTTATTTTAACATATTCTTACACAAATGTAACAACAAATATTTACAATATCAGAGGTGGGAACAGATCTTACATTTTGGCACACACCTGCATACCGTATATTAAAATATTCATTTACTCTATACAGTGGAAGGTATACAAAATATACCACGGAGTTAAATATACGTGTACCTCAGTACAAGCAACTGGCCTACGTAAAATAGTGTATTGTCCTATCGCATGTATACGTTGTATACACAGAAACTTATTTTCTACATAAGTATAGCCTCAGCGGAATATACGTGTTTCAGTTCCATATGTGAAGGAAAATCGTTACATCTCAGTTTTATTTCTTTATGGCTAACACACAAATATACAAACGAGAAAACGTACACCTTCTACTTTCCTTGCACGGAATTAGCCAGGTGTAAAAGGTGATTTGATATTGTATTTACAATGTTACAGCCATGTCGTCAAATTTGTCATCTGAATCGTGTGTATGATCAGATTAAAAAGAATCTTCCAGAAAGATGAAAAGAATGATGAAATTGTAAGGAAACGAAAGACACCTACGACGAACACATTTTCACACATTCTGAATAAACCCTGCAGTATTGTTCTGTATTATTTATTATTCCCCAGTTTCTTTGAGAACAAATACAATTCATATCTTAAAATTATACGTACTCAAAATCATAAATTGCGATTTAAACTTGGAGTAAAATAAAGGAAATGACCTTTGTCTGTCAGTCCAAGTGACATTTACAGTACCTTCGATCATGATATTATTGGCGTTGGTTATACATACATACATACGTACATACATACAGACAGACAGACAGACACAGAGACGGAGAGAGAGATATTACACGAGGAAGTCTTTCAATAGATTTATATTAGACATTAATCAAGGATTTACATTTACGATTAAAATATTTCGGTATGCAGGAATGACCCATGGATTCTACTTTTACAAGCAACAAACGTGAGGCTCTACCTTACCTCTAACTGATACCTCGTTTGTAACGACATAAGCGATATTATACAGATGTACTATAAATAACATTTCAGTGCATGAATGATTTATACAATGAAAGATAAAGGGCTTTATAGGGCGAAAAATTTATAGAATAATGCCATGCTCAGAAATACTTGCATCAGAACAGAAACCTTTTATGCCTGTGATGTGTGCACAACAATCAAGGCGTCAGAACATAAACTTGTTTATGACAATGCTATGTGTACTACACAAGGTGTCAGGACAGAAACTTGTTTATGTCCATGCTATGCGGACTACACATGGCATCAGGACAGAAACTTGTTTATGCCCATGCTACGCGCACAACGCACAAGGCATCAGCAAACTGCAAAGAAAAACATTTAAACCCATGTTTCAGAAGAGGACTAAATGGCTGGATATCTTAGAACTATTTTAAATATAAAAAATAGAGCTTTCATGAAAAAGCCGCTTCAAAATTATCGTGAAAGAAATATGTTTTCGCTTCTGAATTAGCCACGGGTAGAAATTTTGTACAAGACTATAAATGGGATAAATTTAAACAGTCCTGCAACTGTTGTAGATAAATTTCTTATAACAAAATAATGTAACTATCCAGATTATCGGTCAAATCGTACTCTCATTTTAGAATATCGGCACAATGATTATCGATTACGAAATCGGCTTAAGATTTTGGCCTGTTGAATCACGTATGCAAAATACTAAACAAAGGAAGACGCAGTTGCCAGCCGTAAAAGTCTATGTGGACAACAATCGATTGATCGAAGAATGAGGTACTAGAAGTGTCATGGATACAATATAAACGTGTTCCCTGTAAAGTATTTGGTCGTGATATACAATACAGAATAGTTCAATGCACTGTTTCAAAACTTAGTGGGGTGAAGAAAGAGATTCGAGAGATGTTTGATAAATCTCTATTATGAATTGTGAAATAGGATGTAGTCAATTATGCTGTGAAATTATAATTATAAAAAATGCATTGTGTCTGCTGTATATGTACACTAATAGCAGGTTCATTGATTTACTTACTTTATGGTTTGTCTGAGAAATATTTCCAAAATTTTCTCAACATACCAAATATTTATTTTGCATGAAAAGGAGACGGTTTGTAAAATAATAATTATGACAATACTTTTTTTGCTTTCCTTTTAAGTTATAAACTTGCATATGTTGTTGGCTAATTTGATGCAAAAAGAAAACATCGACATTTAAAATTGCCCTATTGTGTACAGAAAGTGCATGGCACGAACTATTTTGGCGTCTGATTTAAGACATTTCCGTTTGACCGAATTTTGTAACATCAATAGAAATTCAAAGGTTGTACTTCTAGGAAGTCTGTTGCTTTGAATATTATTCAAGGGATCAATTTAGAAATTGTATATGTTGTGCTTTAATATCTGATATGTCATTATTATGTTGGTGCATATGAAAAATGTGTTTGTCAAAGTCGAAAATTCGATTATTCTCTGAAATGGCAAACATAACTATAAACCAATATAAACACTCTTATTTACAAACAAAAGTGCATCTGTGACCAACCCTCGAACACTGAATATGTACGTTTAGCATTACTGGTAAAATATGAATACATTTATCTTCACATATTCATTATTTACAGGAACAAAGCAAAGTATTCCAATATTTGGTCTGCTAGCCACAAATTCGTAAAATACACAACTATCACTCTATATGTGTGGACCTAAGTGTAGTCTTATGTATACATTGATCATAGCTACATGATGTAATTTCACGATCGTGGCATGGCATATTTTTCAACCGAGAATAACCATATCACATATGAACGAGATTACAGCAGCAGAACAGTTCTGAATATAGCTACCATCTACATTTGAGGTTAGAGAGATTTTAATGTCAAACGGCAAGCTCTGTTGTTGACCCAGGACACGACTGTTTTCCGTTTGATTCTAGCACATTATGTGCGAGTAATCGTTTGCCTGGACGTGTCTTTTAATTTGCATTGCTTATAAAGCAATGACACCCAAGAACGAAGTCCTTCAATATTGAAATTACCCTTGAGCTTGATAAACTTGTCAATATCGCAAGCCCTTACGTTTTTCAAATCCAACCACCATGTCCTACATTAGTGAAATATTTACATATGCATCTGTCAACAGATGTATTTTTACAGTATTCTATCTAGTACAAGAACGAAAGCATGATCGGTGAAATAAATTTATATTTGCAATCCACTGTCGACTTAATTTTTTCCTCGATTTGCAAGTATCGATTAGGATCCACTGGCTCTTAGAGGCCCCATAGTCATGAACACATGGTTTAGGAATCATTTCCAATCAAAGAATCTTTCTTTTGGCAATACGTCCAGAATCCCGTGGATACATAAGTTATAGAACGATATTCCGTCTGATTAAACCCTCCTTACCACAAGCTCTCAATTTGTAATACTCCCCTATATCAGAAGTCCCGATGAGTATTTCCGACAGCGTTGAAAAGTGTATATTCCACTTGAACAATGTTGAAAGAGTAACCATCCAATTTTCAGAAGTGGTAATTTTATAACGTCTGCCACAAGATATCTTTTACCTTTATCAACCGTAGCACAGGAGGGTTTAAGTGTAAAATTGCCAAACTCTAGTTACTCGTAGATCTCGACTTCACACAGTACGGCGCTAAAGAGCCGATTCCAGCTGTTTTCCACGTCCCACGCCTCTATTAGCACATGGCGGCCAACCAACGGCCGCATGCACTGAACGTGAAGCTCCTTTCGGAACAATGCATCATTAAGCCTTGATATATAGCCACAAAGTTGGGCAGTTGAGTTTGGGTCATCTTCCCCATCCTTGGGGTCTTTCTCGTCCACATACACTAGCAGCTTATCCAAGTTATTCATGTAGTCCTTGTAGGAAGACAGCTGCTTCTCTGAAATCGGGCAAATCAAAAATATATTAGATTTGACAATCAATAACCAAACCTCCTCCTCCTCCTCTTCCTCTCTCTCTCTCTCTCTCTCTCTCTCTCTCGTGAGAGGGTACATGTACGTTACATTATTATGTGGCTTTGCCCCTGTCTGTCATGTTCGTGCCCAATATTTAACAATATAGGTTGGAGGTGATTGTACCAACTCTTTTCAATGGAAGATGTGCAAATTATGGCAGTATAGTTTGTATTCTTTTTCACAAAAAGGCGTTATTCTGGCCAATTATAAGCTCATTTTCATGTGCACAACAATATATTTACTTCACATTTATGTTGCTAACCCATTTCGAAAGCCCAGTGTAGTAAAATGCGTGAACATAGATATGCAGGACTTTCATCCAATAAGCACGCTAAGCACGTACGTCAGCACCTGTCCAACAAGGGCACCAGAAAAAATTCAAAGTAATTGTTGATGATAAAATTGAATGAATTATATATGACCATTTCTATCTGCATGCACGAGTATTCTGATTTGGAATGATGGCAACACTAGTATTTTCCCACCTTGTTAGCTTTTAATATTGTTTTCTTTTTGGGCACCATACTATTTTCAGTGCCTAGGGCCCTGGAAGACCTTAATCCGGCACTGCATCTAACATACATAAATGCATGCGTGCATCAATACATACATTCATACATACATATATACATACATACATACATACATACATACATACATACATACATACATACATATATACATACATACATACATACATACGTGATGTACTTACCCTCGCCTTCGCCTTGCCATGTATGAATTACAACTCCGGAAACTTTCCTTCTTTCGCCAAGGTCAACTTTCCAGACGTCACCATAAAGGTTGTCCAGAATTGTGCAGCTTCGTAACGTTCTTTCCAGTCTGCCATCTACAGCACGTGACGCATGTCCATTAACTAAGTGATTGACAATATGACGCTTGGTGTGATGGCGGGAACTTGTTGATATTGTTGCACGTTTCTTGAAAGCTAAGTTCTCGACTGCAACAAATTGATATTTGGTTGTAACATCTAACATAGACGAAGGTCAATCATTACGAAAAACAAAACACGAGTAGACTCCATGCTCTTATACCTGACATTTAAAGGGCATATTTATTTCATGTGAATCTTCAATATGATAAAGATATAGATTATAGCTGTATCTTTTTTCTTCTCGTCTGCGAATAAATATAACGAGTGGAACGATATAGTAAAAAATATATTAACCTAATCATAGAAAATGCCTCTTTCAATTAAGAATGTCAAACTTTCGCTTGGGCAGAGCCATTTTAGGTTGAGGAGCACTAAATTTTATTATTTCTTTTACCGCAGCTGCGGTTCTGCATCAGATATCACATTTTTTATCCTATCTCTCAAGGCAGATTAAAAATGATAAATGCTCATTTGGATCTAGTTCATATAAGTTGCTATGCAACTTTACATTCTCTATGTTTAAGGCTTATAATAGATGCAGATACGTTGAAATAATATCATTTTTTAATTGCAGATCCTAGCTAAGACCGTGCCTCGTCTATTGCCAATAACAAATGATGCTCGAGACCGTGCCCCGTCTGTCGCCAATAACAAATGATGCTCGAGACCGTGGCTCGTCTGTTGCCAATAACAAATGATGCTCGAGACCGTGCCTCGTCTATTGCCAATAACAAATGACGCTCGAGACCGTGCCTCGTCTATTGCCAATCATAAAAGATGCTCGAGACCGTGCCTCGTCTATTTGCCAATAACAAATGATGTTCGAGACCAAGTGCCGCAGACCTAACTTAAATGAAGTGGAACTCAAAGAAACCTACCACATGGTGTATCGTCATTAACCCGCATGAAACCTTCGGAACAGTCTCCTGAAATAATAATAATAATAATAATAATAATAATAATAATAATAACAATAACAATAATAATGATAATAATAATCATAGAACGGATGAGATGATGATTGTGATAATTAAGATTACGGTGATCATGACTTGATTGGTTTTGACAAAAGCAATAATGACAAAATGTACATGGTATCTATACACCTACAAATATATATTGCGTGGTTCGCGAAAGGTGAAAGTTTTAAAATTTTGTCATAGTATTTGATATTCAGGTTTGTGCTTAGATATCAGATTGAAGCATATGTCTTCCCTAAGATAATCCTACATCGGCATCAAATTCAAGCCAGGACCGGGTCAGGTGAAGTTGGGGGTGAAGGGTTCCAAAAATTCAAAAGGGCTCCGACATTCCTCGAAAGGGCAAAAAAACAAAAGTCTATGTGTCAATTTACTAAGAGTGTGTGTAATACACAATAAACGTGCGTAAGAACAAAACGACTGTATGACCTCTAATATCATTGACATGTAGGTTGCGAGAGTTGTGTAGTCACATGACTAGAAATGCAGATGGCCAATTCCAGGTCAGATTTCAGCAACGATGTACTTTCGTCTCGTCTGTCAGCGTATTAAAGACATAACAAATGCTATGATCGCGATTTCTGAGAAAATAAATCATATTCCTATCGATTTCATGCAGGTATATCTGATGAAAGGTCGTCCAAGTTTGCTGGGCCGGCTAGTAAGCGGCTACCCCATGCCGACACCAAATGGTGTCGGCGAATTCCAACTTTTCCATAGGGAATGAACTCTGATCCTACACCCCAACATAAATGTCAAAATATCAAAAATGGAGTGACAAGGGTCAGAGGAAACTAGGACTAAACCATGCATCAGATTTAAGCATGTGTCTCCCCTAAGATAATCCTACATCCGAATGTTGGTAAATATTAATCAAGATCCGGTATTCGCAAATATAAACCAGTAAAACCAGTAACGAAACAAAAACAAAGTTGTGAACAATTACACTTTAAATTACTCCTTACTTGTTTTTATCTGATTTTTCATTAAGGTTAAGCGATTTTGAAAGTATTTGCGTTTTGTTTTCCAGATGGTGTCTTTGCCATATACTTTCATCTGAAAAGTAGTGTACTAGAACGGCACGCCCGAGCGATGACGCCATAAAGACGGAGAAACAGGCAATAATATTTAGGAAAAGTCCAGGTAAGTTGAGACTATGTGAAGTGCAAGCTCATTTTGTTATACTGTGTCCGAACAAACAAGTCACTGCTGACACACCGAACAGATACTACCTTTGAATCCATTTGTAAATTATTATACTTTTAATTTGCTCTTCGCAACAAGAATGGCAAGCAGAAGACATGAATTTATTTCAGAACAAAACAGCGATGTTTTAAAGAGAGAATTTTTAACAAATGACTCGAATTTTGTCCTTTTTTTAAAAAAAAAGACTAAGGGATGGAGTAAATAAATAGAGAAGTTAGTACAATATCTACCATGTTTATTTACGAAATTTACGCCAAGTATGACATTTTCGAGTTAGAATTTGTGTTATTCGGTCCATATGCTTGCTCATAAAGGTTATTTTGTGTTTGTGACTTGGATGTTTAACGTAGGTTTAACACTTTTTCAGTCATATCGCTACGATGTCTGCAGTGTGGAAGTTTATAGTGACGTGTTGCATCATGTCCCACCCAGTCTCGTTATCATTACAACATTCCAACCAGTCCTAATACTAACCTCTTAATGCTGAGTGCCAAGCGAGGCAGCTGCTAGTTCCATTTTTATAAGTCTTTAGTATGACTTGGTCTGAGTTAGCACCCGCGACCTCCTGCATCCGATGCGGACGATCTAACCACTTAGGCCACCGGAGCGGTCAAGGTTATTTTGTAAAAATAGCAGTAAGGTTTAAATATAATGTGTTACTGCTTCTCGATACATTATACTGGGACCATGCTCAATATGGCAATCTTCAACACGTATTCCTCCGTTCAATAAATAGTCATAATACGTACAGAACGTCATAATACGTACATAACGCATTTGTATGAATTGACTTTGACATGGTCCGTATTAATGTGGACAAAATGGTCATTATTTGGAGCCCCGAGCTACATTTCTTCAGTCTGTAGATTATCGATGGAAAACAATTTCGACCAGTACAGTTGTTCCTTGCCTATATTCAAAAATTAAACCCACTGACTCACAAATTTAAATTAACTATACAAGAGCTTTGAAGTAATCAAATAGTGATTTTGCATCTTTATGGTATTTCTTCCATTAACCTGGTTAATGACCGCAAGCAACACACCTTCTTTATATCTAACCCAATTAACAAAAGCAATAATCTAACCCAATTAACAGGGACAATTATCTAACCCAATTAACTGTACTGTATCTCGTTTTCAAAGCTTAAAGTTTAATAATTTGTTCTATTAATATAAGTTTTAAAGTAAAACTGAAATTTGTGCTCTAATTCGTGATTTCTTTCCCTTGGATTCCATCGAATAAGAAAGTGAAACTTTTATATCAAAAGAAAACGGTCACATTTCAAATTTAACAAAATGCATCAAAATGAATCTGCAATTTTAGAAAATGTTTTCCTAAATACAAAGAAAACGAACGCTCAAAGACAAATTTTAACAAGGGAGCATCGGCTATTATTCATTCATTTTAGCCTTTTACAAATTGCTTTAAATAGCTATTCAGTACTAGCCAAAACCAATGTCATTACTAGTAAATGACTTTGGGGATTCTTCAGTCCAATTGTACACGTTTATGTCCCATAGGTCACTATTTCGGTGTTTCCTTGTCACAAAGTTGTTATATATTGTCAAGTTTAGTGTTACGTTAAGTAGGCGACACTTAGAAATATACAGGTTATGTCAGAGAGTGTCGTAATAAATTTACAAAATTGCCCACGCCCCAAAGTGTGAAAGATAAGCTATCGTAGAAATGAGATTTCAAACATACAGGGAATTTAAATATTTTATTCCTTCTCGTCGTAACGTGATGTAATAAGCATGCACATACTTTGGAAAGCGTTTTGTGTGTGTTGTAAACCACTTATCAACAAATAATAATAAACACTTTAGACAACAAATAATAATAAACACTTTAGACAACAAATAATAATAAACACTTTAGACAACAAATAATAATAAACACTTTAGACAACAAATAATAATAAACACTTTAGACAACAAATAATAATAAACACTTTAGACAACAAATAATAATAAACACTTTAGACGACAAATAATAATAAACACTTTAGACAACAAATAATAATAAACACTTTAGACAACAAATAATAATAAACACTTTAGACAACAAATAATAATAAACACTTTAGACAACAAATAATAATAAACACTTTAGACAACAAATAATAATAAACACTTTAGACAACAAATAATAATAAACACTTTAGACAACAAATAATAATAAACACTTTAGACAACAAATAATAATAAACACTTTAGACGACAAATAATAATAAAGATCTTAGACAACCAATAATATTAAACACCGCAGACAACCAATAATAATACCACCCAGGACAACCAATTATAATAACACCCTGGACAATAACAAAATAATAACACTATACACAACCAATAATAATACCACTCTGGACAATCAATAATAATACCACCCTGGACAATCAATAATACTACCACCCTGGACAATCAATAATAATACCACTCAGGACAATCAATAATAATACCACCCTGGACAATCAATAATAATACCACCCTGGACAATCAATAATAATACCACCCTGGACAACCAATAATAATACCACCCTGGACAACCAATAATAATACCACCCTGGACAACCAATAATAATAACACCCTGGACAACACATAATAATAACATCTTACACAATCAATAATAATACCACCCTGGACAACCAATAATAATACCACCCTGGACAATCAATAATAATACCACCCTGGACAACCAATAATAATAACACCCAGGACAACACATAATAATAACATCTTACACAATCAATAATAATACCACCCTGGACAACCAATAATAATAATACCACCCTGGAAAATCAATAATAATACCACTCTGGACAATCAATAATAATACCACCCTGGACAACCAATAATAATACCACCCTGGACCACCAATAATAATAACACTATACACAAGCAATAATAATACCACTCTGGACAATCAATAATAATACCACCCCGGACAACCAATAATAATACCACCCTGGACAATCAATAATAATACCACTCTGGACAATCAATAATAATACCACCCTGGACAACCGATAATAATACCACCCTGGACCACCAATAATAATAACACTATACACAAGCAATAATAATAATACCACTCTGGACAATCAATAATAATACCACCCCGGACAACCAATAATAATACCACCCTGGACCACCAATAATAATAACACTATACACAAGCAATAATAATACCACTCTGGACAACCAATAATAATACCACCCCGGACAACCAATAATAATACCACCCTGGACAATCAATATTAATACCACTCTGAACAATCAATAATAATACCACTCTGGACAATCAATAATAATACCACTCTGGACAACCAATAATAATACCACTCTGGACAATCAATAATAATACCACTCTGGACAACCGATAATAATACCACCCTAGACAATCAATAATAATACCACCCTGGACAATCAATAATAATACCACTCTGGACAACCAAGAATAATACCACCCTGGACAATCAATAATAATACCACCCTGGACAATCAATAATAATACCACCCTGGACAACCAATAATATAACCACCCTGGACAATCAATAATAATAACACCCAGGACAACACATAATAATGACGTCTTACACAACCAATAATAATACCACTCTGGACAACAAATAATAACAACACCCTGTACAACCAATAAAAGTACCATCCTGGACAGCACAATAATAATACCACCAAGGACAAACAATCATATTAACACCCTGGCCAATAAATCTCAATAACACACTGGACAACCAATAACAATAACGCCCTGGGCAACAAATAACAATGCCATCATAAATAATCAATAATAATAAACGATTTAAACAACCAATAATAATAAACACCTCAGACAACAAATAATAATTAACACCTTAGACAACAAATAATAATAAACACCTTAGACAACCGATAATAATAAAGACTTTAGACAACAATTAATAATAACACCATCGACAACATATAATAATAACACCTTAGACAACCAATAATAATAAACACCCTGGAAAGGAAATAATAATAGCATCCTGGACAACCAATAATAATAATAACACCGTGGACAACAATAATAATAACACCATGTACAACAAATAATAATAACACCTTAGATAACCAATAATAATAACACCATGGACAAATAATAATAATAGTAATAACACCCTTGCAACATACCTTACTAGAGTACAAGTTAACGACTGCATAGATTAAAACATTTAAAGCTCATTTGACTCTCTAGTATCATCCAACGACATACAAATGTGAATAAATCTACTAGTGTGCAATGGCGGTGTACAGCAATAGTTTGGTCAATTAGACCAAGTCCACTTAAAGTAATTTCATTTTTAAATAACTGAAAGAACTGATCGTTTATGAGAAAGAAAATTTTAAAACACCCCCCAACAGACACACACACGTACAATTAAAAAAGAAAACCGTTTTTGTTCTTATTAGATTAAGCATGACCGTGGCATTTGACCTTTAAACCACATAATCTACGGGTTTCTTTATCAAGTGGAAGCCATCCACAAAGTCTGGACAAGGAACTTACGCTATAAAAATGATACTCTTCAAAACCCCGTTTTCTTTAAGCCATAATGACCTTGACCTTTTACATTTCACTCTAAAATCAAGTTGTCGCTTTCATATCTTAAGTGCAAGCCCTCCACAAATTTCGGTCAAGGTACGTGGTCTATAACTAATGTTATTATGCAAATACAAGTTTCTTATTAATGTACAGTGACCATAACTTTAGCATTTGATCTCTTGATATCAAAATCAATAGACTCCTGCATTAACAAACGAGCAAGTGGTACGTAAACTTTTCTATCGGTAGATATTCCATGAGCGAAATTTCTGTGCATAAATTAGTTTGGGTCTTTCAGTCACAGCGACCTTGACCGTGGACCTTTCTGAGCCCCAAATCGATAGGCTTTTTTATTGTTAGAGTATAAGCCATCCACACGGTTTGGTCTACGTAGTGTAACGTAGTACTATTCTTACTGTAGGAAAACCATTGTATTTTTTCAGACCTTGACATCTGACATGGCAATGGGGATTAAAACTGACTTTATAAGGTAAGTTTTGTTTTGTGTATATTCGTCAGCTCCAGTATTGATGTTAAAGCGGCGAAACTATCGATGCATCGATACGTTGGTGACTCTTTTGATACCTTCCGAATCCCTTGTCTGATGTAACATGTGTTACATCATCATTGTATACATGTTTGTATATAACAGATACAGTACCAAGTCTAAATAAATAAAAACAAAATCATTAATTAATTAATTAATTAATTAATTACAAAATTGCATCCTTCAGGTCTATTGTAGATAATCAGTGCGTCAGTTATGACGCACTGAAAAGTGAGTTTGAGACCTAAAGTTTAGAAGAGTTTAGGATAACGGGCATTGTCATCCAACACATACTGAAAAGTGAGTCTGCGTACTCAACTTTAGAAGAGTTTAGTCTACCGGCCCTTGTCATCAGTTAAAAGGAGAGTCTGAGTACTCAGGTTTAGAAGTATTTAGGCTATCGGTCCTTGTCATCAAACACATTCTTAAAAGTAGTTCGAGTACTCAAGTTTAGACGAGTTCATGCTATCAGGCTTCGTCAACAAACACATACTGAAAATTGAGCTTAAGTACTCAATGTTAGAAGAGTTTAGGCTATCGGCCCTTGTCATCATTTAAAAAGTGAGTTTGAGTACTCAAGTTTATAGTTCTTTTAGGCTATCGGCTATTGTCATCGAATATATCCTGAAAAGTGAGTTAGGGAACTTAAGTTTAGAGGAGGTTGGGCTATCAGTCCTTGTCATCAAATGCACATGGAAAAAGTGAATTCAAGTACTCAAGTTTAGAGGAGTTTACGCTATCGGGCTTTGCCATCAAACACATATTGAAAAGTGAGATTGAGTACTCAAGTTCAGAGGGATTTATGCTATCGAGCCATGTCTTCAAATACATATTGAAAAGTGAGCTTGATCACTTGTTTAGAAACGTTTAGGCTATCGGGCATTGTCATCAGTTAAAAAGTGAGTCCAAGTACTCACATTTAGGGAGTTCAGGCTATCGGGCCTTGTTATCGGTTATAAAGTGAGTCTGAGTATTCAAGTTTATAGGCATAGTAATCAATTAAAAAGTGAGAAAGTGAGTTTTAGTACTCAATTTTATAGTTTAGGCTATCGGGTCTAGTCATCAAGACATACTTAAAAGTAAGTTTGAGTACTCAAGTTTAGAGTAGTTTAGGCTATCAGGCCTTATAATCAAAGACATTGAAAATCAAGTCTGAGTACCCAAGTTTAGAGGGGTTTAGGATATCGGAACTTGTCATGAAACACATATAAAAACAGCGAGTTTGAGTACCCACGTTTTGAGCAGTTTATAGCTGGTCATCAAACACATAATGAATAGTGAGTTTGAGTACTATAGTTTGGGAGTTAATGCTATCGAGCCTTCTCATCAGCTGAAAAGTGAGTTTGGGTACTCAGGTTTGGAAGAGTTGAGGATATCGGGCCTTGTCATCAAACACATATACGATTCAAAGTGTGTAATGTATTCAACGTGTTTTCTACATCCAAATATTCGTCACACATGTTGAAACATCGAAAACAAAACTTTTAATTTTTTCATTGCTTCATATAAGAGGCATGGTAAGTCAGACTTTATAAACTCGGTCAAGCTGAAAATTAAACAAAGTGTAACCATTTATGTCAACAGGCACTGTCAAGAACACAAAAATTTAATATCCAACCTCTAATGGGTAACGCAATCTAGTCAATGTCATTTAATATCGGCAGGAAAAGAAGTGACTTCGTCTCAGTGACTAATTGTAACTAAACCTGCTGATAACCTAGGGTTTTGCTCGCAGGGATACATTCATATATTATGGCCTACGTCAAGTTTGCAAGAAAATGTTGGAATGTGATTCTTTGCTGGGCAGCCGAGCAGAAGACGAACAACAATTCATCTTCATTGAATGCGAACACAACTCTTTCTTACCAAACACAAAGATAGTGTACATGTGTCTTACTGTAGGAAACCAACACAAAAGCAGATACGTTTGCAGTTGAATACAAAATATGCAATAACCCGCACCCCCACCCCCAAATAATGACAAGCAAACAAATACCAACAAAAAAAAATATAGTTGGCTTCAAATGAAATCGCAAACGGTATCCAGTGCTGCATTTAAAGATGTACTAAAACAAACTGCCTAAAAACATGGATAAATAAGGTTCTTCTAACACGAACATTAATAATTCCATATAATTCATTCCTCGAATAACGTCAACAGCATGTATTCGACTCATCCTCTAATGATCAAAGCGTTCATAGTTTACAAAATACCGCCATATTGTCCCATGGTTTCTCCTTGCAGGTGTGCGAATACTGACACTTTGCTGCAACAGCTACTCATTTAATCTTTAAATGAAACTTTTTTTTTGTTTTTTTTATTTTTTGTTTGTTTGTTTGATAAAATGTTCTCCATTTTTAATAATGATTGATGAAAAATTGATGCCTGACAATAAAAACGAAGACATGCAGTAGTAAATGAGTGTTCACTGGTTACCGCTCCTCCAGCATCATACCAACGTTCGGCCACTGTTTTCGGATGCCAAAAATTCGCCTTTTTTGAGCATTGGCCTTTCGAGAGCGAATAGTATGCATTATAACTGGTTGGGTTAAAGGTGAAATAAAAATGTATGTTATAATTGAATCCCGTGTAAAATGACAATATCTATCCATTTTTCATTCTGTTTGCATTAATTCATTTTAAATTGTAGCACTAGATACTGCATGTATTCCCATTTTCAAACCAATTAATAAAATATGGATGTTTACACAGCATCGCTAAATATTTTAGCGACACAAATTAAACTTTTGTTCAGAAAACTTCAGACTTTTGTGTATGAAATCGTCTGCTTTTCTTTCAGTTAGGAAATGCCAGACCTTTCCAATAAGGTCATGTAAAAGTCAAAACTGGTTTGAAGTTTAAACAAATCAGGAGGCAAGCAAAAAAACGACAATGGCCGAGGGCTCCCGACACAAACATTGCATGAAACATAAATAGATGGGTACCCATCTACCAAGCTTACAACATGAATCTGCCTCAGCGCTGTTTTTATTTAAATCAAGACATTATCTTAAAACTTCCAGATCTGAAAATAATTCTTAATGTTCTCTCATCTATTTGCTACAAGGAAATGAAGAAAACGTTGATTTGTAAAATCGAATGAATGATGCCCTAAAATGAATCAATTTAGTGGCGTGAAGCTGGTTGACTGACTGTGCTTCTCCCTGAATAATTTGAAGTTTGGTACCAAAGGGACGGGGAATAAATGGGAGGTAGATCAGAATTCCTGAAATCCTATCTTTAAAATAGCTTATTTTGGCTGTTGGAACATCACCCTGACAAATACATAAGGTTATCTAACTTTATTTATACTGTATTGTTTGATAGGTATTCCAAGTCCCCTGTATTGTCGCTCTATTAGCTAAATGTGCAAACAAAATTCTCCTGGTCTTACTCGAAGGCGGAACGGTGATGAACAGGGCCTATCAGAGGAACATCTGGCCTATTGTAAAGTCTGAATATTGATAGTATCTGACCCGCCTTATTTGTGTCATCTTAAGTGATTTACACGACTTTAGACTGAGATACTGAGATAATGTGGACGTTATCTATTTGGCTGTGTGTTGCTTGTTTCTCACTGTTTCTTGCTACTAAGTTTTTACCTAATACTGAATGTTTGGTATTTGAGATATGTTCCAGCCCGAGTACACCACTTTGCATAATGATTGGAAAAACTACGGTATCTAATAGTATATAACTGTATATACTAGTATATAATAATATGATTCTTTCATGGAAGAATATCTTTATACCAGAATATATCTAGTTTAACTGAATCAAACAAACTGTGTAGTGTGAATTAAGATCGGATTTTATCATAAGACCAATATTAGCATCTAGACAAATAAGCGTCGTCTCCAAAAAATGGAACAAGAACGTTTACTGTAAATAAAATTTGGGTATATGCGATTTATAAAATGTATCGGCTCATTTCATAGGAAACGAATTTATCTCTCATTAAAGAAAAACAGATGAGAAGACACAAAGACGAAGAGTATCGCAGCACAATGAACTACACCTTGCATAAAATGTATTGAACCGAACCTGTAATGCCCTTAACGGATGTACAAGGAACACATCTGACATGAACAAAGATTTTAGAAAACATGAAGATGTATGTCTTGTTACCAAGAAATAAAAATCTCAATTCGCGACATTGAACTTACCTTTATGTGGACATCCCAGTAAGCCAATACGCATGCTTATTTTTTTGTTCCATTCAAGTGGATGGAACCGGATGTATCTTGCAACAAATGGTGAATTCAAGTAATGCGTCCTTTCCGTGTTCTTGTCGTTGTTTCCGCCAAAAATCTAGAATTTCAAAACCAACTAACTGATTAATGGAAATGAAAATTGATTCTAAAAAGTGCTATGGGAAGTGTGATTTCTAGAGGGTAGTGTGCCGTGCGCAAAATGTGCAAGGCTAGTCCGGGCTACTCCATGCGCATTTGTCACGTGAGTTACACATGATCTCTTCGTCATACTTCCATGGCAGTTCACTGCGAAACTGTGCTGATGTACGATGGAATGAAAAGGTGCATATTTTAATGGATGTATTGTTAATTACTTGTTAATTGCGAAAGCGGGGCACATGCAAACACTTTAAGCCCTACTTTTTGTCTGCATGCCCATGCAAAGACTGAGAGATAGTTAAAGCAGGAACTACATCCATGCGGTAATGTTAACATATACACTGATAATATTTAATTTAATAACATTAGTATATGTGCAAAATTACAAGCATGCAACAAAAAAAATCGGCACTTTACATTTCTACGGCGCATTTAATTTTTGGGACCATAATGTATTAATGTTTGACGTTAAATAAATTATTCATCTACTTGAAAAGAAAAATCCTGTGCTTGAGAAAATTGAAATACATATTTCCATTGCAGCTAAAGGATGGTTGACATATATCTATGATATTTTTGGTGTCAGGGTGTATCTCAAAGCGGCACGAAATTCCTTCTTACCAAGCAAATGTTGTTGCACTAAGGGTAAATCTAAAGTTTGTTCATGATACATAGATTCACCTTTTTCTCCAACAAAAACGTATCCTAAACTTTACCGTGAAAGACGATTTTGAACAAAAGTCGACATTAACTTGGAATTTGTAGGCATGTTTAATTAACATCTTTGTAGTGAAATGTATCACTTTTTCTGAAATAAATTAATCCTATTGTGTGGAATATAAATTTTTTATACAATTAGAGGATTACATTTCAGAAAATTTAATTTATTTCCACGAAACTACAGTACGACATAACATTTAATTTTACGAATAAATTATATACAGATGTTTTCACTGACTATAAGAAATCATACAAGGATGGATGCCTTTACATTCCAGAAATCCATCACCTTTATCCTTTATTCTCAAGTTTAATGCTTACAATGAGTATTTTTGCCGGACATATCATTGTCAATATAATTTAGGAAAACAATTTGCCTTTAAATTAAGCGAAGCCTTTGTTGGAGAATGAAAACCATATCTAGAAAGCCCTATGCTACATGATACAGACCCACACTCGCTGACTTGATATATTTGCTTCAAAGCCTTCTAGTAGAGACTGTAACGTATCAAGGAATCTTTTCTGATGTGCCTGGGCAAATTAAATAGTGTATGCGACTCTCAAATTTTTCATTCAAAGAATCGATTGTTTTTTTTTTGTTCCTTATTTGCCTTCGGGAAAATACTGATATGTCGTAAGAAATATTTGACATTTTTTTCTTGGCTTTTCTTACATGGAATATTGTCGCTAGTTTGAAATCTGATCGAAGACGTGGTGCATTAGCTGCTCCTTGGGAAACATCATCATACGAGGCACAACAGTGATAGTGAAACAATAATAACGATAACCTGCCATAAAATGTCAACATGTCAGAAACTGAAATCATACATATTCATAATCCAGTTGTGTCTTCAGGACAATGTCGTAAAAATATTCACAGCATCCCAATGAAACGGTTCTGCATTTTTCAGAATCCAGGTTCGTCTATTGGTCAACGTTCATCCATACAAGTTACTATATCACTATAATCAGATCATTCTGAAAGCCGTTTCACTGCACTGTCACTTAGTATTATAGTTTATTCTACTGCCATTTCTACACTGCCACTGTGTTCCCATCTAGGCTATTTTGTCCTTATTGGGTTACTCGGGGAGATTTCCCAAAAAATAGGTATATACGGAAAACTAGGTATTTAATTAATTCCGCCTTTCAGAGCCACTGTTAGTTATGGTCATGGCTTCTTGCAGTTCTCTCTAAGCATGTTCCATATTTATATGTTTGGTCTTGGTCCCATTTGGAGATAAAATAATATATTATTTGCATTGTGATATTTGTAAATTACTATCTCAATGCAAATGGCTTCACCTTACTACTCAAAGCCAACTGATCTTGTGGCAATGAAAGGCAGAATGGTGTTATATAAAAAGCATGCCTTGCGATCATTTTTAAAAATCATTGTACTTTATTCAGAAAAAATATCCTTCGTTTCGGAATAAGATGCCTAGTCACGTGATCTTATTCTTACCAGGCCATCCTCTGTATACTGATCTGGGATTAATTGGGAAGCAGACGCATTGTAGGTTGGGGTCCACAACCACTCATTCTAGAAAACGAAGATGATTCATCAGGCATGAGAACATCAAACTCCAGCCCAACACAAAATGATGACGTCATTCTCCATCCCAACATAAAATGATTACGCCAACAAATTACCTCACAATATGTTACAAAGTACCCATAGCCACAAGACAAAGAGTATTTCAACAATGCCAGAAGACTCTAACTAGAACTTGGTTTCTCAGTTGTATTGTCTTTATGGCAAACTAAAAATAGACACTTGGTGATTCCTGATTTGTAACCAATTCAACAAAGATAATAAAAATAAATATTTTACCTTCGTGAAGTTGTTCCATATTGACACTTTGGACAGGAAATTAGTGATTCTGGTATAAACCGAATGAACATTCGGTTATTTTGTAAATTATTATATAAAGGCCTTAAAAAAATAGAAAATTCAGCAGAAAACATGGTCTAGGTAAACATACTCTAATTATGTGTCCGTGTCTCATGTCACAAGGCCCGAATTTCCAAAAGAAGATTTTAAAAGCCATAATTTATCACTTTCTATAAACAATTGGACATACTTAAGATGATATGTTATAACTCAATCCCGAAACGCGTTTCCTGTACTTTGTACAACCAATTAATATTGAATTATGCACGAATTATATCCTACGTGAAAGGATATCGTTCCCATTGCCAGACTTAGAAGACTTGTACCAGTGCTACACATAGATTCATTATTATATGTAGACCCAAGGGAATTTACTTAATTTCCTGATATGTTCTCTCAACATTTAAGTCTTTAACATTTATGTTTAATTTGAAGATGACAAAACTTGGCTATTTCGACAACTTTGAAAGCATACTTTACAGGCGAAATTCAAAGGAGATTGGAGGACTATAAACAAATTATATTAATTCTGTTTGCTGACATTTTTTGGCATTGTTGAAATATTTTCACCAAGACAATACAACAGACAGAACATGTCACCATCGAAGACTGAAGAAATTCAGGGGGTAGTATTAATTAATCACAACACAATATGGTTATAAAATAATCTATCGTGATAGCGTGGGCACTCGTGTAGACCCTTCTCCATCATCAAGCTCAAAGCAAATTTATACTCTGTAATGAGATCAAAGGTCAAATGTTAAATTCAAAATAAAACATTGCATAAATACGAAGATTGACCCTGCTAAATGTTGGAAAACGCTGCTGGCAGGTCCATGTTATTCTGTTTTTACGCAAAGCTGAGTACATTTATCTGTTAAAACAATTAAATACTGTATAAGTTATTATATCCGATTAAAAGCATGAGATATATGAATAAATAATAGAATTAATAACAGTGTTAATGATATGTACATGGCTGTTCATGAAAACATTGTTTCCGTTCGAAAAAAGCTATTATGACCATTTGGTGAATGACTATGGTGAAGCTGGTGAGGTTAATAACTCCGTCTCTATATCTCTATCTATCTGTAAGAAAAGCACGTACATTTTAACACATTTACATAAGTTTATAGACATTTCTCTTTCTCTGTCAGAAACTATATTTCAAAATAAAGGGTAGTTTTGTTGTCATATTAAATATTTACACTGCGTTATTTAAATTAATTTGCTGGAAAAAAAAATATGTGACGGCGTTCCAAAATGGCAAACCAGGGCATCCTTCAGAGAAAGTATATTTAAATATACTGGAGGCAATTCGAATGCCAAGTAATGAGCCTAATTTAGATACAATGTCATCGACGAAATGGTTTCGTTTTTCTTTCTAACATTCGTCTGCTCACAGCTTGTTGCTATTCCATCCTCAATACCAACAAGGTTGTCCGCAATCATTTATAAAAGTGTACATTTACACATCCATTTTTAAGTTCCATGAGCTAAAAGCAGCATACAAAATTGTTCAATGTACCGAATGATCCATAAGTGTATAGAATACTTCTCCAATATGAGAGCGAAATATTTATTTCAACTGAAGAACCAATTTTCGTCTGCTCTTGTGATAGCGCGTGAAGCGAAATGAAATGCAGACTTGATATCGATTACGATTTACATTCCAAATTGTCATTTGGAGCAAAACTGAAATTCATATGACTTTGTTAATTCTTCCAAATTAATTTTCAATTCACTTTAAGTTCAGTTCCTTGCAATCTTAGATTGATTATAAAAACAAAATTATAAAAAGAACTCCCAACAGAAAATATTATTGTTTTCCTCAGTAATCTCAATAAAACAAAATTCTTCTCACAATAAGAAGCTAAGTGATAACAAATGAAAGCAATGACATTATCCATTGAAACCTCCCATAACTCGAAACATCTATATAACTGAAATTCGAAAAGCGATACAACGTAGGGAAGCGTGATCTATATTTATTTCCAAGAAAAGCAGTCATTTTCCATTATCTCAACCCTTTGCGGAAACTCTGCGTTTCTACTACGATAACAGAATCATAGCTCTTTTCATGCCACGTTACGTATCGAAAACTATCCTTTACAATATGTCATTTTTTTTTGGCTTTTTCGACGACAGATGTTTGGAGCTCGAAGGTTTCTTTGTTACCCAGACAAAATTTACGCTTCTCCACAAAATATATAACAATCACATGTTGACCCGCAGACTGTGCAACATTAGTATGAAAGCGGAAGAATATTAGAGTTACCTACCTTTGGGTCCATGTGATGGGCATCTTTATATTTGTACCAGACATTTGAATCATTGCTGTAGGATAAGCTAAAGCGTTTGACCCAGTGTTTCTTCATGCCATCCGCACGCCCTTTAGTAATTATCCCTGTCACAAGGGTCGGGGGTCCAATGTCAATCTGCAACCATTGTTTCTCTGGAAAAAGAGGAAACATCGAAGATTACCTTGCCAGTCAGAAATACTCTTGAACTAATTCAATGTTCTAGGCCAACCATGCTTTTTGAAATTTCGAAGGTATTTAACATATGTGATAGCTAATGAACTAGCAGTCGATGGTTCCTTCTATCGTTAAAGGATACATATTGGTTTCAATTTTAGAAAGGATTTTATTGATAAATATGCAAGGAGTGATACTGACTTTGCAAGAATTTTCAATGCAGATATATTAAAATATCCATCATATAGTGACAGAATGGTTGCAAATGCTTATATTGTATTTTTTTTAAAAACACAACTTCAAAAAAGGCGATAATTTAATCAGATTTGAGTATAAAAAAAATTAATGCAAAATTGTAAACTCCGTTTCTGTCCGCCTCTCGTGCAATTTCGTTCTTCTGGTCATAGTGGGAAATAGAGACTACATATCTTCCCGTTATTCGTAAACACCTTATAAAATTCGTTTCGTTAAAAGTACTTGTATGTAAACTGATGGAAACAATCATTTCCGCTTGTGAGGAATTCAAATACCTAAGTGTCATTTCTCAAAAACTCGGCGATTTTAAAGCTATGAATCCCGATCTTGAATAACCAATAGAAAGCAACGTGTCTTCTCTGCAGAATAGTAAGTAATCTGCACGTTCCAACCGGTGCAATGTTACAACTGTTCCATCACACAATTTACCAATATTAAGGTACGGATGTGAAGTTAGGGGGTTCGAAATTACCCAGTGTGTTGAAATGTTCGACCTGAATTCCTAAGACTTATACCAAAGCTCAGAAAGAGAACTCCAGCTATTTTTGTGTATTCAGAGCTTGGTAGGAAATCAATCGACACCTATACTAAATGTCTCGTGATTGGACTTTTGGATCTCAATAATAAATAGAAAGACAACACAACGTTTTAAAAATATACAAAATGTTCAGTGATATACATTCCTGTTTCACTTATAAATGGTTTGAATATATAAGAAATAATGTGATTCAGTCGGAAGAATCGATCTGATCTATCAACAGCATGAATACATAACCCTCTGAAAGTAAGCGTTGCACGATGTTTAAATGACTTATTAATGCAGGAATGGAACTGAAGATTTGAAGCTACATCGAGAAAGGAATGACTTACCAATTAATCAGACGAGATTAAAACTTTGAAAAGTACTTGATATATTTAGAAAGAAATGCTTATTTGCAACTGCAAAAACGAAGAACTAGCAACCACAAACTTCCAGCTGAATCAGGATGTGGGGAAAACAGACCAATACAAGACAGAAAATTCACCATGTGCGATTGGATGACTTAAGTGGTGAAAGTCACCGTTTTTCTTGGCTCACCGTGTGCGATAGGATGAATTACGTGCTGAAAGTCACCGTTGCTTGCTCTGTTCTTTTTTTTTCTCGATAGAAAGATGTCAATTCATATCATATCAGTGCACCTATCTTAATGTTGTAAGTTTGATAAATTGTTATTACTGCACAAAAACTATTGTTATTGCACCAATCCTAATGTGATCAAATTTGGCGAGCTCTTATTATTGCACCAATCCTAACATAATAAATGTTTGGTAAACGTTTTCCCCCAGAAACTGCTCAGCATTAACAAGTATTGCTCAATGTGTCATATATTTATGGCAAAATTGGTTTCACTGTCAGCAACAGATAAACTGCATCACCAACTGGATGAGCACATGTGTATATATATATATATATATATACATATATATATATATATATATATATATATATATATATATATATATATATATATATATATATATATATATATATATATATATATATCTGTGTGCGTGTGTGTATGTGTGTGTGCAGCCTATGGTAGCTCTGGAATTTCAATACCAACTAAATGCTCTGACATGTTCTACAAATTTAACAGTGAGAGTGCCTAAACGCTTGGATACTGAATGCAGTGTGCGACCTAGCGTGGTTGACGCATTATTGAGACTTGACATGACGATAAATGTTGATATGCGAGGTACCAACAGCTACCGATCAGATTTGTGATCATCTAAGAGTGTTATGACCACCGGTACGTTTTGTTGTGGTACTTTTTGGATAAAAGTCAGAATATACATAGAGATATATATCTGGCAGGCCAAGTTCTCTCATTGCTGGGATCATGTTACATGGCATCTATATTGAACTTCCTTAATTACATACTTTTATCATCTAGCAATATTTATTTTCAAAATATTGACAAACAAAACTCACGCATATTTTTATGTCGTGTTTATTTAACATTATTTACTTTTATCTTGACAGAACTGGTTATATTACCTCTTTCAATGAGTTTTCTGTGCTTGAAATTTAGAGTATACAAATTTCCACCGAGTACTTTTAAATTCAATGGGTCATCGAAAAAGAAGCGACGCTCTGGTATTTATTAGTGTATATTCGAGTCACATGAAGGACCATTGACTAGGTTCTTAGGAAGAATTAATGGTAAATGTTTGTAAAGACCCAGTTTCAGAACTAATTTCATGTTTGATGGACAGTGACTGACACGGTTATATACCTTTAATGCTTATTTGCATTTATGCCCTTTACGTGCTAGTTTTAAAAAAATATCATTGAAAATATCACAAACATTCACAACGCATCATGCAATTAGACAAAACAGTTAGAGAGTACAACGACTAATGAGACACTTCTACCGATAATTAGAGGAGGATACTTTACTGGCATATCCAGAACAGAGTGAACTGAATGAGTCGAATCTCAGATATTACAAGAACAGTCTAAGAATACCACGTATGAATATGTCGGTAAGGATAAGTGTTTGTTTTATAATGGAACACACAGTTATATAGCTTTATGGATGATTATCACCGTGCCGTGAAAGAGGCGCAAGAAAGACTATTCATGACATAATCATTTATTTTTTCTTCTATATAATGTTGATATATATATATATATATATATATATATATATATATATATATATATATATATATATATATATATATATATATATATATATATATATATATATAGTTGGTTTAACCTTTGTATTCTTTCCTTCAGTTTGCTTGCGAAAAAAAATATCATATGACGTGCAAAGGATAAAAGAGAAATACCTTCCGCCCAGTAGCGCGGAAAATGTTATGCGAGACAGTCGCTTGACAGGATCTTTGACAGGTTCTCTACCCAAAACCCGGGTAAGATAACATGAAAAGATAACCCTACTGCTGTTTGCAGTTCAAGCGTGCTCTTATACACGATTCATTGTGATGTGCTCAACAGTTAAGGACCCCAAATCTTAACTATAAAGTCTTTGTGTGAACTCCTTGTGGTTTAAATATATTTACTTTTGTATAACCTTGTGAAAAAAGGTTGGTGTTTAGGGTATCAATCTAGTGTCTGTTTACAGATAGATATTAAATAAATCGCATATTTTGCTGGTTAGGAGGTTAAGCAAATGGTTTCTAAGTAAATTATAGATTCTTTATGGATCATAGTGTAGAATATATATCGCTCCAAAATGAATACATCATAATTATATGCCCTAGAATAAACTGAATGCCTAAATATCAGAAGGTATAAACGTAGAATCATTTTGTAAGGGCATTTCAAAAGCATGTATTTTCATAGCTGAATAAATTCCAGGTCTTACAAAAGGAAATGCACGCTAACGTGCTGTACTATGTATTCTAAGTTTATCACTGCGAAACCATATCATTCCTGTTCAAGATGACAAAATCAGACAAGTTTATGAGTTTCAACTTGTCTAGGAAGTGTATCTTTCTACAAAAATACAGTAAAGACAGTCGTGAAACACAGCTGTCACGTTTTAATTTTCGTTTGTTTATGACAGGATATCATGCACATCCTATTGTGAATGTAAATGTTTTTTTTTGCTATAAATTAATATAGGGCACAACAAATTTAACGACAAATTTCCTTAGAGCTATATATCTGTACGCAAGTTAACAGGTTTTAAATTATCTTCAGAGTTTTGGAAATAAATAGAACAACTATAGAATGTACTGCTTATTTATTTATCATTTCTGAAATGACAACAACTGACTTTGCCGTATGCTTCACTGTCGTTAAGAATGCAACAATCGTTAAGCAACTATAACATTCTGCACAAAAACTAAAGACATGGTTCCAAAATATTACATTCTAATCAAAATTGAAGACATGTTTCCCGCATGTTACGTTCTAAACAAAAGCTAAAGACATGGTTTCCACATGTTACATTCTAAACAAAAACTAAAGACATGGTTCCCACATGTATTCTAAACAAAAAATAAAGACATGGTTCCCGCATGTTACGTTCTAAACAAAAACTAAAGACATGGTTCCCACATGTTACATTCTAAACAAAACCTAAAGACATGGTTCCCACATGTTACATTCTAAACAAAACCTAAAGACATGGTTCCCACATGTTACATTCTAAACAAAAACTAAGACATGGTTCCCACATGTTATTTTCTAAAAAAAACCTAAAGACATGGTTCCCACATGTTACATTCTAAACAAAACTTGAAGACATGGTTCCCACATGTCACATTCTAAATAAAAATTAAAGACATGGTTCCAAAATGTTACATTCTAAACAAAAACTAAAGATGTGGTTCTAAATGTTACGTTTAAAATATACTGTACACAAAAGACATGGTTCAAAATGTTACATTTTAAAAATAAACTAAAGGCATGGTTCCAACGAATATTTATTTATGTTGTTTCTTCTTTCAAATCAAGTACTTATGACACTAGTGTCAACGAACTTCTCAACGCATTCACAACAATGCAACATCACGTGCATACAGACCAAGTGAACATTTTTTGTGATATTAATTTATATTATCGTCTAGATAAGTCAATGTATACTGTATTATTTCTATAAGTTTCAACATATGAGCTATTTAATCGTGCTTATTTCCTTTATCAATTTAATTACCAAATATTGACCTTCCTATGGGGAGTAGGCATTTCAACTGAATAATCAATGAGTGCATGGGGAATTGCATTTCCAGTGAGTAGTCAAAGAGTGTCATCGACATGTGGTGTAGGCATTTCAACTGAATAATTAACGAGTGTATTCCGTATGGGGAATATGCATTTCCATTTAAAAAATAGAGTGTCATCCGCATGGAAAATATGCGTTTGCTCAAGTATTTTGAATGAGCCTAAACGCTTCAGAGGAAAGTTGTAGAAGTGCAGCAACAGTTACTTCAAATAGCATTTTTACGTCATTAAAAGGAAACATACCGTCTTTCTTGCGAGCACACCATCCTTTATGGCTAAGAATGTTACCATCCTCCGCCTGACAGGAATGCTCCTTCTTGGCCGAAGTTGACGCGGTAATCTTTCCATACGGTGGCAAGCCCAGTGGCACCTTGCATACTGTAGATAAAAAATAAAGTATTTGTTTTAATTTTAGCACGGACAATAGTTTAGGGTAATCTATAAATGTACTGGATTGCTGCGGCGATGTAGAAAATGAACTCGGATCTTGAAGAGAAAGCGTAAACACGTGAAGTTCTTCATTATCCTCATCTGCGGTTAAAAAAAGAAAGGACAAGACTAAAGTGGGGCTAGGCCATTTTCTTAACGCTCTTTATAGGACCATGGCTCACTTGTCTTTATAAAGCAACACAAAAAGTAGAACACATTGTTTTTAAAAAAAAACAATTTTCCATTTGAAATGCTAAGGACAGTAACAAAAAAAGTGATGGGCGTTGCATCTTTTAGCAATGTTCATGGAGCAGCCAAAATACAATATTTCTCATATGGGTGCCTTACTTCTAAACTGAATTCAGTTTAACTCCATTATTTGCAAATGGACAATAACAGGTGAATACACGGAAGGCTTCGTTCATTTTCATTTAAAATATCATTTAATGGGTTGAAGACACGGTGTATTCTTCAATGCGTTCAACAGTAAGGTGAAGATGATGTACTTGGCAGTAACGTTTTTCCTCCAATTTGCAGTAAAGTTTTCATAATTTCTTTTCACACTGAGGTTTCACGTTATCTGGCAACTAATATTTTAACAACATTCTCATATTTTAATAAAATGATAATTAGTTCCAACTGTACACATTTGACATTTTTTTTGTAATAGAAAAAAAAACAGTTGAGAAATTCATTAAATTTGAGGAAACCTTCTGGTTCTCAGCAATAAAAACAAAACTCTGTTTCACGGAATTCGAGATAGTGCATCTATATTTCATTCTTTGATGACAATTAAACGTTCATTGAAATGTTCCTTTCTCCTAGTCAAGGTATCAGCAAAGAAGCGAACTCAGACTTGAAATATGGAAAGTCTGGCACTATGTAATAAATTGAAATTAAAACAAGATCCGCGCAACGTTAATAATTTTTTAAATGTCTGCTTTTCTACCTGCATAACGCAGATTTAAAATAATCATCTTAGTATAGTCTTGTTTCTGAGCTTTAGATTCGTGTTTATAAAGTTTGGTTAATACTGACGACTTCCCTCATTCGTCATATCACAGGTGAATACGGTCCCTGAGGACTTCCCTCATTCGTCATATCACAGGTGAATACGGTCCCTGAGGACTTCCCTCATTCCTCATATCACAGGTGAATACGGTCCCTGAGGACTTACCTTATATATCACATCATAGGAAAAGACGGTCCGAGATTAACTTCGTATATCATATCACGGGAGGGTTCAGTTCCTGATGACTTACCTCATGTATCAGGTCATGGGAGAATACGGTGTCAGAGGACTTACCTTATATGTCGTAACACGACTTCGTATATGGTCTACATGCCTTGTTCAGGAGCTGAAAACATTCGTGTTACTCTTGTTCATCATCATCTAAAGGTTTTAAACTTATATAAGTGTACCAATTCTCACAAGTATTCTTATAAATTCTTGGATAAAATGCTGGCATTTATTTAATAAAAATACAATGTTCCCCCATATCAAAAAGTCTCAATTATTTCCAACTTCAACTATAACGGACCTCTAATAGAACTACCCCGGCTTTATCACCATAAGGCGTTCTAATATTTTTAATTTTGCTCAAGACCTAATTAAAACACAGAGAATATGATAACAAAGATTACCTATGCTGAAAACCAAATACTCTCACCGTCTTGCCAGGATTGTCTGTTCCTGCGGACAACGTTGAACGTGAAGAATAATGTTAAAATGTATTGTGAAAACAGTTCATGAATCTAAGGTCTCTCTCCAAATACACTTTAAAAGAGTCGACTTACACTGACAACCGAGGACTTCCACCCTCATGTTGGAATGTCGGTGCCACTATACTGTATGAAATTTTATATCGACTTACAATGAAAACCATGGACTCCCACTCTCATGCTGGGAGGGCGGTTCCACTGTACTGAATGAAAATTTGCATATACTTACACTGACAACCGAGGACTTCCACTCTCATGCTGGGATGGCGGTTCCACTGTACTGTATGAAATTTAATATATCTGGCAATGACTGGTTCGTCAAAGTATGAGTGCTTCACAGAGTAGGAGTCTGTGTTTCCCTCAAATAACTAAATAGAAAAAAGAAAATAATAAAAGTCCTGATCATATCATTATACATCATAATCACAGAAGATAAAGTAATAATGAGAAGGGAACACGATAAATCTATTTGTGTTCCTTATATTATGCATACAATTTAATTTTCCGTTACAGCTAATTATATTTGCGGAATTTCTATGGATATCTGCAGATAGTGTAGCAGATCATAATTGGATCACATTTAATCTCTGGAGCATTTTATAAATATCCAGAGGCTATCAAGCAATCACAAAATCGTTTCAAGATAACGATACTTCCTTACTGTAAAATTGATATTCCTCATTGAATTCTGAATAAAACCATGGGAGAAAAATGAAACGTTGACTACCCCTAGGTGATCTGTTCTTTACTAAATTTTGTGATCATGGAATTCGATCGATCATTCAAGGGACACATAAACTTCATCGATTTCTCTTAACTTACGTTATGCACTAGCATTGCATAACATAAGAACGAAAACGCTTTACCTTCTGATTCCCGTACTGGTCGATTACATAGTTCCAGTTGTAAGCATTCATACTGTATGAAACCATGAATGCCGTTACCCACTCGGCTCCATCAGCTCGTCCTTGGGTCAAGACCCCAGTAACCTAAAGATGAAGAAGATTTCTTTAAATGTTTCAAGTTGGTCTCCTTGGTACGTTTCAACGAACAGGATTGATGCTTATGGTGAAAAGACGTTTTCACGCATATGCATATATATATATATATATATATATATATATATATATATATATATATATATATATATATATATATATATATACATATCTGTGTGTGTGTGTGTGTGTGTATTAAAAGCTGACCCGCTTGTTGGCGCTCACCATTAAGAGGTTTGTGTGTTTGTGTTAGGACTGGTCAGCTTGGTGTCAGGATAATGTGTCTGGATGGGACATCGTGCTACATGTCTGCGGCATGATGCCCCAGTGCTAGATATCACTATAAACTGCCACACTGCAGACATCGTAGCGAAATGACTCAAATTGTTAAAGCTACGTTAGAAACCCAAGCACACACACGTACATACACACTGCCTTTATGTCAGTTTTATTTCCCGAGTGGGTGCTGTATTCCAATGGCCCAAAAGAATCTGTCCTTCATGCTTTCCACATTTTAGGCTAGTAATAACTCATGTGGTACTTGTGTCTTTGACGGCACATCAATATTTTTTTTTAAATTTTGCTTTTTTAATTTGTATTGCGTGTATTTTTAAGGGGTAATGATCTATTAAATGACTTTTCACACAACCACTATTACATTCCAACAGACATGACGATATTAGATAACATTTTTTATCAAACCTACAAAATTTTATGAATGATTTATTAGGTTAAGTGAAATAATTTATCGTACCTGGAATGTGAATTGAGTAGGAAAGAAAGTGGATTGGACTTTTTCATTTTCATCTTTAATAAATTATCTGCATCTTTAATTAATTATCTGCATCTTTAATTAATTATATGCGGTCTAAAAGATATTTCTTTTTAATATGGTCGTGACAGCCACATTTGGAGATGTCGTGCGTCTGACGAAAATAATTGAGCGATTTAACAACTATTTTTACCTTTAACTATTAAATGCCACCAACTCGAAACCCACCATTAGTATCATCTAAAGGCAATACAATATGGCTAAGAGTAAATTTCTAAAGGATATCAAATTTATGGTTAAGCAAGGTTTATGAATGAGACAACCGGTAACTCTTTCGATGAGGTTATTGCAATGCAATTAAATTACAGAGAACGTACGGCCATTTGGCTTCAGCTTAAAATTGGAAGAACCCTTTAGTACAATGGCCATATAAGGCAAACACATACTTTTTTAAAAGGAAAACGATGTATAAATCGTCAAAAATACTCGTATTTCTAAGGCTGCTTTTATTTAAGAGTCGTTACCTCCCATAGGATTTGTCTTTGGATTAAGGAAAACGCCCTGTAAAGCAATCACAATCTAAAAATAAGAACCACTTTTTTTTAAACCGTCGCAGATATGTCTGTCACGTGACAAATTACCATGGCTACATTTCATAACAATGTTATTTCATATTAAATCAGTTACAACTATCAAACATCAGACTTTGCTTGCTATCCTCCCTGTCCGACTTTGATACAAAGGCTATATCCTCCCTCTCTTGTTATCCATACAAAGGCTGTATCTTCCTTGTCCGACTTAGCTTGCTATCCGTACAAGTCGTTACAAAGGCAATATTTTCCCTGTCAGACTTTCCTTCCTAATTTTACAAAGGTTGTATCCTCCCTGTCAGACTGTGCTTGCTATCTTTATACAAAGGCTGCCCCCTCCCTGTCCGACTTTGCTTTCTATCTTTATACAAGTCGTTACACAGGTGGTTTAATCCTTGTCAGACTGTCCTTCCCATCCTTATTAGTCCTTACAAATGCAGTATCCTTTCTGTCAGACTTTGCTTGCTATCCTTACAAAGACCGTATCCTCCCTGCGAGTTTGGTATGTAGAACAGGCCCAGCGCGCCCTCCTTTATCTCGTAAGAGACGTCTAACCTCCTAACCTGTTCTTCTGCGATGCATTTTGCTATGGTGTTCTGAGAACGTATTACAGTTAGTGGTTAAAACAAAGAAATGTGACCACGAATTTAACGCTTTAAACCTTTTCTTTTCAAACCAATCTTGACGCTTGTTGAGATCAAGGTTCACAAAGGTAGAAAGCTACTCAAATTTTATTTCCGATTAATTCGTCCTGTTTAAAATATTTACGGCAACTAATTATAAGCCAGCCTAACTTACAAATAAAAAAAATTAAAAAACTTCTCTCTCATAACTTCTAAGTATATAGGAATTTATAAGACGTAGTACTGTTCCGATGATATTTAACGTGGCCTGTTGGGGATTTACTAGTCCGAAGCTGTAGCTCGTACCAATGGTTTGAACAAACAAAAAGGTTTAAACTGTCTTGCTATACAAAAAAATGATAATCCCTGTCAATCGCTTATAACGGTAATCGTACCAGTTCAATTTTGACACAATAATTTTGCCATAGTTGTGTGTGTGTGTGTGTGACATAATAATTTGGCCATAGTTTTGTGTGTGTGTGTGTGTGTGTGTGTGTGTGACAATAATTTGGCCATAGTTGTGTGTGTGTGTGTGTGTGTGTGTGTGTTTGTGTAACATAATAATTTGACCATATTTTTAATGATCTGGCGTTATTTAATCGTAGTGCTAATGTATCTATCCTATTCTGCGTTACACGAGTTAGAATATTTTCATACCAATAGTTTATAGGGACCAAACTATTAACAAAATAAATATTTACAATTCGAATAACTCCACGAATATTCAACTCGGTATCATCTGATAACTGAGACAACTCCTACTGGATATGATATTATCTACAGTAGCAAATGCTTTACAAAGGGTTGAATCCATTCACAATTAATAAATCATGGTGCAATCCAGACCATCCAGTAATAACCAGATTATTGGTCATGTGTCCTATAAAGGTAGATATCGTATTAAGTTAAGCGCATACGTCAAGCCCCCTTTCCACCCCGACCACATCAATAGGTAAAAAAAAGTTATCTCCATCCCTACAATACATTCCGCTGTTTGGTTGTCATTCTTCGTCTACATTGATGTAATATTCTACCTTTCAGGAGATATATTTTTTTATATAAAAAAAAACTAGCATCCATATATGTATCAGGCTGAATTGATAAGCTACCATTCTGAGTGGAGCACAGTTGACATATTTTAGATAACACGTGCGATAAGAAGGATAATGACACTTGCTAAATCGCTCACTTTTCAAGTACACAACACCAGGCAGAAAAAAAAATAATTTTATACTGTCACAACGAATTCATCAGATATTTTAACCCACTATTCATTACTAGACAATAGGTCCAAGATACTGGTGTTGGATTTCGTTTTGACCTCACGAGATTGAGTTAACAGTATAGGTAGTACTGAATGTCAGTGGAGGAATGATGGTTGCGGATTTCAAGAGCAAACTGTTCTTCATCCATTATGTTAACCAACAGGTTAGACCCCTTCCTGTGGTCCAGTACATTCGATTTAATCTGATTGTATCGCACAATTTTCCTTAAATTTTCAAATTCGGTCAAAACGTAGAATTTCTCAAACATTTGTCTTGGAACATCTGGTGAATAAATGATAATACTTTGTTTGCAATAAATGCGCAGCCCCCCCCCCCAAAAAAAAAAAAAACCACAGGAAAATCAGTTTCAAATCAGCTTATGAATCCATAAGGGCTTCCTGATTGTTTGAATGTCTGTGATGATGCAGTATTAATAATCATTATAACAAACTAAAACTGTGGATCGGGGGAGGGTGGGGGATACAAAGAATTATAGTTATAGTGCATTCTGACTATTAGTTCTATACTTTTTTATATTTGGTATTGACACCTTCCATGTTTGCCTCTCTTACATCTTACTGTTAAGAGATTTAAAATCAAGAAAAATCTTCAAGTTGCCAGATCCTCAAAACTTCTAAAGCTAAACTGGGTGTTTAATTAACATGGTGATGAAACCTGTTAATCCAGAATACAGTGACACCAATGCTCCCCATTCATGTTTCAATAAATGACAAATGTATTGTGCTGAAATCGTGCATTCTCACAAAACTATAAAAGTTGGATGGCTGTAAAATATTGAATAGGAACAAGTTCATGTTCACAAGTCGCAGCATGATTTAGCAGTTTCTTTTGTGTTCTATTACAACTTAAAGATAAGAATAACCAATTCTCAGTGGAAGAGCTAGACTGGGACCCGCGATCAACATATGGTAAGTTCAGCTTTGTGAATCAGGACGAGAATCAATCCACAATCTCCTGGGTGATTCTAAATGTCTTTCTTAACGTGCACAAACACGTTTAGAGTTCAAGAGCGTTACGAGTCTTCCCATTCAGAAGAATGATCTTGCAGCTTGAGTTTCGAAGAATGTGCATGTGTTGGGGGGGGGGGGGGGCAGAGAACTATTTTTAAAACAAAGAGCTATATTTAGTACGAGGTCAACTAGGCATCAATATTAAACAATACACTAGAACGTAAAATGGTGCTGCCATAGCTCGTGGAGAATGAGACGCAAATAAATACTATATATAATTGTTGTATGTACAAATTAAGGTATATATTTTACATACGTACAATAAGTAACAGTTTCCATGTATTTCAGGTATGATGTAAATATGTATGTTATTGCTGAGCGTTAGTTAAACGCACTTCAACTCATAGTAACTAGATAGTTCATAAGAATCTCGGGATTACACAAATCTGTTCTGAAAGGGCCGTCAGAATGTGGATAAATGTGTCCGTGTTAAATATGGCAGTGGCGGTGTGGTTAAATGTGTTTGCGTTAATAAGGCGGTCAGAATGGGATTAAACGTGTCTGTATTGAATAAGGAGGGTTGTGTTTGTGTTGAATAAGGCGGCCAGAATGTGATTAAATGTGTTTGTGTTGAATAAGGCAGTCATGGTGTGATTAAATGTGTTTGTGTTGAATAAGGCAGTCACGGTGTGGTTAAATGTACTTGTGTTGAATAAGGCCGTCAGAATGTAATTAAATGTGTTTGTGTTGAATAAGGCTGTCAAAAAGTGACTAAGCGTGTTCGTGTTGAATAAGGCAGTCACGGTGTGGTTAAATTTTCTGTGTTGAATAAGGCAGTGACTGTGTCGTTAAATGTGTTTGAGCTGAATAAGGCGGTCCGAATATGACTAAATGTGTCTGTGTTGAATAAGGCAGCCACGGTGTGCTTAAATGTGTTTGTGTTGAATAAGGCGGCCAGAATGTGATTAAATGTGTTTGTGTTGAATAAGTCAGTCACGGTGTGGTTAAATGTGTTTGTTTTTAATAAGACGGTCAGAATGTAATTAAATGTGTTTGTGTTGAATAAGGCGGGATGTGTTTGTGTTTAATAAGGCGGCCAGAATGTGATTAAATGTGTCTGTGTTGAATAAGGCGGGCTGTGTTTGTGTTGAATAATGCGGCCATAATGTGACTAACTGTGTTTCTGTAGAATAAGGCGGTCAGAATATGATTAAATGTGTCTGTGTTGAATAAGGCAGTCACGGTGTGCTTAAATGTGTTTGCGTTGAATAAGGCGGCCAGAATGTAATTAAATGTGTTTGTGTTGAATAAGTCGGTCACGGTGTGGTTAAATGTGTTTGTGTTGAATAAGGCGGTCAGCATGTGATTAAATGTGTCCGAACATCATGATTGCAGCTATTAACTGCAATTGTGCCTGAGAAGGTGACACTGAGTTAGGATAGCAAGCGATCTTTTAAAACGATATGTACGTATATGCCATCCGTTTAATGAGATTCCTCGTGCAGTCTATCCCGTAAGGGTGCAAGATTGAGAGTTGAAAATCCCCTTGGTGTCAGAACTGCATCTCAGACTGAATAATAAACAAACCTTGGTGTCAAAACTGGGGGTTCAAATTCAAAAGTTGGGGGTCTCTGCTTCACAAATAAAGGTAAAGGGAAATGCTGTCATTTTGTCTGGATTTGCGCTACTTATTTTTCAATTTTTGAATATGGTCGCTTTTAAAATTGTCAAAGATTTACCATTATGAATAGGTTTCATTGATTTAGAGCTTTGTTTAAAAAGAAAAAGAAACGTTCATCGTAGAATCGATGAGGTTGCCATGAACCATACTTTGTGAGACGTCTTTCTCATATGTTTTGTTTTTCTTTTGTCATCTAAGTTCGAGATTAATTGCCGCGTACGCTCCAGGTTCCACTAACAGTTGTTCCATTGAAAAGTTGACTGAAGAAACATACTGACGTCAGAGCTGATTTATTTATTGCCTATTCGTAACGACCGGAGAGCCATTAACTCGTCAAATTCTTGCTAGCAGTGCACATCATTTACATTTAAAGAAGTCTGTAACTTCAAAATAACCTAGATGTCAAAATAAGCCGCCTCCGTTACGTCGTTAATTTTGTACACGCACAAAAATAAAACACAGTTGTTAAAAAGGCTCCTGACTATATTAATAAGTTCTTAAGGGACCTGATTTACCCGAGGTTGTCTAAACTACGATACAGTAACCTCCATTAATATTGAGACTGGTCGAGATCCTATAGTTTTAATGGCGCAACAAACTTACAGTCCATGTAACCAATCAGTTTGTGTGTTTTTTTTCTAAGAAAATATGATCATCTAAATGACATTGAGCTTTTTGGTTTCTGTCTGTCGCGCTCATTCAGCTATATGACGTATACAAAATGCCGTCCCATTCTTTCGAATATTATGCTACAGTCGTTTCAACTATATGACATATACAAAATGCCGTCCCATTCTTTCGAATATTACGCTACAGTAGTTTCAACTACGTGACATATTCAAATGCCGTCCCATTCTTTCGAATAGTAGGCTATAGTAGTTTAGAGGCTGCAAAGAATAGTTGTTTCTGGTGGGATCCTGCATTTGTCTTCGGCTGCAAGAAAACAAGGAGGCTTCGGCCTGTAATAGTATTCATTGCTTCGAAACTGAGCCAAAATATTGCGAACAAAAAGGAACACCATAGTGTCATTCACACAACCTGCTCTGCTAATGGATATATATCAAATTAGTAGACGCCGACAAAAAAAGGGAAGAGTACTTATAGCAGCAAGAAGGTTACCTCGCCGCCACAAGTCATTTGCTATATTTAGTGATGATATGAAACTTGGAGTCCCCACAACACTGATATATCAAGACATTAGTATAGCTTACATAGCCTTACTTAGGACCCGACCTTTTGGCAGGTATATATGTTTTATCTGCTTTCGGGTGGTTGCAACACCATTACTTTTTATATTTAGCCTCTGCATATTTAATTTTGGTTGGTTTGCCTCCTTGTGGCGGTTGGCTAACTTTATCCTGTCCGATATCCAGCTTTTGCTCGACACTGTGGAGCCAGGATTTGTCTACTGCTCTGGTACACGCTATGTATGCATAAATATAAATGGAGAAAAAAAAAAATACTTACTCGTGCTGCCACCCCAAGGTCGATTTGTAACCACTCGGAAGAAGACTTGTACTTAGCGCACCAGCCCAGTTTATTTGGGAGATATACCCTGGCATATTTTTCCCGACACCCTTTGTCCCATTCATACGGGTAGACGGAGGAAGCGGTAATTTGCCAGTCTTCTATTTCACCCGTTATCAGACCCAGTGGACCATTTGTTTCACACACTGAAATTAAATTTGCAATGCAGTTTAATGAGATATATCCTTAACATTTGTGAAAGATTTTGAGTAAATAAATGTTGACGTTATGAAGAAAACAAAAGCGCAGATTAAACGAAACTAAAATTACATTATATGACTTAACAAGAAGTGAGGAAAACAGTAAAAATTTTATGTTTTCTAAATATTGTAACCATATATACACACTGAATATTGCAACCGTATCCATACTAAATATTGTAACCGTATACACACTAAATAGTGTAACCACCATATGCACACTAAATATTGTAACCATATGCACACTAAATATTGTAACCATATGCACAGCACTATATTAGTCAGCCACCCTTCCAGATTGTACCGCCCTATCAAGTTTAAGAAGGAAAAGCCCTATCGATTTTAAAAAGGAAATGCCCTATCGAGCACCAAGGATATTAAAAAATGCTCAAAACTTAGTCAATGCTTGAATTAATTTACAATTTCTAACTTGTTTGTCTACAGGGGCCCTCTAATACTGTCGTCTGCTTCGTCCTTCAATCCAGTTGGAGATTCTTCATCAAGACGGCCGCCATACTGCGTAGGCGAGTCTGTATTTTTCAGTCAACATGACTGTCATAGTTGATCGTCTTCGTTGTGTTCCGAATAATCCGTGTAATTGGGAGTTTAGTCACTTTCAACGCTTGCCCTTTTATTTTGCGGAATTTTTTGCGAACTTTTAAATCAAACGACATATACCTTCTGTTTATGTGTATTCTAAGAAATATCACCCCTACTAAAAAAAGGACTTTTCCATAAACCGGAAAAGGACCGTGCACAGGCGTTTGGTATTTTTTTCACACCGCTCCATTCGGATTGAATCACATACAAGATGACAGTGTTAGATAACACCTGGCGATAATCAGGTTAGAAATTATAAATTTATGAATATAATTAATAAGTTGTGTGCATTTTGTATAACCGTGACGCGTTTCATTTTTTAAAATTGTGGTGGGGGGGGGATTACAAACTGCCCGGATGGTAGGCGAATACTATACAACATTCGACTGAAACTGCTAGTACTATTAATAACAACGATGAAATTCTATAGTGATTACTGACAGGCTTGTACCTTTGTGTTGCAAAATTTTAGTTCAGTAATTTAAACAGCTTTATCGTAACTCTTTTGATATGTTGAAATGTACTAACGTATACAGAGCAAAGAAATGCAGTGTTAGCTAATCGTTGCCTTAATTTAGGCCTAAAGACTTCTCATTATGACAATATGTAAGCCAATGCAATGACAGGTTGTTTTTTTTTTTTTAGATACGTGCTTGGCAGCTCTATCACAATATAAACCAGTGCGAATCGTCAAATGGGAACCATTTTGATTCCAAATGTTTCTAAAGTAAAAGCTTACTCTGACCCACTCATTATGATTACATTACATACACCATGTCAACAATATCAAACTAGTTTCTGTTTTCATTGTGGTCATTCGGAACAATTCGGCATTCATCCAGTGAATGCAACAATACTTATCAGGCGTACATCAGTTAGAGGGACCTCATCGTCACTCGAACACGTGACTAAAGACTATGTCACTGTGTATATGAAAACTTCATTATTGATTAATATATTTTTTAAAAAGATTAGAAGGTTCCTTTCAGATAACAATATACTACTTAACCTGGATATATTTAAAGGTGGCGCTCTACAGTTTCGTATTTTGCATAAGGTTTGAAGTTTAAAGAAAATAATTTCCTCGGATTTCCTGACTGGTAATACTGGTTATTTAAAATGATACCTGGGTATATCTTAGGTACTGTTCAAAGAAGCTTTAATTCCCTGTATTTTGGTGTAAGAGTGATGGGTGTAATATGGGTTATAAAAAATACAGCTTGGCCTTACTCCAGATGTGTACCTTTCAAGAAACTGCTAGCTCTACTTTGTCATTTTCACTTCCTGAACTTCAGGGGTAACTTGTATATAAAAAAGAAGAGCGGATAACTTTTTTTTAAACATATTATATACATTTGGTAATTAATTCTATGCACTTTCAAAAGTTGGTATTTTCTAATCTGGGTAAATTCATTTTCACAATTTTAATAGGTGCTGAAGATAGTGTACTTTTAGACTAATTCGGGTTATTTTTTTTAGCGAAAGGGAGCAGTCACTTTAGTTAGCTGTGTGCTTAGATCCTGTACAATTTCCACATGTACAATACCCATAGATATGTCAGCCACATTAAACCAACGTAGCATAGAGGTATGCCAATATTCTCTACACTATGCAGGTTTGTTTAAAATGCAAACAACTTCACCTTACATGCGTCACTCTCTCAAAAGTACATAATAACTGGTAAGCACCCCCATAAAGACCTGTTACGTAGACAATTTACAACTGGGAAATATCCCAAGTTGTTTACTACTTTCTTGGGCACAAACTGTGTGCTGTTTGGTAAAAAAAAAATAAAAAATAAAAAATAGAAAATCAATCCGCTTTTATTACAACCAAGATTTTTCTGGGGGTTTTATTACGGAAAAGGCTAAGGTTGATCCGATTGAGGATTACGTTGCAGACTGGATATGTAGGTCGTATCAAGAAGAATTTTGCTGAGTAGTTACGTATCATCCGAATGGAAAAAAGCCTACTTCTAAACGATATATTTTTTAAATGACAGCGATACACTACGAAGAGATCAAATTTGAATGAAATACGTGGAATAAAAAAAAACACATTTCAAATACATCGAACTTGGTAGGTTGTAGGGGCACTTCTTCGATTCTAAGGCCCATAAATGTACCAATGTAGACATGCGGATACAATCCTTGCTCAACTCATCTGCAGTTTGCATATGCCAACTTGCCAAACAGATATAGAACCATTATTAAACTTTGACACGAGGGAGGAAGTGTTTGATTTCGATTAGTTAGAGCGTTCTCGATTAATCTTAATGAAAGTCCTGGAGCGCTTCATTTGGTGGCTGTGACGAACAATAAGTCGAACTTCTGGGTTTTAAATTTATTATTTAAAACAAATTATCAGACTTCATTAAAAAGATTAAAATGACTATTAAGCTGTTTCTATGAGGCGATTTTTATCATCTTCATGACACTAGACATATTTTGTCTTGCCATACAGTCAAACTTTATCTTTTACTAGCAGTGAGAAGTGTTTAATTTGTATTCTAAAATTTCTCCAGTTATTGTTGTAATTGTTGCTCTTGTTCTTTTTACCGTAGACATAAATGATAACTCAAACACATTAACAGATTTCATAAAGACTGACTTGTGAAACAAATCTGTGACTGTACAATGATTGAAAAAAATTAATGTCAGACATGATACAAATTATCCGGCATGATTCAAATTTTCCCAAACGTACGTTAATGTTAGAGTCCTCTTTTCTTGCTAATTGCAAGGAAAAATATCTGAAAAATATGAATTTCCTTCACGAAAAAAGTTGCCAACCACATTTGTAAAATTACCATCCACATTTTTGTTTTACAAGAAGGAAAATATTAACAGCTTGGATTAAATTTAAACTAATGTCATGACAATTCAAAAGGTAATACGAGGATTATGATAACCGATAGTTTATATGTGTGGTTACAAAATTTCTACCATTTGCAGAAAATGACATTTTCTTTTGTGCTAAATATAGTGAATATTTATATATGAGATGTAGAAGGCATTATATTATAGTGAATATGTGGCGGATGCGGAAGGTGGTTATATTGTTTCCACAGATGGAATAATGCACTTCTTCTAAATTGGAGTAGTGTTGCATACCGAAAATCAACGAAGATTGCTACCCATAAAACGATAATTAATTCGCGTTATCTACCCTGTATCATTTTGAAGATTTACGCCAAATACTTTTATTTAATTTGACCAGCTTCTACTAGCGTTGCAATCAAATGATTACGAATTTCCTATACACGATTATAACGTTTGAAAGCAAAATTTAAATTTGTGATTGCAAAATGTTGCCTTGTTTATTTTGTTATGGTCTAACTCCGGCATTCAAGTTTAGTTTACAAAATTTACAATGGATTGTTAAAACGTTCATAGATTGACCCTGTTACGGTATAAAAGAGTGCTTGCACCTGAAAATCCGGCCATTTTTAGCCAAGAAAGGTGTTCCGGAGCAGTTTCTTCGGGACAGGACCTGAATGTAGACTTTGTACCTCCCAAACTAAAAAGGTAGGGCACATAGCAAAGTTAATTGTATTAAAGCAAACTTAGTCCCCGCTAATTTAATTCCCTTACCAAATTAATTTGTAGTTTGCTTTCATCTACACGTATCGAAGCCAAGAACGTTACAATGGGGTGTACTTAATGCCATTCGCAGTTCTGAATACATAGCATGTATGCTAAAGTAAATATTGGCATGGATTTCACAATCAGAGTGTTAATAAAATTATAAAATATTGAACGTGATAGGCATAAGTACATTTTTCATTAAGTTTGAGCTGGAAAAAATACCGAATCAAATACGTGAGAGTGCCTCTTGAAATCCATATGGGCTTCTTTGAGTAGATGACGCAACACGAAGATACTAATATGAATTGTGTTTTTTTAGTTTCTAGATTCTGCGGTTTCTTGAGCAAGCTTTACTAACTGACCATTAAGAACCCCAAGACACAAAAATGAAAAACCGTGTTGTTTGCGTTGAGTTAGGAAACTCTTCACGCATTTTCAAAAGGATCCCGATTCTTCATAATGTTTTAAGTTCTTGTCCTCATCCTGACTCCGGGGGTGGTGAATATGACCGGTGCATTCTCCTGCATACTTAATGGATGCAACCTGTTTGTCATCAAATTTTCATCCCATGATGCTGTCCCAACTGACAAGGATGAGACTCTTTAACAGACGACGGTTTATAAATACAGTTATGACCTTGAGTTTTAGGGATTTTACCTTTTTTGAGATGTGAGTGATACGTAAAGGCTAGCGGCGTAACCACAAGCATAATATCAGTTTAATGCTCCAAAGGTAACCTTTAAGACATCTGACCTTTTTCGACTTTATTACCACGTACGGTTTCAAGATTAAATTGTTTTAGTTTTGGTGGTGTTTCTAAATAAACTTTGATTAGTACTGATCGCTGATGCTTCAAAACTAATTTTTTTTTCTCACCAAAAACGGCCGAGGCGGGCTGACAAATTAAATGTGGAATCGCGCCATGCCGACCGCCTCTCCATCGACAAAAGTGTACAAGCAAAATATAGTTCTTGGCGTATAATTGATTTATTGCCAGCTTACGCTATTCATTCTAAACATCGACTGTATCTCACGTTAGAAGAAATTATATGGTTCGTTTAGCGTAGTTAACTTGAGCGGCTGCTGCGAGTGATATGAGGCCGGTAAACCTGCGTTCTGGAATGGTAGAGTGATCAGCAACCACGGCCCGTACTGCCAGGGGTCTACCAATCTACAGTTCAAGCGAACACATCAAACACCAGCTCCATCTTTTATATCAACATTGCTGTCTTTTTAGGTTTATAGTTAAATTGTATGTCAAAATGCCTCTTTGAGTTTACCATCGAATTTAAGAGTCATTAAGAAGTGTTTACACGGTAAAGAAGTGCTTATCAGCAGAATGCCAAAGGGCAACGCATTGCAAGTTGATGGCTTAAAAATATTTGCGTTAATCTGCAGAGTTGTTTTGGATCTGTATATTTGCAAGATTGTATTTTCATTAACGGAGGTGGGAGCATGGTAGTATTAAGACAGAAGTTTGATGTGTATGAATAATTCAACTGCAGATTAACAGTGGCAGCATCAGAAAAGAAGAGAGAGAATAAACTGAGTTTGAAAAATATTTCCTACAATTTTGTTACATAGTACATTCAGGATTTATAGTTAAAACGATTATTCGGTACGTCCTTCTTATTGCTCCCGCCTTTTTTGTTGTTGTTTTTGTTATGTTTGTCTACGGGTAGCAGTCAGATGTGTATTTGCAATCCTTTTACAACATTTTACACTTTTCAGTACTATATTTTTTTCCAGGCTTAAACACGTTCAAATCAAAGGAGAAACTGTCTTTTGTGCTGAGAAAAGGAGAAAATGACTCATGCAATTTGGTGCATTGCTGGTTACTCGTGTTCTGTGCAAGAATTGCTCCAGCATGGGCCTCTTGCAGGACTTTATACAATGACGATGACATGTCAGCCTCGCTCTGAAAGTTTTATGCGATACCGACTATACGTGTTTATATTCAGTTCATTCGTATATTGACTTTAGATACGTTTCTAGGTAATGTATCATTCAGATAAAGTCTTAAACGCAATATGACTTAAATTATTGTAATGGTAATGACTGAAAGTTTTAAATAAATATATATTTTGAGTTGGTTTCGCTTGTGAATTAAAAGCAAGCTTTTGGGTTGTGCATCTTTGGTCTCGCATGTAAATTCAAAGAAAGCTTTTGCACAGTGCACAACGAATTACCAAAATATATTAATTCAAAGATAGCTTTTGCACAGTGCACAACGAATTACCAAAATATATTAATTCAAAGAAAGCTTTTGCACAGTGCATAACGAATGACCACAAAATATGAATTCAAAGAAATCCACAGTGCACAAAAAATGAAAAACAAATATGAATTCAAAACAAGCTTTTGGTCAATGCATCATCCAGACAAAACGTTTAAGAGAACGTGACCGAAAATGTGACAAAACAGATTTGTATGGCCAGGAATAATTTTATTCGGCTTGTACATGCCACTAGCATGTGCATTTGTTTCTCCATTTTAAAAGTCTGTGCACACATAACAAGGTCTTTAGATGTAAAATCACACAGACAAACAATATTCGAACATCTTCACTTTGAAACGTTTCTACATATTACATGAAAGCGCAACGTGAGTATAAACAGAAATGAATACATTTACATATTTGGATTATATATGTACATACTTGGAACGACAAGCGCTAGTTCTATATACCTGGTGAACTTCTGTGAAAAGAAAAAACAATTCCAGACGTGAACGGCCAATTAAACGTAGACAAATCAATAATTGGCGTGTCATCGACCAATAAAATAACTAATCAAGCAATTGATCCACGAAAGAAGAGATTGTGTGTGTGCGTTTTGTTTTATTTTTCAGAAATAGACATAATGGCGCCTTCAACACAGTAGTCAGGTGGAGATTTTAAAAATCATGCCATGGTATCAAATTTGGAACACAAGATAAACGTAAGAAAGGAACAAATAAAATGGAAATATAAACTGTACATGTCAGTAAAATACTTGAGTAGGCAATGTTCTTAACATTGTTTATAGCAGAGATTTGTTTATAGCAGAGAAGGGGGAGATTCACTTACACATAATCAAGCTTGACATCTTGTAAAACATTAATGCCTTCCTCTCACAAAAACGAGAAGACTCCATTCAGGTTTTACCCACATCTAATGACTCCTCGTTAACGAACAAAAGCAGGGCCAAGCATGTTGGAAACACGGTGCCACAAGTTCATAATCTCTTGATATGCGAATGTAACTGTTTTTCTTGCCGAGCATTAAAACTGATCCATCCAACACGAGTCGCAGATTGCGTTCGCAGTCAAAGAAACCATCTTTTAACTTGTCAAGACTTCTCATTTAAGTTAATATGTACTATAACATAAAATTTAAAGTGCACTGGTGACATCTGATTATAATTTGAGAACTCTAAACTTCAGCGGAAAATGTAAGTTCAAAACAGAAAGAGATAACACTGAGCTGTGAAAACATTGTACACTTATCGATTTGTTGTGGAATTACGGTTAAGAAAAAAGTGATATCTAAAAGAAAGGCGGCCCCTCAATACAAGCTTCTATGTCTCAATGCATAACAAAATTGTGTGGTCTCTTAAGACAAGTTGGCTTTTAAAGGAGTTGGTCTCTAATACAGGATCGGCGCCATATTGTTTTCATAAAATGGCTTGTAAAACACGTCATAATCATTGTTCATCAAGGGTTGCCTTACTATACATATTTCAGTCGATGATTATTGAGAGCTGATACTAAAGGGATACCTGGATAAGCCGACTGATTTAACAAAAAGTTTACTAAAAACATTTTTAAATCATGGTAACTTATGGTTGAGCTGTGTTAAAACAATTTTGTCCTAGCACTTGCGCTGTTCGTGTTCTACAAATTTAATAGTAATTTATTTGATTGTGTATCAAAAGGCTGACTGTACCTTTAACCGCTCCAGTAGCCTAGCGGTTAGAGCGTCCGCCTCGGATACGGGAGGTCTCGGGTTCGAACCCCGGCTGAGTCATGCCAAAAATTTATATTTAAAAAAATGGTACTAACAGCTGCCACGCTATGTCCTCATCATTAAGCGGTTAGAGTTAGGACTGGTCGGCTTGGTGTCAGGACAATGGGACATTATGCTTCATATCTGCGGCATGCTAAACATCATTATAAGCTGCCACACTGAAGACATCATAGTGATATGACTGAATATTCACTCAAACACACGCACACACACACTGACTGCAATTGCATAAAATGTACAAGAAAGACCAGACTTAATTTGCTTCCATTAACCCAAATGGAAAAGTGGGGATTCGGTAGGGCCTGTTAAGACTGTGTGTGTGATTTAGCTTTTTAACGTGGCTTCAACAATTTTAGTCATATCTCTCTGTTACTATTTAGTATAAAATTTTATCAGATATATACATCTACATTCAAATCATGACTGCAGACTTGCTGATCGTAGAGCCTTACAAAGTCACGGTTGAATTGCACTTTTGGATTACAAAAATAGTACCCAAATATGTCATATCTAATCTAGTCTTTTACATAACTAAACTACTAGTATTTGAGGTGTTGTTGCTGTCTTGGATTTAACACCATTTTTCAGTACATGATAGGACATATATGGTGGCCAGTATATCTGGTGGAGGAATAACCCGGGAAAATCCATGGAAGAACCACCGACCTACGGGAAGCCCGAGACTCGAACCCACGCAGACAAAGGTGAGATGTTCGTTGAATGTAAAGCGAGTGCCTTCGACCAATCGGCCACCTGGGGCCACCTATTGGGGAAGTAATTTTGTTCAGTCTAATGCACTAAAACTAGAAATCAGTCTAATGCACTATAAACTAGAATCAGTCTAATGCACTATAAACTAGAATCAGTCTAATGCACTAAAAACTAGAATCAGTCAAATGCACTACAAACTAAATCAGTCTAATGCACTACAAACTAGAATCAATTTTCCAAAATATAAGTTTGGTATCTTGATATTCGAATTCTAGATATATGTGAGTGGTTTTGAATGTACTTTTTCAGTTTGAAATTGCAAGGTGTTTACTTTAATTAATGGGTCCATTATTCCAGCAAATAAACATAATAACATCCAATTAAATATACCAGGAATGAGCGTTTAAGTTGTACAATGTTACTGCAATTTACAATTTTTAAAAAGGAGTGTCTGACATTAATAGTGCCGCATGCAAGGCTTAATAAATGATGCGTCTGCTTGTTAATTATATGCTTTATTATTTCTTCAAGACGAAGCACTCGGAGAACCAGTCTATAACGCATCTACATGTACATTACTGACATTCATTATTTAAAGAATATGTATGCAACGGTGTCATTGTCATAACAAGTCGCACTGCCTGATTTGACTTGTATACAGTTTCTGGGCAGTTACTGACACACAATAGTGACATTTGTGAACAATTGGGGAGAAGTTTTGATTGAAACACGATAGCTGCACGAATGAAAAAAGAGACAAATATCTACTTATCTGTTTCGCCTATGCGAGTTAAATTACACAAAGTGAATAGTATGGAAGTATTTGTTTGTGAAACTAAACGTTGCGTTCCAGGTACAACAAAGTGACACTTTGCTGATAAAATTTAACCAATTTTTACGAGCTGAACAGCTTTCAAGGAATGAAAAAATATGAAGAAATATGCATTCCTTCCGATTATCTATTTTAAACCGAAGCCGTTGTTTGTCTTCCCCAAACCGAATGGCTTAAAATTTTAATTCGATTTTTAACATGTTTTTGGAAAAACTGTTGAAATATCTTAAGACATGTCCCTGTTTAAATAATTCTGATCGCATCTTTTTACATCTAAAGTATAGGGCTTTAAAAAAAAAACAACATTGTCTTCATTCAAGTCACGATTATCGTGATTATCGGATATGCTTAATAACATCGCAGGCAATATCAAATCAAATAAATTATTATACCAGTGAAGACGCAGTTATCGCATTGTAACGGGGGGGGGGGGTCTATCCATGTCATGCAAACCGCCTTGACATTTTTCGCGAGATATCGTTGATTGTTCTTTATTTTACTTTTTGCGCAATCAAACCCGTGGGAAACAAATTTCTGTTCTTTTTCGTTTCTTTTCTTGTTTATGGATCTGGCTGCTCAGTTTTTCACTAAATCATTGTGAAATTACTGAACGTGTGGATTCGATCATGTGACTTGGGGTTGTTAGATGTCAGGCCGTCCGACTATGGGCGACTGAACTTCACACCAGGCGCACGTAAAAAGCAGTACCCTAGACGTCACCAGGAGAGCGCCATAGACAGATCGCATTTAATCTTCTTTTTCACACACCTCTCAACGAAATATCCAAATAAGTTTTCTAGGTTCTTTTCTCGAGTTCTAATTGAAATTATTTATATCACCCCTAATACGTTCTTTATTTTTGGCGAATATAATATTTTATAAATGCAAAGATTTTCAGACGAAACAAGGCCATATGTCGGACCTTCACAACCTTTCAGGAAAAGAATAACAGCAAACATTTGTCAACATGGCGACATTTTTAGGAATACGTGCGCCTTGGCCTTTTCAAGGTGAGTTGAATGCATACCGTCCGCGTTAATAAAAAAAATAATTAAAAAAGTCTTTAAAGTGCGTATAAAAGGAACTCTTTGGTATGTGTTCGAGTTGTTCGCATTAACAGACTGTATATGCAGCATCATGTACCACCACCATTCATGATTCCAGTTGAAAACAGCTACAAGTTCAAATTTTATTTTTCTCAGCAATTTCCGAGAGAAGAGTAATAAAATAAGCCACTCTCACATCTGAAAGAGGGGACGGTTGTTTGGGTTTCTTTCCTTAGGTGTATAGACATGTTTAATAGTAAACACATAACGTATAAACATTTATTTATCGGTTTGCCGAAGGTCATTTCCGTGTTATTGTGAAATAAAAGTGAGAAACACATATCCAATTAGTGCATAACCCTTAGTCAAAGTTTAAATCATAAATAGGTGCCGTAAAGGTTTATTTCCAAAAAAGCACAGCCACGAACGTGGAAGGGTGTAAAGTGTTACCTTTGTACATCCACATGTTTGTGTCCCTAAGTACGTATGTACGTCAGGTTGCGTTTTCACTTCCGACTTTATTCCCCCCTCTCTCTGCGAATCGACCCGACCCGACAATCCACAAAAGACCACTTACTCATTACAATACCATGTGGCCAGTTAGTTTCGTGTAAAACAAAATACTTATTTTTAAATCGCACCACCTCAAAATATAGATAACTTTCCTTCAATCCGATTAGTGGCCTAGAAGTATTGAGGTTGAACTTCCACTTGCAAACCATGTTAATCTGTTCCTGCTATTGTTCAAGACACCAGATATATACGTTAAATGTTATTTATAATACTTGTCTACTCGTGATCTTTTTTATGTAAGAAAAGGCAAGATGTTAGATAGTCAAATTTCAGCGTTATCACGGCACGAAAGTTTTATTTGCTTTCACTGTGACACGATTTCGCCTACCCTCAGAAATGTGCGGAAGTGGGAATCAACCAGGACATCTATCGCCCCTTTTCCCAAATCGGAACATTATCATCTCTTTCCAGTGCGAGTCAAATAAGTTCGTGCCTTAGGAAATTTGTCTTTTTCTATCATGCGACGAAAGTGATCGAGGATCTTCCAGCTGCATTGTTCCGCTAACAGATCGATGACAGCTGAGTATTTGATTCATTTATCCAAATACGTCAACCGCACTTGATGCAAAATCGTTCAAAATGAAGACACAATGTGTTCAATGTTTACCTTCTATTTTTTTTTTCTTTTTGCTCTAATGTTTCCACTTCATCCCTTCAACAAATTTTCCGACGTCAAAATAGAATTACTCGTGATATATTTTACAGCTATATACATACGTACGTGTATCAATTTTATTTCTTCATTGTTCTTGGCACTGACTACCATGGACAATAAATCAGTAATTTGTTTAATTTAAGAAAAAATAAGCTTTTAGAAAATAATTTTCAAGAATCTTTTTAATTTTTCTTAATTAAGTATTCTACATTATACGTATATACACTTTGATAAATTGGTACTAACTGTCGAAGCCTAAAAAACATGAACAAGGATGATTTTACCTTCAATATTGTTAAGTTCTAAATTGTGGAAATAAAGTGGCCTTCGTAAGGTTGCAATGTTTTATTAAATTTCAACCTCAAAAACCAACCGTTACATAGGAGAAATGCACTAAATCAGTGACAATTTGTATTTGAGCAGAAAAACTTGAAGGCTCTAAATTTATGTCCAAAAAAGATAAGATGTGAAACGTTTGGCAAGAAAGAAAGCTATTTGTTTGCAAAGATTAAATGGTGGAAGTTAAAAGTTGGTCTCTTACAACCATATTGAACACATATGGCGTACCAGAGAGCTCTACGTGGCTTTCATAGCTTGGGAACCCCTTTAAGTACGAACTGGCTTTTATCAATAACAGGCATTGTGGAATTTAAAAACAGCGATTTGGTTACATGCTTCTCTTTTATTTATTTATTTTTTTCAAAACAGGGCAATGCTCCCTACCAATTGTGATTTGAAAGTAGAAAGGCATCACGAAATAAATGAATATACATTCTAAAGTTAACTGATCTGGAATTGAAGAATAATTAATGATGTAATTTGTTTTCCTGGTAATGTGCCTCTTTACACATTTAAATGGGGGGAAATGATTAACCGTGTCCATGGTTACCAGTTCTTGTAACATGTTAGTGCGTTTCTGCTTATGCAGTTTTAATATATGGCAGTGCTAAAAATATTTCCATTCAAACATGACTGCTTCTATCACACCTGAAATTTATCTATATATTTGAATCACGATATATTTATGAGTGGAAAAAAAAGGATGATAGATTTGTTTGTTTCTACATGGCTAAGCATTGAGGTACTTCCAGGGTAATGAAGCGATCAAAGCCCTCTAAATAAATGGCGATTAAACCACTTACGTAAAAATGTACGATCAAATACGAATGCCACCCTTGAGTTACTTAATCAAGAAATGCGTTTAACATTGTCATATTTTGTCTAAAACTACAGTTTCATACATGTGAATTATCCCCATGAAAAAGATATGACATGAAAATAAAGCCCATCAGTCATAACTGTTGGAGTGTGCTCTGTGTATGGCAAAAGAATGCGATGTCATCACGACACGTTAGGTATCTGCAGTATAAGATATCTACACCTAATACAGTGTACATTGAAAATACACAATCTAGGTTATGTCAGAAAGTTAACAGATGTTTTTGTATTTTGTTTTCGACAGAGTAGCATTAAATATACAATGATATTATGAAGTTAGAGCACTGGGGCAGTTCATAACAAAGTTACAATGCAAGGTAGAAAAGAATTTAGCATGTAAGTTTGAGTAAAGAATATAATGATTTTATTAGTGTTTATAATTCCAAGGTGGACAATCAGTAACTTTAATAAGAATGGACATTGTAACAAACCTGATGTAAGACCGCCATATTGTGCCTGTTACTGGGTTTTGTTCCCAGAAGTCCATGAGTTCAGTTCATCTCGATTTTCCCTTACTGCGTACACCGAATTTGTTTATTTGGAAGCATCTTAAGGAATACGAGACACGTAATATGGTTTGATTAATCGACAAATCTCCAATTCACGCTTGATGATGAGATATCTGGTTTTTAGATTTACCACAAATGCTGTTTCGTACTTTAAATAATTCCAAAAGTGACACATTTATATCTGAGTAATTTGAAGAAGAAATTTTTTAATAATATTCATCATTTATTTTCTTTGCAAACACCATACCTTCAAAATGTGTTATCAACTCCCTAATCTATATTACAAACAAGTGAAATTCTTATGCACCCGTCTTCTTTTCGACTGTACGCATACTAATGGGGAAACCTATTATTCACTGACTTTTGCACTTTTGGAATAAATTTACAACTCTTTCATAGTAATGAACGAAGCAAGTCTTATTTAAACAAAATAGAACGTTAGCACATTGTCTACTTGAATCTAACCTGTGTACAACCGCTTGACTGTGTCCCTCACCATTAGTGGATTTCATTTTACCTGGTAATGTCAAAATCACTTTTCTTTTCATTGAAAATACAAACCAGAATGATGGCATCCAAATGTCTCCAAAATTTGGCTTCAAATACTATAAGCAGTGATAAACATCATAATACTGACCCTATCTTTGTGTGGGCTTTTGAAGTTGGCTAATTGCGTGTCCCACAAACAAAGCGTTGCGAGCAGACGAACATGGTTTGTACTAAGTCGACCGGGATCATGAATATCCCACGTTCAGGTATGTATGTAAGTGTCATATGTAGGGTTTAACAGCACATAAACACAATCCTGGCTATACAGTGCCGAGCAAGTGTAAGAATCCCAGAAAGGGCATGCAAAACAAAGATCAGGGCAAAAAAAACAGGAAAACGGGGGATCCTTAAAATACAAAGTCACTGTGTTTTCATACAGCCTAATATTTAAAAAAAAAAATCCAATAATGTATCAGTTGCAACATCGTCATGGAGTTAATCCCATAGCAAAATGGATGTCTGTGACACTCTGTGTTAGCGGTGATGACAACGGTGTCCCATGGCAAAATGGTTGCCAATTAGCGGTCGCCTCTTTATACGCCATTATGTCAAATTTGTATGCTGACAACTTTGTGGACATTTTATCTTCTACCTTTATGGGTAAAGAGAGTGAGACTTTATCAACATTTTTGGGGAGAAGAATTGTGACGATGGCGAGAACGTCGATGATAATGGCTTGGTGGAAAGGGAGTTTTAAACGCTGACGTCGACATAGAAGCATATATTGTTGTCGTGGTGTTGATGGTGTCGGAGGTACAAGCGTTAAAAAGTTTGAATATGATGATAGTAATATCATGTTCAGCCATTTCATCTGAATATTGGCACTACGGTAAGACTTTGCGACGTAGAAAGTGACGTTACTAAGAACAAGCTGAAAAGACGCCTGACAAAAAAACTCTTTTTGATGTATCGAATGTATAAGTACATGAAATAAGGTAATACAAATCAAACAAATATGTGAAATTTTATATAATTATAGCACGTGTTATAAATGTTGACGATGAAATAACTAAGGATAGGTGTTTTGATTCAAAACAAGTTTTGAAAGGCCATCTGTGGAGTAAAAAGTACCTGTGACAAAAGACATCATCAACCCTTCAGGTTTTTGAATAAATTTTCACATCATTGTGAAATGATGGGTTTTTATCTGGTCTCCTGCTTGTCGCCTCATGACGGTGTTGGAAAAGAATTGTGAGAGAGAATCGCTCAAATATAACTACCATGAACTATTTAACAATATAACGAGATAGGTAGACCAGACAGAGAAAAGAATAGATGATGCATGGATATACAGAGGGAGGAGAAATATTAGGGGCAAAAATAAATACTAGTCAACAAATTTTGTTGAACGCATGAGCAAGCAAGAAGATAAACGGGATAATAAACAATATATCCCATCATCTTTTAAATCAGAATCCATTTGGAATGAGTATCCTTTAATCTGAAAATTTAGTTATCTTGTGTTTCAAGCAGAATAAAAATGGCAGCCTAACACAGGTAAAAAACGACAGCCTTGACACGGCTAAAAATGATAACCTTACACAGGCTAAAAATGATAGCCGTACCCAGGTATTCGGTGAGTGTGGCAATTCATATTCATTTTTTTCTTCTTCTAATAAACGAGCAATGATTTATCCAGGTATCACCTAAACTGCAGATTTAATTGCATTGTTCTGAAGCTAAATATCTGTAAATCACATTTTATTATCCCCGGATAAAATACAGTTTCTTTTCTAAACTAATTCAGTTTCTAGTGTATAGGTGCCTCGTTTGATTTGCTAAAGATTAACCCGTCCGGTCTGAATTTATGAGACAAACTCTGAAGTTGACGTATCTTCAAATTGCACCAATTGTTAATAGAACATATTTTCTCTATCAAATCAAACCGGAATCTTGTGAAATGCTTACCGCGTCATAAAAGTGTTTGTTGATGATGGACATGGGTATTATATTCCAAACAGGTAGTTTTTTTTTTTTAAATAAATGCTCAAGCAGTATTTGTTTTTTCGTTCCTCTTGAAACACGCCTGTATATAGAAAAGGTATTGTTTTCACTATAAAACTAAAGGCAAAGTCTAACAGGTCTTTCGTATTATTCTGAACTGATTTTTGTTGTTGTTTAAATTTCAAATAAATGCTAGATTTTAGTCAACGTTGTCGTAAAGGCTTAGTACTTCTGAAATTTTCATCAAAAATGGAAATAACGAATTGAGTGCATTGCCGAAGACATCGTTTAAATTATTCCTTCTGCCTGCTGATATTGACTGGCAGAATCTCTAATAAAACTCAAAAGTACTGGTTTTTACATTTAATCCTTTTAAATATAAGAATAAATACATGAATATAATATTAACATATGAATACATGTTGCGAGGATTACACATGTTGCGGCTGAAAAAATGACTGCTAATGAGTAATGAGATAGACTGTGTCCAAATTTCATTGAAAGTTTAATCAGTTTAAGTGAGGGAAATTTAAGGCAATCTAAAGCTACGACATGCACCGGGAGCTTAAGTATACGTCGTAAGGATTTAAGGAGACTAGGACTGACCCGGGAGAGAGGTTAAGTAAGCGTCTTTATACCGGTGTCATCTGTCCTTTATGCCATGTATAATAAACTCGAACTCGGCGTTGAACTAACAAATTCTTGATAATACAAGCAAGGATGGTGCAAACATCATCTGAAGTTACGCGCCCTAGTCTGGTTGTATGGGTTCTTAGGTTTAATCCAATATCGCCTGCACTTTGTTTGCTCTAAATGTAGCTGACAATGGGATCGTTAAAATTAGGACGAGGTCCTTGCTTGGTGTGGAAGGTAACATAAAGTAAACGGAAAATTATTGTTAAATAAGTGAATCGAGAAAACGCCTTGATAGGGCTTACAGAACTAGTCTTTTTAATTCACCTATGACAAAACGGAAGGGAGAATACGAAGGGAATCAAATGTTAACTCTGACATAGAACTCTCTCTCTCTCTCTCTCCCTGACACACACACACACACACACACACTCCTAAAATTCAAATATCAGATAGCAAGCTCTCATCAATGGTGCATATAACTAACATATGAACTTTAGTCTGATGTAAACGTGGTGAATAGTGACCAAAAAAGGTGAAACTAGTGAAATATTACAGGTAATTTTAACAAAAAAAATTAAACAAGATTTCAATTTTTAAACTGCGGTTACAAATACAAAAGAACAGAAAGCAATTAGGTGACCTGCTAACATTAATCCGTGGTTAAATGATGCCCATCCATTTTCCACTTTTTAGATTTACAACGGGAAGGTAGTTTTATTATTTAACTAATCGCCAAAACGAGCTTTGTACCTGTTTATGGGGTCAACGAGCTGTAAGCAATCTTTGTTTTCGCCTGTTACGGTTCAATCTGGGGGCGAATTTTTACCATGAAAAGAAACTGTACGGAGATTTATCACGATGTTGATATTGGGAAGAATAACTCTAAAGCAAAATCCGTACTTTTTGAAAAGATTAGAATACAATGTTAAGTTCCCGTGCAGCAACCATGTAATTTAGGTATCGGAATCTATCGGATTAGTACGTATTTTATGTACTAGTCAGAAAAGAGAAAGCCTCAGCGTTGAATTTTTCTGACATGCCCAGTATTCGCACGACATGGTTAGGTTGGTAGCATACTGAATGCATTCTTATACAAAATGTATCAAGCTTCAAAAATATCATTACCTTTAATTAAACAGATGGAAAATACGTTTAGAAGAAATGTAAAAAATGGACAGATTTTGAAACACTTTTAAACCTTTTAAAAATAAGATCCTAATTTTTCATATGGCAATGTGGACTTCTTCACGTCCAGTATATATATATATATATATATATATATATATATATATATATATATATATATATATGACATGGATTACTACACATTATCTACACATTTCACTCATTTGAGCATGCTGAACATTCAATATTTCAAACAAGATTACCTTTGCATGAAATATTTTTAAAGAGTTATATGTAATACATGGAGGCGACAATTAATTTAAGAAACCAGGCTAACATCAACAAATAACAACAACAACAATAATAATTATAATAATAATAACAACAGTATAATAATGATATAAACATACTCACCGCTTGCGAGGGAATATCCAATCCCCAGAAAGAATATTAAGAAAGTCCGCATTGTGCTTGCTCTCATCTGAAATAATAAGCAACCGCACTTGACGTCGAAAATTAAATGACACTCATAAAATACCTTTATAAAAGAACAAAAATTCCAATTTACGAAAAAAAAACGTTTCACATTTTTAACAGACTTCACACTTTTCAGCTTTATTCTCACATTGTAACTTCTTCAATGTGTGCAGTTTTTTTTCACATATTTGTGAATTGCCTGTTTCTCCTCGAGCTTTCACGGGCTGGGTCAAACCATAATCCAGAGGAATACACTGATGGATTAATATTTGCCGGTCATAATCCCTTAATCTCGGCTCGAAATATTAAGATCCAAAACAAGGTAGAGAGCCTGTTGTGTATTGCCTCTCCAATCCGTGGCAGGATCACACAAACTAGCTCTACCTGTACGTGATACGTTAGTATAGACCCGTGTGTGAATATATAGGTATATCTCGCTTAGTGGCAAGTCTACTCTTCGCTAACTACTGTATTCTTATGCAAGTGGAAGCGCCCTGCACGCTAAATGATTCCAACCACAATCTCGTGAGAGTTCGCGAGAATTGCTTGTCTAGCGTGACTACGATGACATTTCACATTCTTTGGATAGCACAGATAATTTATCACCAGATCTGGTTAAAAATAAAAATAAGGTGGGCTTCATGGCTGGCCTGGCATCAAATCGAATCTAAACAACTCTACAAAATCGCCAAGGCATGACACTGAACAAAAACATATTCCCGCCTCACTCAGAGCTCTTGCTATTCTTGTCAAGCTGTTCGAAATTACGGTGATGCATTCTTAACGAGACTGGCGCTGAAGCTGTCAAATAATACAATTGTATAAGTTTTCTTTTCTTTTTTTTTTTTTGAATGATACAATTTGGAAAAGTGGTAATTTGTGCGGATCAAAAATGACACATCTGTAAACAATGTAAGTATGTATGTATGTATGTATTTTTGTCCACAAAAAAGTTTTAAAATGCTGACATTTACAAAATTTTTTAAAAAATGCATTTATCAAGCATAATCGTATACGTTAAAACAATATTCCAACTATAATAAAAACAATGCTTGAAAGCACTGATTCCATCAAGGTTTAATATTAAATTCGTTATTTAAATTCTAAATAATTGTACCTTTAAATGGGGCACTTGTTATTTTAAAGTTATTGCCGAGACGTCACTACCTTTCCATATGGTGTAAAAGCTTTGCGTAAACATCACTACTTTTTTGTATGGTATAAAAGCTTTGTGTAAACACCACTACCTTGTTGTATGATGTAAAAGTTTTGAGTAAACGTCACTACCTTTTTGATTGGTGTAAACGTTTTGAGTAAACGTAACTACCTATTTTTATGGTGAAAAAGTTTTGAGTAAACGTCACTACCTTTTGTATGGTGTAAAAGGTTTGAGTAAACGTCACTACCTTTTCGATTGGTGTAAAAGTTTTGAGTATTCGTCACTACCTTTTTGTATGATGTAAAAGGTTTGAGTAAACGTCACTACCTTTTTGATTGGTGTAAAAGTTTTGAGTAAACGTCACTACCTTTTTGTATGGTGTAAAAGTTTTAAGTAAACGTCACTACCTTTTTGTATGGTGTAAAAGTTTTGAGTAAACTTCACTACCTATTTTTATTGTGTAAAAGGTTTGAGTAAACTTCACTACCTTTTTGTATGGTGTAAAAGTTTTGAGTAAACGTCACTACCTATTTTTATGGTGTAAAAGGTTTGAGTAAACTTCACTTACTACCTATTTTTATGGTGTAAAAGGTTTGAGTAAGCGTCACTGCCTTTTTGTATGGTGTAAAAGGTTTAAGTAAACATCACTGCCTTTTGTATGGTGTAAAGGCTTTGTGTTTTTCAAAGTATTTGAATATTGTTGCAAGACATTGTCTGGACGTTATTTGAAACTGATTATCCAAATGTAGCATCGTACATCTGATAATTCCAAGTCTGGAAAATTAAAACGACAGCAATATATGCACAAGGGCATTGGACATATTATGCTTTAAATTCTTTTTTAAATAAAATTTCAAAACCAAAGTTTAAATCTTACCATTAGGACAGCCTCGGTTAGCTACCAGTGTGTTCTATAGCAAAGCACATTAATCCAACTGCGTCTATACCAAATACCATATTGACATTGCAGTGTCTTAAAAAAACAAACAACAACGACCAAACCAAACCAGCAATCACTTATATTTCTTTTTACAAATGTTATTTATAGTTTCTGTACTAAAAACACTGAAAATGTTTAAGACAGTTGTAACATTTATATCACTATGACGTTGAAACGTTCTGCTCCTCGATTATCAAAACGATAATAAAACATTATTTCGCCGTTTCAGCATATAGCACCTTTCATCCTATCACCAAAACAGAAATAAGTGTCAGTGGAATAAAATTTAAACACATAGAAACCATGCAGTGCTTCCTCGAAGTTGTCTCGTGTACCGAATGCCTATCGGAACTATCCTCAATTTATTTTAATAATAAAATTGGCATTTTAGTACACGATAACACAAATAATTGGAATCATATTCAGCCTATATGATAGCGAAAAGGACAAGGTGGGTGTCAGGCATGAGAAGCAATTGACCGCCCCTCCAACTAGTGAAGAAATACATTAGTATCTCGCAAGGGATCGACTTTTGGACCCAGAAGAATCATTCATTGTACCGAAGCATGTCACGATCTTAGGGTTTGAAAAACAATTCATCAATTTCATTTCTACGAAACTTTGTTCAAGGGGAAATCCTTACGGCAAGATATCATAATATATTGCGTTTTTTATGACGTAATACATCATTGTTTGTTTTTTCCTCTACGGGTGACCGCCATATTCCTTGCGGTGAAAATCTGACTCCTCCAGTTTTAAATAAAAGCAGCTGGTTTGTTTGTAACTGTATAGCCATCCGGAGATTTCAGGAAATGCATTCTTGCAGCACGTCTATAAGAATCGATTGAGACGTTTTCATTCACATTCAATGTTTGTAGGTCCCAAACTCAATGACTTATTATAAGCAAAAAATAACCGAGTTTTTACTTCAGTCAAATGAGGGATCACCTAAAAGTACCCGGATTTAAAAATTCATAAATGGGGGTTGGGTAATGACGTAAAAAATGCTTGACGATTAGGCTCACCGAATCCACCTACAAATGATAATATGAATATCAACTGATTTCAAACTTTATCTAAATATTTTTACATTTTGATTACTTTTCTTCAGGTTAAATAGGTACAACTTCTAAGATAGGAATACTAACAAATTATGTTTAACAATGTATATCTCGACCAAGGAGAGAGAATGACCAATGAGTTAGACATCTTGTCAAGCAGAGCGTGATTACATATTTTTGTCCACGTCTCCCGTGTGAACCAAAGCGTTTGCCGTGATATTTGATAACATATAATTAATTTTCATACAGTTACCCATACCTCTACCAGGAGGCAAGACATACCACTTCAACTGATCGGATTTCGCTTTCGAGACATCACAGCTGGAGTGCGCTATCAGGAAATACCATCGGGACATTAAATCGAGTTTGAGGGTATGTTTAAAACGTAGACAATTAAGGTACACTGCCCGGCCCTCGTTATCTCTAACGGCTGCAGACTGACAGACAGGCATATAGACGGAGATAAATGGACAAACATAATGGCATACTGATAAGCATACCCACATGCATGCAGAGGTGGCGTTAGGAGTACGCGGGGCCTAAGGCCGACCATGATTGGTATCTCGATTGGTTACGAAGTTGACTAAGTCGACTTCGCAACTTTGCGTGCATTACGTGCGTCCTCTATCAGCGTTTCCAATTTACCAGAGAATATAGCTTGACAAACTCATAAGGACAATCTTAGGCCTGAAGCGCGGGACCCGCTCAAGAGCGAGGCCTGGGTCGTCGCCCCACTTGACACCCGCAAACGCCGTTCATGCATGCATGAGTAGCTTAATGTTTTGATCCATACGTTTACATGCGTCCTGTATCAGCGTTTCCAATTTACCGGAGAATATAGCTTGACAAACTCATAAGGACGATCTTAAGCCTGAAGCGCGGGGCCCGCTCAAGAGCGACGCCTGGGGTCGTCGCCCCACTTGCCACCCCCAAACGCCGTTCATGCATGCATGAGTAGCTCAATGTTTTGATCCATACGGGTACATGCTTCGCGTGGTTCGCACTTCAGCACGATCCGGCCATGCAATATTGAACAGTTTTCAGTCTATTATTAAGCCTCAAAATGAGAAACCTTAAGTAATTCATTAACGAGAATTGGTTGTATCCAGTGGGCTATATAACGATGGCAGAGTCCAGTGGGGTTTTATAGTGTTGGAGTTGATATGCGTCTGTTTCGGACACTGTTATGTAATTGAAGTTGGGCTCTTCTTCCTGATTCTATTTCTAGATGCAGGCGTAGAATGCATGTGAAATGCACCAAGGGCAAAAGAAGAAGAAAAAAAACCCACAGAGTTATAAATGAACAATATTCTCTATCCAGATGAAATGTCCCTGAATTGCGCGTAATTTTCTTTTTATTTTCCAACTTTCAAGTAATCTGAAATCAAATTTGGAAGAAGTCCTTTGTCTATTTTTTCATAGCTGAAAGCCATGTCGGAATTTCAAGAAAAGAAATCGTGTTTGGATTTCAATTTAAGTTTATCGATTTGACTGGCTGAAATTTAAGCAAGACGTGAAACTGACTAATAATATCTCCTAGGTAAAGATTCATCTTAAGACTTATGATGTGAAATTGAGGCCTGCGATGACAGATTTTAGTAGTAATTGCAATGACAGATTTTATTAGTAATTGCATTGACAGATTTAATATTAATTGCAGTGAGAGATTAAGTAGTAATTGCGATCACTGATTTACTAATAATTGCAATGACAGATTTTATTAGTAATTGCACTGACATATTTACTAGTAATTGCATTGACAGATTTTATTAGTAATTGCACTGACAGATTTACTAGTAATTGCAATGACAGATTTACTAGTAATTGCAGTGAGAGATTAACTAGTAATTGCAATGAGAGATTAACTAGCAACTGCAGTGAGAAATTAACTAGTAATTGCAGTGAGAGATTAACTAGTAATTGCAGTGAGAGATTAACTAGTAATTGCAATGAGAGATTAACTAGTAATTGCAGTGAGAGATTAACTAGTACTTGCAATGAGAGATTAAGTAGTAATTACAGTGAGAGATTAACTAGTATTTGCAATCACTGATTTACTAATCATTGCAATAACAGATTTTATTAGTAATTGCACTGACAGATTTACTAGTAATTGCAATGACAGATTTTACTAGTAATTGCAATGACAGATTTACTAGTAATTGCAGTGAGAGATTAACTAGTAATTGCAATGAGAGATTAACTAGTAATTGCAGTGAGAGATTAACTAGTATTTGCAGTGATATAGTTACTAGTAATTGCTATGAAAGATTAACTAGTAATTGCAGTGAGAGATTAACTAGTAATTGCAGTGAGAGTTAACTAATAACTGCAGCGAGAGATATAATAGTAATTGCCCGTCAAGTGTAGAAGTGACCAATCAAACATTATATTTAGACTGGTATCTTCATCTAATTGATGACATTCAAACACTAGACCTCGACTGGTGTCATCATGCAATAGAACAATGCATACCCTTTGTGAAAACTCTCCAAAGCTGAGTGTGGCCATCTGGCTGGGACACAATCCGCCATGTATTGATTTTAGTGACCTACGATATCTCTCAACAAATTTTCTCCCTTTGCATAAACTTATATAGTGGTTTCAACATAAGTGCCAGTATGTATCAAAGACCTACAAGGTTCTGATCCTGTACCGGATTAAACTCTGTGGAGGCCCTTAGGCAGTCGAAATCTTGCCCCCTACCCCCGCAAATTATCTCCTAATACGTTTTATCAATATTATTTTGATCTGTTGTCGCGGGGCCCTTAGGCCGGTGCCTACTCTACCTATTTGGTAATCCCGCACTGTTCTTACCAGTTACAAACTACGTAGCGGCTCGGCCTGAATAACTGTACTAAAACACCTAATAACCATTATGAAGAACATTAGACCGACACCAATTGACCATTGTAAGCTGGAGTTGATTACGAAGCAACGTAGCCCTGGACATCGTCACATCCATATGTTTACCTAGCTAAATTAATAAATGACAATAGACAAATGCGTTGTAATTGTCTGCAAACACATTAATTCGTTAGACTAATTTCCAAGCGGGTCATCGTTTGTCTCTGTATCAAAGGTTACTAAATAAGACATCAGGGTTTGACAAAGCAACTCCCAAATTGGAGAATTAGTCCAAGCGTACCAAAGGTGTCGACAATCTCATACCTCGTACACAACTCCAAATCAACGTATTTATATATCCTCTGAGAGGGACCGAATTCATAACAAGTTCAAAAAGTAACAAAATGGGAATGCAAACCAACTGAACAAATATAATATAATCACTAAAAAGCTTTAAGATAAAAAATAATCCCGAAAGCTGCTCTTCATTCCGACCTAAACAAGGTCTTCCTCCGGGAACAATGAACAACACAAATGTAAACCCACACATCCACATGCGTGAAGGAATTTCGCTTGGTACAAAGAATCAAGACTTATCCAAAAAACGAAGAGATGAAAACTAAAAGAATAAATAACAAAAGAATTAACTACGTGTCTTAAAAGAGGTATTTGGTATCAGTGTAGAAGGTGAACAGAAAAAAGACCAGTTCAAATATAAAATGGAAGCACCAGTGCCGGATCGGAGGTAGGGTGGGGAATGGAAATCCGGGGTTTCCGGAGACCAAACGCACACACCCACAAACGTACAGTCACTTTGTCACCTGAAATTTGACCATCGTTTTATTCTTGCGCACGTTTATTGGGTGTTATGCACACCTTGGGTAAATCGACACATAGACGTTTGCTTTGGGGTCATTTCGAGGAAAGTCAGAGCCCTTTTGAAATGACCCGATCTAGCCGTGAGCACGACAACTCTTGACTTAGCGTAACCTATTTTATTACGTCACAATTGAGTGTCATCAATACGGTGCATTATATTTGCTTCGTCTTTACATCCAGAATATTATTGAAGCTATAAAAAAACAAAGGTATGAATATATTACAAAAAAGGTGGTTGAAATAAATAAATAAATAAATAAATAATAATAATAATAATAATAATAATAATAATAATAATTTGTCAAGATGGTTAAATATTAATGTTTATTTCTTAGTCAGTTTAACATTTCACGTCCACTATATGTTGCAGTAAAACGTATCAAAAGTCCCGTATTGTAAGTTGTGTTGTGGGGTTTAACGCCATTTTTCAGCACACGATAGGGCTATACATGGCGGCCAGTATTAATGGTGGAGGAAGAACCCGCTAAAACCCCGGGAAGAACCACCGACCCACGAGAAGCTTTCTCACATTGGCCGAATCCTAGACTCGAACCCACGCAGAGAGAGGAGAGATGGCAGTGATCCGTAACGGAGAGCGCTTTAGACCACTCAGCAACTCGGGGCCCCCCGTATTGTAAGTAAAACAAAATGCTTACATCAATTCCATTAGTCATGATAATTGATATCAAACCTCAGATTTGATATTAATCACAAGTAACCATAGTTTGTATACTTCACACTAGAAGCTAACTTAGGAATTTTAAGGTAGTTCAGCAAAAATGACGAAAAAGAAAGCGAATAAAGACAAAAGAAATCAATTAACGAAATTGAAAATGGTAAGAAAAGAAAATTACCGAAAGTCAACTGGCAAGTTTATTTTAAATAAGGGTGTTGAAAACTACCAATAGTCAACTGGCAAATGTATGTCAAATAAGGGTGTTGAAAACTACCAATAGTCAACTAACGAATATATTTTAAACAAGGGTGTTGAAAACTACCAATAGTTAACTGGCAAATGTATTTTAAACAAGTTTGTTGAAAACTACCAATAGTCAAATGGCAAATTTATTTTAAATAAGGGCGTTGAAAAATACCAAATGGCAAATGGCAAATTTATTTTAAATAAGGGTGTTGAAAACTACCAAATGGCAAATGGCAAACGTATTTTAAATAAGGTGTTGAAAAGTACCAACAGTCAACTGGCAAATGTATTTTAAAAAGGGTGTTGAAAACTACCAGTAGTCAACTAGCAAATGTATGTCAAATAAGGGTGTTGAAAACTGCCAGCAGTCAACTGGCAAATGTATTTTAAATAAGGATGTTGAAAACTTACCATACCTCCTCTCACATAGTTTTTTTTTCGTTCGTTTACTCCTTCCAATGTATTTACAAACATTAAATTATGTTTAAAGCGATTTAGCAACCGATTTGTACTTTGTGACCCTTAAAACAGTGATTGACCAGAGTGTTCGGGAAGCAGTCGATTTTATATGTAAAATTATTAAAAATTTAGCCCACCCACCACTTACCTCTTTGATTAAATACCGAGCTTTCCGTTACATAAGGAATTTATTTCTTATTCTACTAAATTATATATATATATATATATATATATATATATATATATATATATATATATATATATATATATATAACTCAGCTTTGATAATTCAAATGCCTGTTAGTAGTATTCACATAATTCTGTTAGATTATACTTTAATTAATATTTTAAGTAGTAATAATTCACTTATGTCCGATTCAGTATATATTCAGTTCCATTAAGTTTCGTTTTCGTTGCAATTTGGTATTTGTTTAGTATTGTCCATGTCTTTCCGTCCCGTTACGCCCCATTTCGTCCAGTTACGTACCATTACGTCCCATTTCGTCCCGTTACGTACTATTACATCCCGTAATGCCCCATTCCGTCCCGTTACGTCCGGTTACGCCCCCATTCCGTCCCGTTACCCCCCATTACGTCCTGCAAACTTTCTTCTCGCTCAGTAGATTTTGAAGGAATTTATGGATTCAAAGCAAATTCTTTTAAAGTGTTTTACATTGAGACTGTCTGAGTAATAATCAAGTTTCACCATTTTCCAATGAAATTAATCGGGGTTTTAACCCTGTTTGAAATGGTGTCACAATTTGGATTTGGCTCTAAAGTTTCTGAAAGACTTTTGGAGTTCAAACCAAATTTGATAGGAGGTTTCGCATTGAGATTTTCATCGTTTTCCTTCCTAATTAATGGCTTTATTTATAGCTCCAGCTTGACTTAGAACTTATAACAAAGTTTCAGTTCGGCTCAACAAACTGTGAATGACAACATGGGTTCGATCCCCGGCCGAGTCATACCAAAGACTTACAAAAATGGTACTAACTGCTTCCTCGCTTGGCGCTCAGCATTACGAGGTTAGTGTTAGGACTGGTCGGCCTGGTGTCAGAATAAGGTGACTGGGTGGGACGTGATGCTACATGTCTGCGGCATGATGCCCCAGTGCTAGATATCACTATAAATTGTCACACTACAGATATTGTAGTGATATGACTGAAAAATGCTTATATCTGCGTTAAAAAGCCAAATCACAAACACACATCTATTTTATATGTAATTTTAAATCGAATAAAACACAATCATGAACATGAAAACAAAATATCAGAATGTGAGATAGACATTGTCTATTATGCTAATCATGAGCGTCCTATGTACAATATATCCTTTTGGCTTTGCCTCCCTTCTACTCCCAGTGCTAGACATCACTATAAACTGCCACACTGCAGACATCGTAGCGATATGACTGAAAATTTGTTAAAGCTACATTAAAAATCCAAATCACACACACACACACACACACACACACACACACACACACACACACACACACACAACATTGATTCAAACCAAATTTGATAATGTACTTGCGACTGAGAATGTATAGCTCAAACTTCGATATTCGCCATTTACAAAAACAAATTAACGGAATTATATCCCCTGTTTGACTTTGCACTTACCCCAAAAAATCGGCTTAATTAAGTTTGAAGAACTCGTGATTTCAAATCAAATGTGGCACGAGTTTCTACATTCTGAAAATCTATGTAAGTTCGGTTTTATCCATCATTTTCCAGCAAAATCCAGCAGAGTTATATCCCTTGCTTGACTTAGTACTTTCCCCTTAGGGTGCATTACACTTTCGGGGGAGGGGGAAGAAGGGGAGGAGAGGATCCCTAAACTTTATCTTGAACAATGAGCATCCTCTTCTGGTTCCAAGACTATGCTGAATATGAAAATATTATTTATGATATTGCTTATAGAATACACAATTCGATGCAAATTTGGAAGAAAAAAAACAAAAATTAAACGAGCCTTTGCGTCTTCTAGGTCTTTGTGGTCAAATTGTGTCATTTTAAGTACCATAAATCAGTATTAATACAAGTGTTTTTGAGGCATTTACATTATTACGTAATATATATGATTATTTAAAATCAAGAATTAATCTGCAACATATTAACAATTATATTGTCTAGCATTCATATAAATAAGACTGTAACAAATATTTTTCTATGAAATTACCCTCATTTCTATAAACATACTGACAATATAATAACTTTAAGAATTTACTCATACTAACCCAAAATTGGCTGGGACTAGCCTATACTCGATTTGGACTAACTCAAAATCGACTTGAGCTAGCACAAAATCGACTTGGACTAGCCCAAAATTTACATCTTCGTACCAGTGATAAAATGTTTTTTTTTCTTCGGGTACATCACAATAAAGGTCATGATTTATGTTTAAAAGTTTGTAGGGTGTGGTCTATTACGTATACCGTGATTATAAACAAGTCATGTCACAATGTTATCTACCAGTCGATATGCAAGTCATGTCACTATGTTATCTACCAGTGTCTATACGCAATTCATGTCACATTGTTATCTACCTGTGTCTATCTGCAAGCAATGTCATATTGTTATCTACCGGTGTCTATATGCAAGTCATGTCATAATGTTATCTACCAGTGTATATATGCAAGTAATGTCACATTGTTATCTACCAGTGTCTATATGCAGGTCATGTCACAATATTCTTAAATTGAAACATTTTTTATATACGAGTTCCGACGACAAACTTTCATATAGACATGATCTTGACGATTCCTCATCCTTAAATGCAAGTTTTTAATCAACTTCCACGGGAAACTCTGTTAAATATGATAAAAAGTACCTTTGCATTGCCGACATATTGGTTGGAACTATTCTTGTCGGCGTCTAGCATTTCCTTGACTATCGAAGTACGTTTACCAGACGGCAATAACCGTTTAGACGATTTGGAAAGGTCAACGATGTACACTTCTTTGTTTGCATATGTTGTTCAGAAATTCAGAAAATGACGTGAATTAGCATGTCATGTGGCCTGTAGCTTCGATCAGCAGGCGATATAAATGTTTAAGTATTAAACTTGTCAATACGTCACACGTGACCGTAGTTCATTGAACTATGTGCCAACCTAAAATCATTGGTTCTGTTCAGTAGCACTTGTTGACATAAAATATACAACTCAGAGTCACGGGCGACATTGCTGTGTATATATAGCTGTTATGCCGTGTGAATGGCCGGAGGCCATGCTCCGAGCTGTATATAGATGTTATGAGATACAATGTACCGGGATGAAATTGTTTTTGCTTCGAGTGCACTGTAGTGCAACGTAGTTAATGTATCCCATTCTTTAGTTAGAAGCATTAGAAACTGTCAGTATGTCTCGTTTTTGTTAGTTTAGAAGTGTTAGAAACTGTCAGTAGGCCCCATCCTTTAGTTAGAAGTATTATAAACTGTCATTATGCCCCATCCTTTAGTTAGAAGTATTATAAACTGTCATTATGCCCCATACTTTAGTTAGAAGTATTATAAACTGTCAATATGCCCCATACTTTAGTTAGAAGTATCAGAGACTGTCAGTATGTCTCATTATTTAGTTAGAAGTGTTTGAAACTGTCAATATGCCCCGTTCTTTGGAAAGAAGTATTAGAAACTGTCAATATGCACCGTTCTTTGGATAGAAGTATTAGAAATTGTCAGTATACACCTTACTTTAGTTAGAAGCATTAGAAACTGTCAGTATGTCTCATTCTTTAGTTAGAAGTATTAGAAACCGTCAATATGCCCCATAATTTAGTTAGAAGCATAAGAGACTGTCATTATGTCTCATTATTTAGTTAGAAGTGTTAGAAACTGTCAATATGCCCCGTTCTTTAGAAAGAAGTATTAGAAACTGTCAATATGCACCATATTTTAGTTAGAAGCCTTAGAATGTCAGTATGTCTCATTCTTTAGTTAGAAGTATTAGAAACCGTCAATATGCCCCGTTCTTTAGCTAAAGTATTAGAAACTGCCAATATGTCCCATTATTTAGTTAGAAGTTAAAGACAATGTAAATATGCCCCGTTCTTAAGTAAGAACTATTAGAAACTGTCAATATGCACCGTTATTTGGATAGAAGTATTAGAAATTGTCAATATACACATTACTTTAGTTAGAAGCATTAGAAACTGTCACTATGTCCCATTCTTTAGTTACAAGATTAAGAAACTGTCAACATGTCCCATTCTTTGGTTAGAAGTTAAAGAAAATGTAAATATGCCCCGTTCTTAAGTAAGAAGTATTAGAAACTGTCAATATGCCCGTTGTTTAGTTAGAAGTATTAGAAACTGTCAACAGGCCCCGTTCTTTAGTTAGAAGTATTAGAAACTGTCAGTATGTCCCATTCTTTAGTTAGAAGTATTATAAACTGTAAATATGCCCCATTCTTTAATTAGTAGCTTAAAAAATATAAATATGCCCCATTCTTTAGTTAGAAGTTTAAGAAAATGTCAGTATGTTCCGCTATTTAGATTGAAGCATGGCAGTACGCCCCATTCTTTTGTTAATAAACGGTCAGACAGGGTATATTTGAAGAGTGCATATCACTTCGATTGTATAAGTTGTAGAAAACCGACACATAGCGCGGTCACAAGTACGGAAGAAACAAAGTACACCCACCAATGTAAGACACCATTCATGGATAAAATAAATATACACAAACCATATTACGATATAGAAAATCCAACCCGTGCCCCATAACATGGAAAAAGAATTCTTAAATTGGCAAGTATTCAAAACTGCTCAAGGAAGCATGTTGCAGTACTTGTCCATTCTATATTACCATCTATACGCGCTTGTAAGTCGAGTTCACCCTATATTACCCTTTATACACGTTTACAAGTCGACTCCATTCTAATAATACCGTGCATACACGCTTATAAGTACAGTCCAACTAACAATTGCACAGAATTAAGTATGTCGTCCCATAATGCGCCGGCGTGGCTGGGTTTGTGCAGTGATAATCGGTAGAACAAGCAACAGATATGTTGATCTGCTAGCGCATTGTGCAGCGGCAGATCATAGTCTCTGTATTTTGCAGTTGGACTTGACTTCATACTGTAACCAACAGAATCTTCCTAATCAGCTTTATTTATATTTAAAGTTATATTTTTTGTGTACGATTCAGCATTTCCATGCGGTAGTATAGGTAGAATAGCACGCTGTATAGATGCAACCACATTCATATTCATGTAGAATATTGGACACCCATGTGAAAATTTGGATCATATTTGTAAAGGTCATGTGTTGACGTGTTACTAAATCTGTCATCTGTTTTCGCGACATCGCTTGGTGATATGAAATGTATCCCATAATTATACCGTTTAATACAGTGAATTGTTGCATTTAAGGATTTACAACAAGTAAACAAACAACCTCCCCAACAAGCAACACGACACGTTATTCTAAGTCGTTTTGATTTGATGATCTGTTATTTCTGCTATGCCTTTGCTCGTGCGCCTGCTACACATGCGCCTGCTACAAGAGAAATTCGTCAACACTACTTGGATTATCATGACAATTTCGTGGAAGAAGGGTTGTATATTTTAAAAGATTGTCCATATTTTCTTACTATTATGTCATCATTGATATTCAACCGATCAGAAAACGATATTTGCTCATTTAATGAAGTTATTGATTCAGCTGTTTTACTTTAGGCTCTTGACTCGCATGGTGAATAAGACTCGCATATACTGCCACTGATGGTGCATACGTTGGGTTTAACGCCATTTTTCAGCACACGATAGGCTATGCATGGCAGCCAGTATTAATTAATGGTGGAAGAAGAATCCGGGAAAAGCCCGGAAAGAACCACCACTTGTAAGCTTTCTCACATACCCACGTTAGCCGAATCCTAGACTCGAACCCACGCAGACAGTGGTGAGATGGCAGTGATCCGTAACGGAGAGCGCTTTAGACCACTCGGCCACTCGGGGCCTCCGATGGTGCAAAAGATCCGCATATACTGCCACCGATGGTGCATAAGATCCGCATAGAATGCCACCGATGATGCATAAGATCCGCATAGAATGCCACTGATGGTGCATAAGATTCGCATATACTGCCACTGATGGTGCATAAGATCCGCATATACTGCCACCGATGGTACATAAGATCCGCATATACTGCCACCGATGATGCATAAGATCCGCATACACTGCCACTGATCTTGAATAAAATCCGCTCCTATATTGCCAGTTCTGCGTAATGACTAAATATATTTTTTAAATAGCATGCTAAAGTCTATTACCAAGTTCTTCCAATATAAGGTTTGTGAAATTCTATGATACAAGAACATGAGATTTTAAGACAATGTGAATTATAAATGCGAATAAACTAAATTGTTTTCATCTACCGGAAATAGGGATATATCTTAGTCTGGTCCATATGTTCAAAACATGGTTTCGAATGATCTGTAGCCACACTGATTTGGCCCATGTGACAGATGACGTCATAAAAATAATGACTGTAAAATCTTCAATATACAAAGAAAGTAAAGTGCAGAGTATGGCATACTAACTGTATATACATGTATTAGTCAGGCATCAAGTTGAAATAGTTTCGTTATGTGCAAGCAGTAAATTAAACAGTGATGGAATCATTTATGGTATGCAAAAATACATACTTTTTTAGAATTTTATTTCCGCTTTGAGACGTTCTTAATATTACATCAGTATAAAAGTCGGACAAAGTATGTTAAAATCTTTGTCTTTTGGAATATGTAATCACCCAAATTATTGTTATATCCCATCTAAAGATAGAAATAGCGTGGATATATGAAACATTTCTGTCATGTTCAATAAAATTACACTTTCTGAATCATGTAAATTTTTAAATCTACATTTAGAATCCGGATAGGCACAACACGATGTAAAGCATGTTATTTACAGCATTTCGAGTTTGTAATGAGTCATCAGTGGAGCAGGTCCGTACTGAGTAGCGTGGACATGGTGTTTTTTTTTTATCAGTTAGATGAATTTGCGTAAAACATCTCCTGGCAGTCTTAATCAAATACAGTCACGAGACGAACACCATTTTGCAATATAGCATTCGAAAGAGACAAGGTATATCGCATTATATTGAGACAGAACGCGTTGTATTGCATTGGACCAATTAAAAGCATGTCAAACAACATTCAGCCTAGTGGATCGCGTTTCGATCGTGTACCGCGTTCCGCTCCATACAATGTGGAATGTAAAGTACTGTTGATCGGATGAACGCGATGCAACTAGTATCGGCTCAAAAAGTGAATGTCATAAATGGCTGTCGCCATCTCGTGTGAATTCATAGATCACAGACTGATATTTGTCGGGTGAATATATATTCAAAAAATTTCTTGATTAGTAAACAGAAGGCCAGTGCATCTTTTCAAAGTATTCCCCGTGCACTTGTATATACTATCTCAGTCTGAATATCCAGTTATTAAATACCGCTATGTACTCCTTTTTTATTGGTATGTTGTTCATACACTGGAAAACTGCATGGCCGCTTTCCAATCGTCTGCCCTTAGCGAATCTTTGATAATGGGATTCGGCCAACAGGCACCTGAAACTAGATCAGGGCTGAAGGAAGCACGTGGCATGGTTTGGATGCTGTGCTGTATCAGAAAGTTTGTCACGACAATGAATTTATGCCCCGGTGCGTTTGTCATGGCGTAGATAGATGCTTCGGGTACCGGTGCGTTGACGGGAGGCTGTCAGTGTTCCACAACCTTTGGCAATACTTTAGAGGCATACAAATTTCCAGTGACAATAACATTCAGGCACAGGTACCTGGACGATCAGGTCTTTGACATCGCAACGTAGTGCATATATTACTCTCCTCATAGTCCGACTACGTCAAGCGATTTTGGTCGCTGCTCGTTTTCTCCGATCCAAACAATATTTTTCATTCTTGAGTCGGGTTAAAAGAAAGTAAATCTATATTTTACATACCTGTGACAATCTCATTCAAATGTCTTCAGTCACTCCTTTAATATTTGGCGAGTAGCTGTTTGGCGATATTAATCCGATTCATATTTTGACTGGTCGTCAGGAAATGCAGGATCTTGATTGGTATTGGGAAATGCAGGATTTTGATTGGTCGTCAGGGAACGCAGGATCCATCTTGCACAAACCTTTCTGAGCTTCAGATTCCACAGATGACGAATTAATATATGTGATACTAGAACTATATATCGTTATGCTTGAGCATCGTTATATATTCCCACCTTCACGCAATCTCACTCACCAATCGCAGACAACAGACTTTCAAAACGTAGATCATATTCCGTGGACTTACGACCATCTTTAAAGCAATGAAATCAACTGAGATATATAGCACGTGAAGGAGAATTGCATCCGTTAACTATATACAGGTCGAATTTGTCAGAGTCCTAAAAGCGCCCCGATTGTACAGTATGTCATTTTGCTCAACAGTAAACTTGTTCTCCGTCTCCAACATTTTGTATTGCCTGACATTTGCCGATGTGACGTCACACCCATACACCTGCAGGTTCCCGGCGTGCTGCACGTGCAGATCATTTCACAGAACGTTATTTTGTCAATCGATCGACATTAAATTTATTGATAGGTTCAAAGAAGTAAAATGTTAAAATAAAATATCAGAGCGTTTTAAATAACACTCCATAAGAGCTACGAGCGTGTTCTACACGTTACAATCTTTATATGTATATGTATGTATGTATGTATGTATGTATGCATGTATGTATATATGTATGTATGCATGTATGTATGTATATTGATATATATATATATATATATATATATATATATATATATATATATATATATATATATAGAGAGAGAGAGAGAGAGAGAGAGAGAGAGAGAGAGAGAGAGAGAGAGAGAGAGAGAGTTAACTTTGTATGATATATACGTGTTCTGTACATAAAATTCATTCCTATAATTCAACATATTGTATTTACCCGCTTGTCGGAAAGGAACATTATACAACATAACAAGTGGATAACTGATTTTTCACGCCGTGTTATACATAGACGTGTAATAGCTTTTCGTTGAAACTCCCTTCACAATGCGTGCAGCTTTTATGATGCAACTTGTAAACATACCGCCTAAAGATTGAGTGCCTGGTTGTTCGTTCAGTTTGCAGTTTCTATGATAAAACTTAACATAAACAAATACATTTCACATGAAAGATTGATGCATGAATTTTAATCTCTGATTTCACCTAGAATATATGTTGAGAAACGTATTGTGGTAAACATATAAAGACTGAGCTGTGATACGGGGAAAGAGTAAACTTTACCGCAGGAGTTCATTCTTTTAAAATTGAATTCACATTAATGTAATAAAAATGCATGCTCTTTTAGATTTGGCACTTTTGTGTTGAAAGGGAGTATTGGGGTGTAGTGGAGCTTAAAAAGGTTGTACCGGGGCAAAGAAGGTGCAAATACATCAACAGGGTGCAGTGGAGCAAATTTGGCGTAGTCTGACATGACAAGAAACGGTATAGTTGTACTACAACATATTATACTGGACAGAGGACAGTTGCCCACCCTCACCCCCACATCCCATCCATGTCTCTGTCTGTCTGTCTCAATATGGCCCTCTTTTCGGACAGTAAGTAAATCTTTATTGCTAGTAAAGCAAGGTTAAACCGTTTCTAATTTAAGTGATCACCTGCTGTACAATTTTCCTGCGGGTTGTATTCCTGTTTGCCCCTCTGCTAGCATTTATATCAAACGAATATTTTGAAAAGAAGCACGTGTGTTAAAACGTTTCATATACATTACCACAATGAAGACGACTTTGAATTATGATGCTAATTATCCATAAATAATCTGTACTTGACATATAGCGATAACTTTAACTATTCCAACGCTATCAGACGGCAAATTTAACACCGGCAAGAAAGCGCTTCCCACTATAAAAAAAAAAAAAAATCAGAATTACGGTTTCTCTAATTATGTTGTTGTAGCATTTAACGCCATTTTCAGCACAAGATAGGCTACACATGAAGGCGAGTATAAATGGCGGACGAAGAACCCGTGAAAGAAGAAACACCGACCCACGAGAAGCTACTGGCAAGCTTTCTCACATACCAATATTGGCCGAATCCGAGAATCGAACCCACGCAGACAGAGGTGAGATGGCAATAATCCGTAACGGTGAGCGCTACCGAACTGTTAGATACTCATAGGTGGTTGCTTGTTGTCATCATTTTTAAATATTTTTTTATAGTCATGAAGTAAACAAATGGCTGTTGTAGAACAAACAGGAAAGAGGAAGCCGCGGGGAACGATGGTTAACACGCCGGACTCATGACGAAATGGGTGCGAGTTCGAACCATCTTTATCGGACAATCCTGGGTCAGCAAGGCACTTTCTTCCAACTGCATCGGCACTAACTAAACTACTTGTGGTGCTGTGCAGTAAAACAACAAACTAAAACCAAAATACACAAGAGCTCGTTTTCTATTTTTTAAACAGTATTGTTTTACAGATGATCACATTAATGTGTTTCTCCTTCAGTGAAGCTAAATCAGTTCATTTGATCTGACTATTTGTATGCATATCTTTTGCATCAAATGTTTCAGAGAAGCATACAAATTAATGTGAATTAGTTCCCCCGCCCTCTTTTGACACGTATCCTACTTCCGCCATTGTGACTTTTACACGTGACTCAAGCCATCTATTGTAACATTACCTTATGCTCTATTTCCTCTTATGTATGTGTGTGCATATATATATATATATATATATATATATATATATATATATATATATATATATATATATATATATATATATATATATATATATATATACATACATACATACATACATACATACATACATACATACATACAAAATATCGATTCTCGAATATTCGCAGACACAGACAGTTGTTCCAACCATTAATAAAAGTAAAAAGCGAAGGACAGCTAGTCAATAAAAAGCTTTGTAGCAATTATGAAGAGATAGTATGCCAGCAAGCCAAAACAAAATGCATGCCAGTTCAGCTGGTAGTATTGCTCTAGTTGGATGGATGTATACAGGGATGGTACGGTAATCATGTCGCAATGCTGGGATTTAATATACAATCTCTCAATGATGATTTTCGATGCAAGGTGCACTGTTGTCAGTGAGCCATAAAAACCTATGAAACGTTCATGTTTCAGATAGGAAATATAAGGCTAATAGCTGTAGACCCTCAGAACTCATGCCTCTAAGGGTTATTAATTAAATTAACAAACAGATGGTTCCCCCCGCCATGTTGAGGTATGTTGTGGAATAGCGTGCCTCTTTAATAGGAGCTCGTTTAATAGAACACCGTAGCTATTCCCTCAAGAAACATGAGCTCTTTTCCCCGAATCAGAGCTGATGAGGCTATCCTCGTTTTAAAGGAGTACACATTTAAATCGATATTAAACGACAGAGGCTTTATTTTCAAGCTACTTTTGGTCTCGACCTGTGCAATTGAATTTGTTCATTTCCCTATTCAGAACAAACATTTTTATTTAAAAAATCGTTAAATATTTGTGAACACAATTTCACACCATTATTTCAGACCTGTTTAACTGTATCCTTACAGTAATCGAGATATTTAGCGTGGCGGATTCTTGAGCAGAAATGCATGTTTCTAACCCTACCATCCATCTCTCCGCACCGATTTATGTGGTGTATCCGCTAGGAACGGTACCTTACATAACTTTCCTCGACACCATTCAAACATCGTGTGATGCTGTGCCGTAAAAAACGAATCCAAAAGATATTTACACAAGACACAACACACACACACACACACACACACACACACACCCAAGAAAAGAAAGAAACAGTCCGGCAGTTTGGTGTTTACTATAGTGAAGTACAATCTAATACGTGTCTACTTTTTGTCCATCGTCGCTCGCAGCGATTGATTAAGTATGCTTATGCATATTCATGAGGAAATCTCCGCACAGCGGCCAGGGGTGATATAGGAGCTAAGTGGCCATGTGTGATAAAAGGGATAAGCGGCCAGGGGTGATAAAGGAACTAAGCGGCCAGGGGTGATAAAAGAGATTAGCGGATTACTATACGTGGCTTGCGACAATGACTTTTGTCATTTTCGAGAAGAAAAAAATCAAAGACTTACAGTAGATACGATATTAATGATGTTGTTTGCGTTTTTTATTTTGGTTGCATTTTTGGTCTAGTGGTTAGAGCGTCCGTCGCGGAGCGGGAGGTCGTGGGTTCGAACCCCGGCCGAGTCCTACTGGGTGGCACATCATGTTACATGTCTGCGGCATGATGCCTTCGTGCTAGACATCACTATAAACTGCCACACTGCAGACATCGTAGCGATATGACTGAAATTTTTTGAACGCTACATTAAAAATCCTAAACACACACACACACACACACACACACACACACACACACTTCTTTAGTTCATGTTTAACTATTACTGGCATTCCAATATTTGTTTTGCCATCTTAAATATCACCTTTAATTGTCTGTATGAATATGTGTGTATGTGTGTGTACGTGTATGTGTCTGTGTGGTTATCTTAAAACGTGCTTGCAAACATTCATAGAATATATCATTTTAAGTATTTGACTTGACAAGAAATCGTGACCATTAAAATTGTTGCTGTTATTATAGGGTTTAACGCCATTTTGTAGCACAAGATAGGCTATACATGGCGGCCAGTATAAATGGTGGAGGTAGAACACGGGGGAAAATCCTGGTAAGAACCACTGACCCACGAGAAGCTACCGGCAAGCTTTCCCAAATACCCACATTGACAAACACAAACAGAGGTGTGTGAGAGAGAGAGACGCACACACACAAACACACTTAGATTCATATGACCTACCACATTCCATTCACAAAAAGGGCCTTACAGCCCTGAATAGTCGTTTTGTAAGCGATCGGTATTTTACATGTTATATTACGGTAACATTTGTATGCAGAACTGTATGGTTGATGGAAATGGTTTGAAACTGCTCCACTACCTGTACAACTGTCATATAGGCCGTTGAAACTATGCATAGAGGACAAGATAATTGACTTCTTTAAAGTTGTTTTTGTAAGATCCATGCAATAGACCAGGCAAGTCTATGCGCTTATCAACATATAAACGTCGGAATTGGAGCGAATCCAAGAGATAGTTCACTGATGAGAAGGCAATTGCTTTTTCTTCTATTGAAACGTACATATTCAAATCGCAAGCTCACATTTCGAGGCTTCTACAATAAAGCAAATTGGGTTGGTACACTTTGATGGTGTTTATTTAGCGCTTTAATATGTATGTTCAGTGTATACATATTTCGTGCGTCGCATTCTAATTTTACAATAGACATACAGGTTTTCGTTAAACTTCATTTCCTCATGGTGTATACAACGTAAAGATATTGTCACTGCTGGTAAATATGTATCAGTTACTTGGTCACTTTGGTGTTAAAATAGAAAGGACAAAATGCCTAAAACGCATATAGCGTGTACACAGCCATAATCCGTCAACATGATGGAACTTTGGACACGAGACATGCATAACGAGCGCTCTATCCCAACACTATTCAGAGTCTCCAATTTTTTTCTCTCCCCCGTTTCTACTAATAAGCACGTAGCACTTCTCTTATTACTTTCATCAACTGACTAAAACAGCGATACTATTTTGTCGTAAATAGTTGTTTCTTTGGTGTCATTTTCAGTGAGAATACGATTAAAGATGACACCGTGGGGACTGTAGTCTCGAATGCGTTTTCGGCTTAAAGCCAGCCTTAAATTTCATAATCGTAATTTTATTTACAAAAAAAATGTAGACTCACAGAAATTTCGTTATCCGATATTTACTTCTCAACTAGTTAATGTTAGGAAAAAAAAAATGTTACATGTCGTGTAGAGATTTTGGGTTTTAGCTGAAGTGTTTAACTTTTTAAACAGATTATTAAAATATCGACACACCCTCGGCTATATCTACAAGACAATAAATTACCTCGGATGTATATCGGCGTAGTAATGTACAGAAAAAGGAAACCGTTGTCTATTTGGATTACTTGGGCTGTTTCTACGATTGAATTATTTGTAGGATTAACCGAGTAGTTATGAATAATAACAATAGTTCGAAGCATTCACATTCATTAGTCCTCGGTCAATCTTTGTTTCGTGAACAGCCGAGGTAGTCTGAATGTAGCCATCGGCATAAGTCGTACGGATTTGCATGGAAGATGTGAGTGACAAAATAAAATAAAAAACATAAACAAAAAAAGAGTTGTGATAATACAGGAGGTTACGAATCTGAATTTAAAACATCATTTATCACGGATAGATTTTAGACGATAAGATCATGTCACTTACTATGCTCATACATAGAAAGGTGTTACATAAATATACCACTGTGGCTCATTAGTGATCGGTTTTAACCTCTATAGACACAATTCTTGATTGCACGCTGCACTAAGAAAGAGATAAGGTAGTCGCTTATAAAGGATTGATTATGAGAGCAAGGTGGTCGCTTTATAAAGGGTTAATTATATTATCAAAGGACAAAGGTTTATTTCATTTGTAAATGTCACTAAAGCTACTGCCATGTGCTATGGATGTAGCTTTTGATGGAAGACCAGATCTAGCAAGATGCATAGCGGTATACATGAAAGGCTTGATCCAAAGCATATGTCATTTTGAGAAGAGGCCAACTCATAACGTCTATCCATCCGACTTATAAAGTAGTTCCGAAAATCAGTCACATGAATTAAAATTTTGTCTACGCTACATATGTCAAATAAAGACCTACCAGCAATTGAAAAATGATGTATATTACTGCATATATCAACCTTAGGCCTTAATGATTAAATCTTAATTAGCAACGTTAAGTATTGCCTAAGCGGGGGAATCTTTTATGAATCGATGAAGTTCACCACTAGAACCTTCAACATGATGAGATTCTATTGACATCTGTTACAATTTCTAAGTCATTCCTCCATGTATGGAACTTAAATAACAGACTGTATCTCGGCCCAAATTTCTGTTAAGTGAAAAAAGCATCTGACTCAAATAAAATAACTCATTAAAATTACTACATGTAATATAATCTATTGTATATTTGCAAATATCGAGTTGATATACTATTTGAGACAATATTTGCTTGTTCATTTTTGCTGCAAGTTCTGTGTCATGTATCCGATACTTGAGAATCATTGTTAAAGGCATCTCAGACATGAAATCGTGGCCTCTTGAAAGTCTCAGAGACTCTGTGTGTGTGTGTGTGTGTGTGTGTGTGTGTGTGTGTGTGTGTGTACGAGAGAGAGAGGGGGTCGCCTAGAACGAAAATTTGCCCACTATAGTAGTGAAATTTGTCTCCTTTTGACTGCTATGGATTTTACACGTCCCATATTAGTTAACTTTGAACGGCATTTTGGTAATACGAATCAGCTAAACATGGGAGATACACACTAACTGTAGCAAAAAAGGTCTTTCTATGGTTTGACGTAATACAGACTAATTTCGCGAATAAAACGTCAAAAAAGGAAAGAAAAGAAGCTGATCATACATTGTATTCGCTGGAATCGGGTTACATGCGACTCAGAATGGTGACCTATATTTTTGGCCTGAAACACCACAATTGAGAAAGTTAACACAATTTTTTTTCCAGTAAACATTAAACGAAGACCATCAGCTTGATGGAAAGAAAAAAATTAAAGTCGACTGCAGTTGTTTATCTGCATATACATTAGACACATATTTATCTTAAACCCGAAAACAATTTGTCAAGTCGATACGCGGTGAGTGCTAATAATGTGTAGATAAGCCTAATTCCAATTTTTATCTGTAAGAATGTGAAGCAGATGATAATGGAATATTTTCACAACAAGTAGGCTCGAATGATATTCCTCCTGTTCAATATCTGAGTCATGTTCTATTTCTCTTATTCAATACCAAAGTCATGTTATATTCCCCCGTATTCAGTGAGCAAGATCTATATTCTAGTCGACTACCCTAGTCAACGAAACTGATATACTATTTCGACATCAATCATCGTTCGATGCCATGGGCCTTTTGTCACCAAGGGAAAAATCAGCTACCACTCCTTATTTTAATTTCAAATGCCAACGGCAAATGAAAAAAAAAGCGATTGATTGGTCGAATGGTACATTCCTTGCAAAAGAGCAGCGTTATGATTGCAAATCATCAGTAGATTTCATTCATCACGAGCACTTTAATCTTACCAGAAAAAAAGAAAGATTTAAAAATTATCGACCAGTATTAGGGAGAGTAGACGTACAAGAACAGCGTAATTTACAAACTCTGTTAGACAAGTAAATCAATGACGTATTGCAGTTTGCCTTGACTTTATCCATGAATGGTATTATAAGCATTCCAGTGCAAGGTTTGAATGATAGTGCACAGCAGATGACGCAAGTTTTCATCCAGTTGTCAAAAACAGGCTATGCAGTAGATTAATATAATGTCTGCAAAAGCGGAAAATACACAAATGAAATTACTTGCAACTAACAGCTACCTTCCAGCAATGAATGAAGCAATGATAAAGCAATAACGTAATTGATAAGGCAATAAAGCAATTGATAGGGCTACTTTCATGCATTTCGTCTGACACTAATTGTAAGGAGTAAATTATCTGTCATAAATGATTTGTATCGTATACTGATAATTGATTTTACTATGTATATGTCAACAATCTGATTAAAATCCAGTCTCCACTGTTATACATGAAGATTTGACAGCGACCGCTTAGGGGTCATGTTCTGGTAACCTATGCTATTTCCATAACGGTTAATTTTCTCAACCAACCGGATGAAGTCTTATATATTCGCATTTAGAGACTGAGCAGTGTGGACGAAGAGCATGAATGTGTACCGAACGATTTGATTCACTTTCAGATTTTGAACGTTGCATTTCCATTGGCTAATTCAACGGTCACCAGAACAGGACCCTTAAGCTGTCGTTAACAGATCTTCATGTAGGACTTAAGATATCTGGTTTTACTCAGATTGCCTATATCAATGATTGATAATTATCGAAGTAACGTAGTTAGGACAAGAAGTGAAGTCCATTAATTCGTATGTAATTAAGTTGTGAATTCTTTCCAACCGAGAACTGAGGAGCGTGTGCCGATAAGCATAGTTCAGCTGGTAATTATTGTCACATCCCGCTTTGATGGTTTGTTTAAGAGGGCTAAGTATGTCATGGTCCCAGTAGGAATGCAAGAGAAGCTTGAAAATACATAAATTCATGTTACTAGGATTGTGTATCAGTGTTTGGTTGCGAACTGACTATAAATAGTCCTGTTGAATTTCGATAGAAGATATCTGACGCAAAAGAGTGGGATTATTGATGGATCACAGGAGACGAAAAACCTGAAACGAAAAAATGTTTCATATCTGACGACTGCACTGTAGAAAGCACAGTCTGCAACCATGAGGTGGATGACCCGAAGAGGCTATATGAGAGAGACAAAGAGACAGAGACAGACAGACAGATAGACAGAGACAGAAATCGAGAGAGGAGGAGGAAAGGAAACGCCACCTACCACCATCAGTGATTTGGAAAACATCGGCAGCACCAGGGGATGCTGACATGTCGGCAATTTGAGTGCAACCTGTCATTCGATTATGCGATTAAATTTTTCTATCAGTATAACAGAATGACAATTTGAATTTCGCATGAATTTTTAACTTGATTTCGAGAGAATGTGAATCATTCAAATGCCATATTATATTTCAATTTGTTTATGTAGTTTCTTAAATTGTTATATTTTACATACGGGGGCTCGTGTTGTTCAATGCTATATCTCTGTTCAGGTCTCTATTATTCCATCCCGTAATTTCATATTATTTTTTTTGTTTACTCGATCAGGGCAATAAAAACGTAGTTGATTATCTCGCAGATAACGATAACCAAATGCCATAAGTGAAGGCGATCAGACTTCACCTAAACCTCCTGACATTGTTATGCCAGTTCAAGTCAGAAACAAGGGGAATATTTCATAATGTATTTAACTGCAGACTCGTCCTCTGGTGCAGAACCGACATGTGGTGAATTCCGTGTTTGATTTGATTTTTCTATGAACTCTAGCCAAAAAAAAAAAACAGAAGAAAAGTACACCTTGGCACAAATGGGATTATGCACCTAGTGATTCTACTTTACATCGAGTATTTATTGCATTGCGACCTTCATATTTTGATTCTTCACAACCATTGGAAATTTCTCGAGAAAAGAAACAACAATAACATCTCCCACCCCCGACACCCGAAATAAAATAACAAGCAGCACACGTAATTTCAGACTCTGCACTCGTGCAATCTCTGTTTTTTTTCCTACGTTACTGATCGACATTTAATCTGCGGGAGCAAAGCAGAGTATTCAAAACGACATGACTGCCAAGCAAGACGCAAATTATCGATTTATCAGGCGTCGTGACTAATCGTATATAGTCACTCATAAGTCACGTCCAATTGCAAATAATATAGACCTTCATCCACTGAAGAATAATGCGAAGTCATTTCGGGATCCATATTGTTTGTTCCACTGATTAATCATAACAAACTGCACAGACCCAGATTTTAAGGTGCATTATGCGAAATAGATCTTAGTCTATGCATCTTGCTGTTGTTGCATGTTGTACAAGTGTATTTGAGTTGAATAGCTTACTCTTACGCTGCTTAGATAATTCCTTGTACAGTAAAACCTCAGGAAGTATATACATTTTTCTGCGGCAGTTTTCTTGAACACTGAGCAGCACAGGTGATAATCTAGCGTACTTTTAAGTCTGCGTGCATCACTTATCATATCCCATGTCAACACCACTCATAGTATCAGTCAAAATCAAGGAGGATCCATTGAAATGAAGATCAAGAATTTGGCAATTTGTAAAGGAGTCTTTGCTTCATGTACTCTTACGAAAAATACCATACACACCCTATCCACATCCCCATTTTTTATCACCGTAAAAGCCCTACCCATATCCCCACTTTCTATCACCGTTCAAACCCAATACATATCACAACTTTCTATCACCGTACACACCCTACCCACGTCTCCAACTTCTATCACCGTACATGTCTTAAACATATCTCCACTTTCTATCACCGTGGTATGACTTTTATATTCGATTTTTCAGCAAGATGCTTTTAAATTTATCATTAAGACAAACACATTAATGGAAATAAGAATCATTAGGTAAATTCAACCGTTCATCCAATGACGATTGATTATTGATCAATCGATTAAACAGTCATTCAGTAGATTTTTCAATCAATCAGAGTCAACAATTAGGTAACGATCATCCATTTACTTACCTGTATACCTTTAATCCAGTTACCACGGGGCACACTATTATTCATTTGCTGTTGTACTTTGTTGTTTAGTTGACTTTTGATTATCCCCTATGTTTTTCCACAATGCAGATTTGAGCCTTGATCACTGAAATAATTGTCGGATAATTTCTCCTGTTCCATATATTCGTTATTCCACCAACCAAAATTGATGAAGATGACGTGTGTCCCCAAGATGGGCAAGATCAGTTGGATCAGACACGCCCGATTAAACAACATAGGTTGCTACTATCATTTGGATGTGTCACGCATAGTTCCGAATATTGATTAGGCGACCAAACACGACTTTTACCTCGAGCACTAGCCCAACGCCTATGCAAAAATGTCTTCGTCACTTTTGCCTTTTAATCTGCACCTTTTTTTATTGAATCCCTAATCGACCATGAATCAAACAAAATAGTCTACTTCCGGTTCCGCTTTCCGTTTAAGGGCTAAATTAAACACAGTGTAATCAGATTAGAATTTTCAGCATGTGGAAATGGTATTAAAATAATTCTTCAGTTGTTAAAGTAGGAATCATTTTATTGATGCATGCATTGTCCGAGACAGAAATATAGAGTACAAATAACATTTTTTTAATTAGAAGAGGAGAGCCTACACTGAAATGCTTGCATTAGTTTATAAGATGCTTCGTCACGTTCTATATTGACACTATGGGTCATACGGCCTCTAGCGATGAGGGATTTAATGTATGCAGGGGAGTAATTGAAAGTATTGACCGTGTGATTTCGTACTTTGAAGTTTCAAAGCAGCCTGAAAGATGGGGGTTTTCATGACATGTGTGGTCAAACGCAAAGGCAGATTTAAACAATAATATGGTTGGTGCTTTAGAAAAGTACCAATTAAGGACGCAAAAGTAACCATGTAAGAAATTTATGACTGGGGATAATATGCATAAAATGTGTGAAAATGACGGAATTTAGTTTGTTTATGGTATTTAATGTTTTGTTGCATCGCATGATTTGAATATTTTTAAACACTACTTTGTACATGAAGTGATGGTGCTGTTTGTGCAGGACAAAGAAGTTGTATTATAATTTTTTTTAATTGTATACAGAAGAGTATGAAATAAATGGTAAAAGGAAAAATGTAATTGTAGAAGGGATAGGTGACTATTACCTACGCTGCCTTGTAAGTGTGTACATATTCCTCAAGGACCACAGTGATGAAATAAAGCTGAATGGAATACTTTAACATATTGTACAATAGCACACATAATAACATGAGACGAAGATGAACCATACGTTTATTAAGTATGAAAATAATAACTGGCATTGTGGTTGTGACATCAAATTTCACCATTTTAGCATATTTCAAATATGATGACTTAAGGTTTCTAAATCTTAAAAGGTTTCAGCAATCCAAGTACGTATTACGGTAGCATTAATACAAAAGAAACATTTAACATGCACTATAATAAAAACAATGCAATTTAACATGAACTATGATAAAAACTATGCAATTTAACATGAACTATGATAAAAACAATGCAATTTAACATGAACTATGATAAAAACAATGCAATTTAACATGAACTATGATAAAAACAATGCAATTTAACATGAACTATGATACAAACAATGCAATTTAGCATGGACTGTGATACAATGTAACATCTAATGTTCTTGTAAAATGAAATTTGTTGGACAAACCCGTCAGCAAATATATAAGGCATGAAGTTTTCCATTTAAGGTAATTTATATTGGTAATTCGGAAATGGTATGTCTGATAATTCAGGTATTGCATTCACCACCTGTATGCTATCCATCCAAATGGTTTCAATTCTAATATGATACATAAACTTGACTGATACATTAAAACATTTGTATTTAGTCAGTTATGTTGCTAAGGATGTGGGTCATAAACGCATTCACAATAACTGGTATGACTGGGGCTGAAGCAACATCAAAGAATTTGGTCCACAATATTTTCAGTATTTCTACTTCATAATGGTAGGGGCACCGAGTGGCCGGGTGGTCTAAAGCGCTCTCATTTACCGATCACTGCCATCTCACCTCTGTCTGCGTAGGTTCGAGCCTCGGATTCGGCCAATGTGGGTATGTGAGAAAGCTTGCCAGTAGCTTCTCGAGGGTCGCTGGTTCTTCCCGGTGTTTTCCCGGGTTCTTCCTCCACCATTAATACTGACCGCCATGTATAGCCTATCGTGTGCTGAAAAATGGCGTTAAGCCCTACAACAACAACAACAACAACAATAACATCATAATGGTAACCTATACAACGAAACCGTTTTTTTTTTCTTCTTCGTATTTGTATCGTATTTACATGATAAAAGATATTAAAAAAATGAAAAATAACGTGTTTGTTCGGGGTTTTTCAGTAATTCGAATTTAAAATATTTGCTGAGTTAGTTCTACAGTATTTTGCTTATAAGGCTTTTGATCTTTCCTATTTCTCAGCTGCAAGTATTCTTTATACATTCTTATTTGGTATCACCTCCATGTCCGTCCCGACATATATAGCAGGATAAAGACTTAGAGATGCCCCTTATGAATTTCCAAATACCAAAATAATTGTTTGTTTTCAAATTGTTCAGAAATAATTTTTCAACGAAGTTCTTATATTTCCGTTTTATATTTCCATGTTTTCCAGACATTAAGGTGTCTGGGTTTGTACTCCCCTCATTTCAGGTAGTTTATGTTGGCCCGGTTTCCTTACCTTCTTACCTATTTGAGTTTCGAGTCCTTAGTGACCTTTTGCCCTTTAAATTATTTTATGTGTTTTAGTTTATCTTATTTAGCCCTTGTAAACATTATCGTTGTATTTATCTGCTGTTGTGCTTTATTTTCTTGCGTTGTCTTTGGGTTAGTTTTTATGGACCGAATTGTTAAAGTTGTATTTACTTACACCATCTTACGTTATTGCTTGATGCCTGCATGTGTGTTTTCATTCCCTCACCCCTCTTATTTTCTATATTTATAAAATAGTATATATAATTACTGTTAGTTTGCTAGTGTATTATATGAACATTCGATAAGCATTAATAATGGAACTATGGAAATCATATTTTCTATTTTGGTTTACCATTTGTAGAAAAGTAACAAGGATATGAATACAAAAGTATTGTGCATTTAATTTCTATATTATTAATTTTAAAATCTGAAATTATAGGATTTTTCAATCTTGTAAGCTTTTTACAATAGATGTGCAAAGGGGTGTGATTCAACATTACTTATTAAATAGAACGCCAACTGATTCATGTTATCCATATATGAAAAGTTCAAATTATATATTATTTATAATTTTCGTTGATAAATTCATTATATATATATATATATATATATATATATATATATATATATATATATATATAGAGAGAGAGAGAGAGAGAGAGAGAGAGAGAGAGAGAGAGAGAGTTTTGTTGAACGGATTTTTAAAAATACTGATACAGTGTGTAGTATACATATTTCTAACGGAGGATCCACGATATCTCCAAGAGTGTAGTAGACTATGTCAATAAACTAAAATGAATAATAAATACAGATGTCTGAGGTAGTTTATAAAGATAGGTATTACAAGAGTCATTCCTCACCGTAGGAATATAAGACATCAAAAGTAGCTATTTCAAAACAAATTACTTAGGAAAGAGTAAATCATCACGTCAGGAAAGAAAATATATATTTGAGACGTGAAAGGTGCAAATCAAAGAATCTGAGGGAGAAGCTATAAAAGTTTAAAACACTTTTTTATCGGTCTTGGAGAAAGAATATTACGTTAAGAAACAAAGAAACAAACAAAATGCATCAAAAGAATAAACGGCAGGTAGCTCGTTGTTACCATATTACAATCCGTGTGATTTTTAAATTGGAAGGCCAAGTTATCCTTTTTTGAAGTTAATACTTGTTTTCAGAATTGTGTCCACAAAAATGACATTAAAATGTTTCTTCCAAAATAGCACCCCCTCACCACAAAAAAAAAATCAGTATTACATGTTTCATGAAAAAAAAAAACAGTGTTACAACAAGTGAACCAAAAATCTATTAAAATCATGGATTGCATCAATTAAAAATCAAACAAACCTCCAAGACTGTGGAGTCAACCCTCATAAATGACGCAAGTCTTTGATTGTACCTACATCGTTGCTATGGAGTATGCACATATTTTAGCAACTCAAAACTTTTGCCAAAATTAATTAATTCTTCCCACGGTTTGTACAGCGTAAGACGTGCACTACTTGAATATAATGTGCTGCTTTGATATCGATACGCTTCAGTTTCTAGTAGGAATGTGATATGATCGACTTCACATTTTATTTAAAAGAAGAATATAACGTCCGGCGACATAATATCGCATCTTCACTTATCACTGCATCTCTTTGTCTTTGATGTGGTACATAATCCTTCAGGTGATGTAACTGTAAATATGAATCTTTTACGACGCGGTTAAAGATAAATTTTCACATATTTCGTCTGCACCCATCACACGCATATTCAAATATGATGAAACTAACGTTGGCTTTCCTCGAGATGGCAAGAGATAGCCAAGCCTTATAGATGCAGATCGATGCGGAAACGTGTGCAGAAATATATTCTTATCTGAACGTTAAGAACTTGAAACTCAAGTGATCGATCGGTAGGCGTGTCTAAAGAATTTTACCTCGAGGCTGGATACAACCTTTAACACTTTAATCTCGCGGTTGAATGTAATTAATATTTCATTTTCTTCTACACCTGATAATGTGTTTTGTTTCCCTTTTTATACTATGAACTTAAGAAAATTTTTGTCGTCAGATCTTTATAAATCACACCAATCTCATTGTTTATCCTTTTTGCATCTGAGTAACCCCAAAATACAGCCACTGTTTTTGGATTACTTGAGCTTTTCCTTATTGCCATCACACAAAGGTGTGGATGGCTGCTCAACCCACGTACTTGCCAGGACACACATAAATGCAGCTCTGCTATATTTTTATTTCAATAACAAACATCTGGATAAACCTTTGGAAAGGTTTCTTCAGGTTAATTGCTATTTCGGTTTCTCTGAGAAGCATATGTCGACTCCATTCGCAACTTCGTGGTCAGTCACATGGATCATAACTGGAATGTATGTTGAGATCTTCCATTCGGACCACTTTGGCTATTTGCTAAACAATGATTGACCGAGACGTTACGAATTATAGAATTTCTTTTTCATTCGCAGCCACTCGGTCAATAATATAGTCAATCCATAAGCAGAAATAACCACGGATGTACGAATAAATTATATTTTTTTCTTCTGCTGAACAAAATGAATGATTTATTTTGTAAATTACTGCCCAGGTATGCAATTAGATTTTTGACTCGCAGAAATAGCCAAGATAATTCTGAAAGAAGTTGTCTGGTTTTCAAACGCTTTACGCTGACTCTTCCCTAAAATGAGGATACATCTCAATTAACACGTTTTATGGTGAATTTTAGTAACGAAAAATAATTAATTTATTATTCGATCTTTTTATAACGTGCACGAGAGTGCTGGCATGACATGACGACTGTCATATACTATTATAAGCCTTAGTTGAGGATATTTCCTCTCAAATTTCAAGTGCAGATACTATATACACAAAAGCTATCAACAGCATGTATACAATTCTATACTCATCAGGGACTGGAGAAAACCGAATCATTTAAAAGACTGCCATAACACGCTCATGCTATCATTGCCACCCCACCACCGCCTCCCGATTAACTCATCCCCACCCCTACGCCGCATAATAATCTCCGCGACTTTCAACCAAATAAAGAACGTGTCCTGAAACAAATCGGAGATAGTTCATGTACGAGGCGGCGACAATTGCTTCTCAGATATTGCTTTAATGAAGACGAAAGTGGTCCACAAACAGAGCGATTCACTACCATGAACATTTTCCTAAATATTTAATAGCAAAGCACGGGGAAACGGGCAGCCTCTCTCTCATCCACCTTGTAGCCCAAAACTTAATCCGGAACAGGACGAGATCAACTCTGCTTCTGCCTTAGAATCGTTTCATACTGCATAGAACATGGAAAGATGCATTATTCACATCAAAGCAAATAACGAGCACTAAATATGGAAATAAAATATTGATGTCTCTTTGATTTAAAAGAAAATACCTCATTGTGGATCGAAATAAATTTGAGTGTACCTTAGACACAAGTTTGCAATAAACTTGCGGATTCAGAATTATATTGTCATTATTTTTGTGTCTTAAAGATTAGAGATATGTCTTCTGTCCGAACTGTTTACAGTTTAGATTTTAGTCTCTTAAATGAGTGTTCATAAAAATTGAAGGATTCAGGATGCTACCCATTTATCATATTAACAACACTACAACGTAAAAACAACAACAATAACAACAATGCATGTATTCAGTTTTTCAGCTAGATTGGACCAGAAGGGCTTTTCTGTCCTCAGTGCCCTCACCTCTGATCAAGTGCCCTTCTAGCCCCCTCTCGTCTTTCTTTACAGATCTACAATCTACTTTTCCCCTGATCAGCAAAACTACTCTTTACAATTGTTATTTTCTATCTATTCCACCTTTTCTCCGTTTGATTAATGTAGGATATATACATGAAGGTGCTTTTCATTGTTTCAACTTTAAGAAATGCAATAAAAGTCTCAACATTGACATAAAATCATTTGATAGAAAAATATTTACTTTCTTATCCCAAATGCGCCCCTTCATTCAACAAAACACTACCCCCCTCCACTGAACAAAACATGCCCCCCTCAGTCAGCACAAAGTGTCCCATCACTCAAGAAAAGGTGCCCCCTCATTCAACAAAAGGTTCTTCCTCATTCAATAAAAGTGCCCCTCATTGAACAAAGCATGCCCCGTCGTTCAAAATAAAGTGCCCCATCACTAAATGTGTTCATCTTGCCCTCCACTCTTTACGATGTTTCTAACGGGAGGACTTTGTACTCTTAACTATGTAGTGCGAAGTCATTTCAATAATTTAATTGTGATATTATTCCAAAAATTGCATTATCTTTCTTCTTCTTCTCCTTCTTTCGTCTCCTTATTCTTCTTATTTTTATTATTATTATTATTATTATTATTATTATTATTATTATTATTATTATTATTATTATTGTTGTTGTTGTTATTATTACCTTAAAGGTCTATACTTATTTCTATGGAAATTACTATCTGATATATGTTACGTTTTCATTTTCTTTTTCGATGAGGATTCTTTAAGTCTTATTTGTCAAATTCATTTTTTTAATACAGCGCATTCTGAAATTGAAGTGAAATAATATTTATAATACTACGGCCACTACCACTGCTACTACTACTACTACTCTATTGTTGCTGCTGTTGTTGTTGTTGTATGTATAGTAGTATCAACAGCAGCAGGAACAGTAGTAGTAGTAGTAATAGTGGAACAATACGTTATTTATGTCTCTTGAAGACCCCCCCCCCCCATGTAACCCGGTTCGCTAGAGTTGGATCATTAAAGGGAGTTAACCGGTGAACATTATGTAATCAAAGAGGGCTATAAACGCATTGACGCAAGATAGGGGCTACAAGTGGCTAAAATCCTTTAGCTTCAGCTCTACAGCTTCGCACTCTGCATAGGGTTTGAATTTTTGATAAGAGAATAATTTCCCAGGACTTCCTCACTGGTTATTATGGTTATTTACCCATCCACCTCGAAACAAAATCAAAACATTGAATATCTAAAGTATTGTTAATATAATTTTTAATTCCCTTTATTTTGGTGTATGACTGATGAGTGTAGTTGGGTTATGGAGTATACAGCTTGGAATTACTTCAGATGTGCACTTATCAAACTATAGCTAGCTCTACTTAGTCATTTTCACATCGTGGACTTCAAAAGGTAAAATGAAAAAAATACGAACCCATGTTTTTTAAATACTTGTTATGTCTTCTATAATTCCTTTATTGCACTTTCAGGGGCTGGAATTATCTGTTGTGGCAAAATTATTTTCCCTATTTCAATAATTGCTAAAGGAGGCCCCGAGTGGCCGAGTGGTCTAAAGCGCTCTCCGTTACGGATCACTGCCATCTCACCTCTGTCTGCGTGGGTTCGAGTCTCGGATTCAGCCAATGTGGGTATGTGAGAAAGCTTGCCAGTAGCTTCTCGTGGGTCGGTGGTTCTTTCCGGGGTTTTCCCGGGTTCTTCCTCCACCATTAATACTGACCGTCATGTATAGCCTATCGTGTGCTGAAAAATGACGTTGAACCCTACAACAACAACAGCAACAACAATAATTGCTAAAGTTAGTGTACTTTGGATTAGTTCACGATCATATTTCGATTACATGTGATAAGTGTTTTTAATTGTTGTCTTCTTTGGATAGTGCATAGTTTCTATAATTACCACATGCACAGAAATCAGAGGCGGCGTTAGGAGTACGCGGGGCCTAGGGCCAACCATGACCGCGCAGGGCCAGAGTATCGGTATCTCGATTGGTATGCTACTGCAAACACTGACTATGTCTAGACTAGATCAACTTTCGCGATTTACGTGCATTACGTGCGGCCTGTATCAGCGTTTCCAATTTACCGGAGAATATAGCTTGGCAAACTCATAAGGACGACCTTAGGCCTGAAGCGCGGGGCCCCCTCAAGAGCGGGGCCTGGGGCGGACTTGCCACCCCCAAACGCCGGTCCTGAAAGAAATTTTAATCAAAGTACCACAGATGTATGCCAACATTCTCTCCAATGCGCATGTTGCAATTGTAAATAACTTCACCTAATACTGGCCCCTTTCTCCGAAGTACATGATAACTGTACAGGGGTATCTTATCACCGGTGACTGCGCAGTTATTTCCACTTGTTCATGAATATGCATAAACATGCTTAACTAATCACCGCAAGCTAAACTTTCACGCTGCTCAGATCATCCAATCCATGTTTTTCTCTCAAACAATGTCACCTATCGATCGATTTAAAAAAAAAATGCACTTTTACTGATGTGCAGAAGAACGTTATATTGTTTTGCTGATAACGCATTTTTGTTGATGTGTACTGATGAAAGACTAGCAAATCTCCTCTCAGGCTAGGTTGATAATATAGCTTAGCATAATGTTGTCCGTGACATGCGACGATGTACTAACTTAAAGAAGACTGGGAAAGCTTGAAAAAGATAGGATTTTTACGCGTCACTCATACTTTGACTCTTCGATATAATAGTGTATATTCTTTTCTATCTTAACCAAAACAGAAAGTACAGAACGCTTTTAAAACGAAATATTGCTTTGGCAAAGAAGTTTTGTTATAAAATGGAAGCTAATCCGTGTCTTTTGTACATCAGCCAATAGCATTCATATTTACTGTGTTTTTTTTTTATATATAAAGTCTAAGTGACTTGGGCTACCACACTGTACACAATTCCTGCGCATTCCACTGCTCTGTCAAACCCCGTCTAACGTGTCAACCTGCTTCAAACGATTCTTCGCAAAGTCAAAAAGGAAGCAAGTCTTTAGCCTTCGCTTTAGCAATCACGTGATTTTGTTTAAGTCGCTGACCAAAGTTAGGACCATAGTTTACTGAGTAGTCACCTCTGGGATTGAAAGAGTGGCTGAGTGCGAGTAGGTTGGGTAAGTGAACCATGCATAACGCCATGTTTTATTTTCTTTCCAAGGATGTATACTGGCCCTCAATCAATATATTAGTGACCATGTCACTTGATATAAAGCTCCGCTCTTTAAAATAAACTTATTCATGCGTCAGATCATTAAATATAAACCACCTGAACATAAAAGTTGTCTGCTTATTCGTGTATTCTGTATCAAGGAGCTAACCGTAAAATTGCATTGCTGGCACACAAAGGTAGAAACTGGAAATAAATCACGAGTAAAAAGGTTTCTTTCATGCTTTGACTAAACAGAGAGGTGGGATACGGAGAGCATTGAAAAAGAAACTTAAAGAATGCCATAAAGGTCCGTAACTGGCAGAAACCAATTTATCGGCGTGCCTTCAACGTTGATCTTTGTATAGGACAGCTTCCTTTAATGACTTAGACCACGGGTGTCCTGATGTTTTCTTCTTGACATTATGGGATATCCAAGGGATATGTTTTAACTCAGCTTATGAGAGCCCAAATATAAACGCGAGCGGTGAGGTCAGTGTAGAGCTTTACTTGGTATACTTGTTGTTACGGCCGGTTAAGTTGATTTTTTCAAGTTGTATAAATATATAGTTATATTTTCAGATCGAATACAGATCGACAAGAATGACCTATACGTTTAACCTTTCAGTGCATATTCTAGAGGTCACAATCCACACGTGTTTAGGTAGTGACGTTCGTTTATTTTGCTGACAAGGTCTTGACGAATTATCCGATGAAAATACTGAGCATGCACATTAAGTGCATATTTAGATTTAATATATTTCAAGTGAATCGGCACATCTGTGAAAATGCAATTTAAAATACAATTATGCCAGCAAGTATCAACTATTTCAACTGAAAAAGAATAACTCATATTTCATAACTATCATTTTGGACTGTAGGGTGGAAATTTACGTTAACGAACTTCTTTTCATCACAGCTTTTTCACTGTTTATTATTGTTGCTCTCAGATTATGAACTAGCTCTTTCATCATTTATATTTTGCTCCTAGGTTGTGAAACAGATTTTAGTACATACATTTTGCTCCTATGTTGTGAAATAAATTTTTTAGTGTTAATGTTTTGCTCCTAGATTGTAAAACACCATTTCATCACCGATTGTTAGTGTTTATATTTTTCTCCTAGGTTGTGAAACAGCTATTTTAGTGTTTATATTTTGCTCCTCTTTTGAAACTGCTTTTTTAGCGTGTGTATTTCTTTTTTAGGCTGTGAAACAGATTTTGTAGTGTGCATGTTTTGTGCTTAGGTTGTGAGACAGCTTATTTTAGTATTTAAGTTTTGCTCCTAGGTTGCGAAACAGCTTTTTCAATGTTTAAGTTTTGCTCCTAGGTTGTGAGACAACTTTTTAGTGTTTATATTTTGCTTCTAGGTTGTGAAGCATCTTTTCATCGCAGTTTTATTTTTTGTTTATATTTTGCTCCTAATTTGTGAAACAACCTTCTTGTAGTATATTTAAGTCAGTGACTTAACAATAAATTCTGCCCCTCCCCGCACAACTTAATTCTGGAGACTCCTGCCCCCCCCCCAGCTGATTGACGGGACGCCACTACCACCCCCTCCGTCCTTCCCGCCGTTGAGTTGGACTGCTTATGCCACTAATGCAAGTTGTCTTTGTGTGCACTTTTCAGGTAATAACAGGACCCTTGACTTGTCACACATCTACTATCATGCAATAGTTGTGGGAATAAATAAATATAACACAAGTGTTACAAGCTGTATTCCTATATAATCATGGCAGTTCCATGCAAATATAATTGACCTGTTCCTGATGACTCCTCAATAACAACCCTAGTGGTTTAGTAATTGATACCTTGATGCCATACCAAAGGGCGAGAGGGTCAGTGCCTCTCTGGAGGCGGTCAATCTATTGGTCAAAAGTCATTATGAGAATAATTACAAGAATGATACTTTACTTGAGTACTTATTAATCAAACACTTTCTCATGACAGGCAAATAGCATTGCCTTTAGAAACATATATCACTCTTTTGTCACACATTTCTCCAGTTCGTGCTTGATAGTTAAAGACCCTTCATGATAAAAGTTTCGGGCATTTGCTGGCTGCTACACTGTTTGTCTATTTATCTTGCCCTCTGACCGTTTGTTAATCTGATAATGTGGCAGATTACCTATTAAGCACACTAAGCACGTGCTTGGGTACCAGCCCAATAGGGGCACCAGGAAAATATTCAAATTAATTGTTGATAATACATTTTAATGAATTATATATGGCTATTTTCGATCTGCATGTACAAGTATCTGGATCTGGAATGATCTGGTATTTTCCCACCTAAGCTATTTTTATTAGTTTACATAATATTTTCAGGGCTTAGGTACGTATGTATGTATGTATGTATGTATGAATGATTGAAATCACCAACATGGTGGTACGACACCATGGCAAACGTGATACATCAATTTGGCAGACAAGTGTCGTCATTCTCTGACCAGCGTATAAAGTTCCGTGCTACGATATAAAGAAAATGTCTTACACCAACCGATGAAATAACTGAAACATTTTACAGTTACGGATGGAATATAAGTTATACGATCAACAACATGCAAGATAAAGTTTATCTTTATCATAAGCAACGGACAACCCAAGTACTGACAGCAAGGAAACACCTAAAAATAAGGAAAAAGAACTATGTGTTTTCATGTGTGCTAATTTACTCGATTTGGCGGCAACAGACTTTTTATGGCTACGTTGAGAACGATCTGTCCTTAATGACCACTATGTGAAGTCCACGAGGCAAGAACTGGAGGTGAAAATGGCCAGGGTCTCCCGAGAGTGGCTATCTAATGGTCAACAGCTACTGTCGAAATGATGATTCTATTAATTGTCATGATAAATAATGTAGTACTGCATAGACAAACCGATCTAGACCTTCGTACAGTCACATAGTTCTATAAGTGAGATTTCAGTGAAGATCATCTAGTATCTAGAATCTCAAACTTCGGTGCAATGTTAAGAGAAAAATAGCAAACATATTCAGTCTTATTTAAAATCATTAGCATTGGCATTTAAAAATTTCCCCACCCCCAAAAGTACGCCGCGTTTGGATTACATTCTTATAGCAACGTAACACAATTGAAAAAAGAAGCAGAGATTGAAAACAAGTCTAAGTCAATTCTGCCTTAATTATCAAAATAGGCCACGTTTGGATTGCATTCTTATAACAACGTAACACAATTCAAAAAAAGAAGCAGAGATTGAAAACAAGTCTAAGTCAATTCCGCCTTAATTATCGTAAGAATTTTGCAGATGCACGAGGCTGGTTAAAGGTGATATGCACTGAGTGTTTGTCATAATGTTCTTCAGAAAAGTTGTAAACTAAAAGCCGTTAAATATCGTACAATGTATCGCAACGGAATAGCATGCAGAAAACATATACTTTAGAAGGAACACTTTTAGAAATAAATAAAGAAGAGCTAGTGCATTCGTTGCAAACATTTACAGCAGGATTTTTAAATTACGGTAGGGGACATTATTTTACTAAAGTGAGTTATTATATAAAATGACGATGAACAAGACTCAGGTTCAGAAATCGTATCTCATTCTTGGCTTCCTGAAGTTTCTCGTGCTTCATAAATACAGAATAGTTTCATCCATTGTACAGCAATCCCAGTTTCGATCTTTTCCTCAGAATCGTTTAAACTTAAGCGGCCATAATCGCCTCGCGAAAGTGTAAGTGGCCTAGGATGCTTTATCCGGTTCAGACCACGACTTTAAAGATCCACAATCCAACACAATTGTAAGCCGCCATAAGTTTTGTATGAGTTGTTGGAATATTGAAAAAAGAACCCTTTGTGTGAGGTTGTCTGGATATAAATGATGACCATTGACTCTGTTAAGTTATTCTAAATCTCAGTTGCTTGTCTTTAAGTTGAATTGTATATCAATAGCTCATTACTTATAGCAAAATATGCCTAATCACGTATATTGTAACAGTCACGATTTATATGTCTAGGAACGTCATATAGCACTAAGAGAAATGGAGACCAAATCGTTTGCCAACCACGGTGATGGCAGTTGCTCAGCGCCGCATCAGCCTTCATAAAAAGGCGGACTGGTTTAAATATTCTGCTCCATCCAAACCTTTTAAAATGCCAAGACTTGGTTTGAAAATGAGAAATCCTTCTCGGCAGTCATACTTTATGGCGGCTAACATAAAACGGGCCATCAGTCATTAGAAAGTCTAAAGTACGTGTACGAATTTTAAATTGTTTTTCAAATAATAAATTGACGAATATCAGCCCACCAAATGATCAAATTTGCATACAACACCAAGATAATGTCATCAAAGGCCTTTCCGCTTGTCAGACTTTAATTACAAAGCAAGTACTGCATTATATATATATATATATATATATATATATATATATATATATATATATATATATATATATATATATATATATACACACACACACACACTGTATTTTACTATCCGCATGCGGTGAAACGTGTAATTATTTCTAAAATAATTAAACATCCAAAGACTATTACGTGATTTTCATGCTTGTTAGCGTTATGATGTTAGGTCATAAACTATCCTACGTCACAAGGTTACACAACACGTACCAACATCGTCTATCAATGCAAAATCTTTAGTCTAATATAATAAACATAATTTCATAAACGTCTTCACTTGATATGGAATATATGAAAATGTTTTAATAATAAAGTATACTGCTCGCTTCAAGAGGTTTGTTATGTATACTAATATGGAAGTTAAGGCAAAACTTATAACACGTGGGGGTCATACTTAAAAATCTTTGGGAATCACTGCTGTATAGCACAGAGAATATTCATTTATATAGGTATATTATTTGCTTGCTGTAATGCGATATTTATATTTGTCAAGGTCATGGAAGTTTAACTTCACAAGGAAAACTGAGGGCGGGGGGGGGGGGGAGAGCTATATCCCATTGATGTGATAAATAGGTGTGTAATCTGCTTACATTACTCTTTTACATTATTGCCAATGTATTTGCCCAAACGAAAGATTCGATTTGAATTTATTAAATGTATTTGATCCGCGACCTGGAAATAGTTTCAATGGAGAAATATGTTGAAGACTTCTTTACTGTTGTTTATTCCTATTCCATGTGGCAATAATAAGAAAGAAATATCAAGCAGCAGTAATGTTTGTTGTTGTTGTTGGGTTTAACGCCATATTTCAGCACACGATAGGCTATGCATGGCGGCCAGTATTAATGGTGGAGGAAGAACCCGGGAAAACCCCGGGAAAAACCACCGACCCACGAGAAGCTACTGGCAAGCTTTCTCACATACCCACATTGGCTGAATCCTAGACTCGAACCCACGCAGACAGAGGTGAGATGGCAGTGATCCGTAACGGAGAGCGCTTTAGACCACTCGGCCACTCGGGGCCCCAGTAATGTTTGCTATCTTAACTATATCTCACTATGCCACTACCTACATTTCAACCTTGTGCTGACAAACAATTTCATTTCAACTTCATGATGCCTAACATCTTCATTTCAGTCTCGTGATACCAAACAACTACATTTAAAACTAGTGATACCAAACACCTTCATTTCAACCTCTGATACCTAACACCTACATTTCAACCTCTGATACCCAACACCTTCATTTCAACCTCGTGATGCCTAACACATTCATTTGAATCGCGTGATACTTAACAGTTTCATTTCAACCTCGTAATGCCTAACACATTCATTTCAATCGCGTGATACCTAGCAGCTTCATTTCAACCTCGTAATGCCTAACACATTCATTTCAATCGCGTGATACCTAGCAGCTTCATTTCAACCTCGTAATGCCTAACACATTCATTTCAATCGCGTGATACCTAGCAGCTTCATTTCAACCTCGTAATGCCTAACACATTCATTTCAATCGCGTGATACCTAACAGCTACATTTCAACCTCGTGATGCCTAACACATTCATTTCAATCGCGTGATACCTAACAGCTACATTTCAACCTCGTGATGCCTAACACATTCATTTCAATCATGTGATACCTAACAGCTTCATTTCAACCTCGCGATGCCTAACACATTCATTTCAATCGCGTGATACCTAACAGCTTCATTTCAACCTCGTGATGCCTAACACATTCATTTCAATCATGTGATACCTAACAGCTTCATTTCAACCTCGTAATGCCTAACACATTCATTTCAATCGCGTGATACCTAGCAGCTTCATTTCAACCTCGCGATGCCTAACACATTCATTTCAATCGCGTGATACCTAACAGCTTCATTTCAACCTCGTGATGCCTAACACATTCATTTCAATCATGTGATACCTAACAGCTTCATTTCAACCTCGTAATGCCTAACACATTCATTTCAATCGCGTGATACCTAGCAGCTTCATTTCAACCTCGCGATGCCTAACACATTCATTTCAATCGCGTGATACCTAACAGCTTCATTTCAACCTCGTGATGCCTAACACATTCATTTCAATCGCGTGATACCTAACAGCTTCATTTCAACCTCGTGATGCCTAACACATTCATTTCAATCGCGTGATACCTAGCAGCTTCATTTCAACCTCGCGATTCCTAACACATTCATTTCAATCGCGTGATACCTAACAGCTTCATTTCAACCTCGCGATGCCTAACACATTCATTTCAATCGCGTGATACCTAACAGCTTCATTTCAACCTCGTAATGCCTAACACATTCATTTCAATCGCGTGATACCTAACAGCTACATTTCAACCTTGCGATTCCTAACACATTCATTTCAATCGCGTGATACCTAACAGCTTCATTTCAACCTCGTGATGCCTAACACATTCATTTCAATCGCGTGATACCTAGCAGCTTCATTTCAACCTCGTGATGCCTAACACATTCATTTCAATCATGTGATACCTAACAGCTTCATTTCAACATCGTAATGCCTAACACATTCATTTCAGCCTCGTGATACCTAACAGCTTCATTTCAACCTCGTGATACCTAACACCTTCATCTCAATCTCGTGATATCAAACACTTTTCACAAAGTCTGTATTAGCAACGCTCTATGATTTCAAATATCTTTGCGAGACAGCGGTTGAAAATTTCAAACCGGACACGGAAGTTGGAGAGTCGAATGTCTATGCCTCATATGAATGGGTTCTGTCAGCCAATGAGTGACTGATGACAAAATGTATTTTATATTTTTTTGCTTGGGGACCCGCTCATCTCTTGCTGCTTTGATCCCCGCACATTCTAGGGCCGGGTCTGGATGCGAAATGTTGCAATATAAGATAACACTGGAAACAAAGCGTGTAAAAAATTAATTAAAATCCGGATTTTTATAAGAACATATTTAGAAAAGTATTGTGTAACTAGACATCATTTGATCCCCTTTCCCAAACTGCGACAACAATGGCATAAAACCGAAGACTGTATTTTATCATACGTTGAATAAGTATAGATAAGACAATACGTTACATCGAAAGAGATGTATATAACAGGGGCGCCCGCAGATAGGGGCGGGTGGGTGTACTTGACCCCCCGATTTCATCTGTAGGCATGCTTTGACCTACATCCGTAAAACTTAATAGCTGTCCACTACATGTTTGAAGGCCCCCACCACAGGAATAAATTGCTGGAAGCGACCATGGTCTATAAACCACAGCGCATCGGAAATATGTGGGAAACATTACATGGTATTAATGAAGTTAAATTATATAATCAGACTGGATTATTATATTTTATTCATCTATGACGGTTTCAGAATTTTCTGTGCTATATAATACTATAGCGTGCTTCGTTCCAGATAACAACAAACTTTGTTTAATTTGTTAGTAGCTGCTGCGATGTCGGGCTTTCAGTTTCTTGCAACGACTAATCGTAAAATAGACAAGATTAGTGAATGCTTGCTTGCAGTTCTCTAGAACCAAAGTCTGGAGATTGTCGTTGAAATTGTATTTCCTACGTAACTTTGATAAATCCTAACGGCAAGATAAGGAAAACATAAAAGATATACGTAATGTACATAAAGAGTACATTATGCAGGTAATTATGAGTAAGTACATATGTAGAGATGTAAATAGGTGAACGAATATGTAGATAGCACTCGTTTAGGTTGGAAAGTCGGTGAATTGAAAGGACTAATTATTAGGTGTGCGTAATTTTGTTTCCAATTTAATTTTATATCACGCTATCTCTTTCATTTTGAAAACCAATTAAATTGTTTCTATTTTCATGCCCCTTTTATCTCCTTTACTTAAAGTATCTGTTAGAATGTAGTCATAAACTACGTTAGTAGATGATTAACGAATTTGCTGACAATTATGAAGGCCAGTAATGAGAATCACATGCAAAAATGTCAGTTTTAACCTGGCTGGTATCTACTCGTGCCTGCTATTTCATTAGCCTGGCATATTAATCCTGTATTCTGTAATGGTTAACGGAGTTGCTGATTGATAATCCCTACTTCCCAAAGTCTCAACACAACCCTCTCAACAAGTTTTGGCTTTGATACTCTGTCTCGGCTCCTGTTGCTTAAATTAACATTCTCCTACACACTTCCTTTTTGCAGCATCAATGGCTAATCGATTTATGACCCTGCAACCTTGTTATTTCTTGCTTCCGCTCAAAATAAATAAAATGTATGAGTGTTTTTTCCCCAGCCCTTCTGTATTGTCATTTCGACAGCAAAATGATAATAATTCATCTCAGCTCTCAAAAAAGTGATGGGATATTGAAAATAAAACCTTAGAAGAAGTTGTAATCGATGTTCGAGTAACAGAAAGTTGTAATCGATGTTCGAGTAACAGAATGAACTTGTAAACGATGTGCAAGTAACATAATGAACTTGTAATCGATGTGCGAGTAACAGAAATGTGGAAAATGCATCAACAACATTAATGCGAGTCAGGGGGTAATTAAATATAAATAATTTGCAAGAGGCTAAATTATATATATATATATATATATATATATATATATATATATATATATATATATATATATATATATATATATATATATATATATATATATATATATATATATATATATATTGATAAATACATAACAGAGTGCATTTAGCAAGTCTGGCTAAATCTGATAAATCTGAAGGGCACAAATAACCACGAAGAAATGGCGAATGATATCAAAGTCTGTCTTTGTCGAATTTACTTGTTTTCCTTTGAATTCTCAATGACTATGTATTTGTAGTAAAATGAAGTTTTGTGGAGGAGATAATAAACTATAAGAGCCAGTAGCGTACTAATGAGGGGGAGAGGGGGCACCGGAGATCTTAGGGAGCCAAAATACCATAGGGCCATCATTGTCGCCCCGGGCGCCATTTCCTCATAGTACGCCAGTGATAGGGGCTGTCACGTATAAATAGATTTAGCAGCAAGTCTATTTTTGTCCATTTTGATCGGTTTGCTTTATCTCGAAGCCATTTTTTTTTAAGTTGCAAAATTATGCAATTTCGCCGAACTTCTGTACAATAGGCCATGCGTGATAGGTCTGACGTTTTGGACAGTTACCGCGGCACGTTTGTACCTCATTTGTGAGGTCCGAAGATCAGGAATGGTTACCGTTCAATCTGAATACTGTAATAACCGCGAGCATTTTTAAAATACCAGACGGTTAACACAAGTCCCGCTTATTTCGGCCATGAGAGGTCAGACTATTTAGGACGGTTACTAAAGAGCCTGTACAATGTTTCCATGAGACGTCCTAAGAATTGTGACCGTTACCGTGGAATTTGTACCCTTTAGAAATGAAACGGCCCAAATTTTGAGAGGCTTACTGTAGAACTCAGCACTTCGGCTATGAGAGATCAGACGTTTTGAGAAACATTACACAAAGCCAGATTACTTAAAAAGCACATATAATATAGTTGGGCCTGTGCTAAGGACCAGCTCTTTCAGGAAACCACCTGCCTTAAGAGACCTTAAATGGAATCTCATAACCGATTCTGCATATTCTAACAAAGTATACGCTAAAGGACCAACCATATTCAAAGACTGGAAGTTCTGGTACCATTTCGAGTAATGTTAAAGGACCAACCATATTCAAAGACTGGAAAATTCTGGTGCCATTTCGAGTAATGTTAAAGGACCAACCGTATTCAATGACTGTAAATTATGGTACCATTTGGAGTACTGCTGAATGACCAACCGTATGCAAAGCCTGGAAATTCTGGTACCATTTCGAGTAATGCTAAAGAGCCAACCTTATTCAAAGACTGGAATTTCTGGTACCATTTCGATTACTGCTAAAGGGCCAACTATATTCCACAATTCTGAAAAATTCTGGTACCATTTGGAGTAGTGCTGAAGGACCAACATTATTCAAAGACTGGAAATTATGGTACCATTTAGAGTACTAATACAGGATCAACTTTATTAAAAGACTCGAAATTCTGGTACCATTTAAAATAATGCGATGCCCAGTCAGGAATAAACAGGTTGCACGTAAACCTATATTAATCACAGTGCTTTAACATCGTATATTTTGTACTACTTTCAGTTCCTCCGTCCGTCTCTTGTTCCATCGGTCTGACCCTTACTGCATCTTTCCCAAAACTGCTACTTGCAAATTAACAAAATCTGGTAGTAATCCTCTCAACATGGTAGCCATGCACAAGTGGGGCTTCATAGCCTTGGACTCTTTAAAGGGGTCAATGGTAAACCTTATTTTAAAAATACATATAATATACGTAATTGAATTTCTTAAGAGTCTGGAAGGAATAAGGAATGGAGGTGCACTATCTTAACAAAATGTGGGATTCGCAATGTCAAGTTTCTTTCACTAATATTTCTACTATGCAAGACAATGGAATCGAAGGAAATGCTGTCTTGTGAAATCTCCTCAACAAAGCGTCCAAACTGATACATACCGCAACAAAGGTTGGACGAGTTTTCAAAGTAGTGTTGTTACACGACTTAGCAATTTCAAATTTTCTGATAACATCTTTACATCTCACCTCCATCAAAGAATCGACCCATCAGTCACCACATCTGCATTCCTGATAATCGGTTATGAGTATAACGATGGCAGAAATATGTGACATAACTGAGCGAATACCAAGAACGTCGTCAAACGAGTCAGTGAAAAAAAGGTAAAATTGTGAGTACATAACGTTTTATTTCACGTTTCAGTCAAAAGAAAATTTAACCCGACGAAAAAATAATTGGAAGTTGTTACAATGCAGAATAATGTTTAGTGCATCATGAATTTATTTTAAAATTATCCCATGAAGTAATTATTTGAAATTATTAGGAATTTAAACTTCATAAGTTTCAAAGAAAAGGAAAACTACTAGCAAACGAGCTGTTACATGGTTCAGACCAATGTGTCTACGTTTTCTTGATTTCTGTCCCGGTTTTTGTTTCGATAAGATCACTCAGTGAAAACATTATAAATATTTTCCCACCATCCTTCGGATTGGCGTTACCCATTATTAGCCAAACCATTTATAGCCTAATTTGGTTGGTAACATAGACCATCCCCACGACTTGCATTGCCATGGTGAATCCTCTCGAAACGTATCGGAAAGACCATTTTAAAATGTATGTGCTTTTTTGTAAACGGGCATAGAGAAAAACTATTTTCGATCAATAAATTGTAAACTTGTACATACAAACTGACACCATCTGTTAACAAGAAACTTTTATTTTAATAGTTATTACATAAATAATTCCTAACGTGTATTCATCTACATATAATAATAATAATAATAATAATAATAATAATAATAATAATAATCTTGAAACTGTGTTTGAAGCCTTGATATATATATATATATATATATATATATATATATATATATATATATATATATATATATATATATATATATATATAGTTTCTCTCTATGCTTTTAAATTAAGTAACAAAAAAAGAGCGAAAACCAACAAATTTTGTAAAATTAAATAAATGATTTATTACCTGGAATACAAAGTGAAAATTTCGAAATAACATACAGTAAATTAAGTCTCAAAGAACCCTGAAAGATGTATCACAAGTCCAAATGTATGATGTTCCAATCGAATTCCGGTGATATTCCAAGTATATTGCGATATTGAATGTGTTGATATGCTTGTAGTCTCGAACATGCTAATGTGCCAGTAGCCTGGGTTATGACGATATGCTAACAGTCTTTTGATCTGTCACAGTAATATAATTTGAAAATGTCTTTGTCTGAATTTACTATAATTCCAAATGAATGTTACAGTCAACGAATATTAGTGATGAGCACTTTGTATTTCTAGTGAACAGTACTTTGAATAAATAAATCAAACCAAATATACAAAAACGACCACAGCAACAAGAAACCGACTTTGCTTCAGGATGTAAAGACAAATATGATTAATGTTTCAAGAAAACAACATGATATAAATACACAAAAAACAATAATAGACCTCTTAACTAGGTCATCCTCCACCCTAAAACATTCACAGTCTTCAACATGTTTAGGAATTCCCAAGTGAAAAACTAGACTCAGATTTAAGAAAAACGCTTACATTCAAATATAATGATTTCAATATTTCATCTTTACTCTTAGAGAAATATTTACTATATATTATGTTGTTTACAAAATAAATGCCACTAGTCAGTGACACGATGAACTTGATTTTGGACAAGGTCAAGTACAAAATACAGCTATACATAATATGAATCATTAAGAAAAGTTAATAAATAACACAAATTAAATATAGATATATATTCACCGACACAATGGTCTTCGTTCTTACATCGAAAACGAGACTCCGGTCTGTGTTTGGGTGGCAGTTGATCTGTCAAGCACTGCTCTACTTTAATCATACATAGGGGGACAACTATCAGCTTAACCTTTGAGTTAGTCTGAAATACGGCAATAATTCCATAACGTTCAAGATGTCATTTGACTAGTCCCTTGTACTAACGCAAAGGATTACGATTATGTTAAGCATGGTAATGGTGTTAAACCAAGATACGTTGTATGTGCAGTACTAATCGCCTTCGTTATATCTTCAACCCACACTTAAGCTGAAGTTTTCACGTTATTAAGAATTAAATCGTATTACCTTGAAAAGGATTTAAACCACACGTAATCACATAGTGCAACAGCGGCCATCAAGACCACTTATCAGAATGTGTATGCAAGGCGACGGGTATGTTTATCAGGTCAACAAATATACCCATCCAGCTGTAATTATAAATACTTTATCTGCATCTGATTCTTTTCAACAGCGTTCATGGTACTTCACAGGCTTGTAGTCGATGTTTTATTAATTCTAATTTGTAACAGCATGCTGCTTTATGCACCGGAACTACATAAAAACGTTTCCAACTGCGAAACCGTGCCTGTTTTTCTGCTTCTCGAGGTTCTGTTGAATTAATCACGGCGAGTGTAACCTTTGTACACAGAAAAACCCAAGTTTTAGCCGCTTGCTTTCGTTGAGCCACGCCAGTACATGCAAACTAGCAATTAAACTGTGTTGAGTAGATTATACCCTAAATGCGTAACATATATATATATATATATATATATATATATATATATATATATATATACACACACAAGTTCTAGGTGGAACCTATTTTGTTATGGATTGGTCACTAAGGTTATGCCCCTGGGTATATACGTGTAAAGCTTTTGATGTTAGCCGCATGAGCTCGGATTTCGCGCCAGTTAGGCTATGAAAGTGGGAATCAAAGGACAACAGAACCAGCAATGTTTCATTTGCAATGGTGTTTTTTTTTTATATAATCGTAGGTTGATACACCGCATTAAGAAACTTGGAATGCATTCGTAAATTGATATACTATGGTATTAGTGTCCCAATATTATCTGGAATTAATACATTAATTGTTATTTGCAATACATGTTTTTCATGAACGATCGCGTTTGAGGCAAAAGGCAAGTATCTGCATCAAGACACACGCTAATACAATTGAATTTATATATTATTGTCGATATACGTTCATATTACATACAAATACACATAAAAAAAATATATCAGCATGTGACGAATTATAAGATATTTTTAATAAAGGTTTTTGAATCAGCAGAAATCGACAAAAAGCACTTCAAGTACTGGGCTAAACAAACTCAGTTAGATGCACAAATCAATTAAGGGATTTTTTTGTGTGTATATTTTGTTTGATATTTATTTTAGTTTTATGATTTACGGGGGGGGGGGGGCGTGTAAGGGTCGGCAACGAAAACCTTAGGCCGATAAATCAGTCCTTCACCCGTGATGGTGTTGATTTTCGGGGGAGGGGCTGATATTATCTATTCATTAAAAGCTGCAATTATCTGCATCCGGATGTAGAGTTCTTTTGGTGGCATGTACATTATATTTCCGGAGCAATTCATATGTTTGGTGACTTGTAAATCCACCTGAAATAGCACAACCATCTGTCCTGTGGCGAATTTGAATTTGATATTGCTGATACCATTTACCGGTATGTCTATAGTGTAAGCATCTTTGTTCTGGAATGATTTGCATGCAGCAAAATTGCACATTTTAATGAATAGGTCACATCAGACTCACATATCGTCCATTAGTATCAACACAGATTGGGGGGGGGGGGCTGATTTATCGGACTACAAAAACCTGGGTCGGTCAGACGACCGGAAACTTTCTTTTGTGGCCTTAAGTGGAAGAGACAATATAATGTCCGGCTCATTGTAATTATCACGTAATCCATCTGTCGGGGTTATCGGAGTAGGTTAATTAAACACCGTGTCAGATCTTGAAGTGATATCATGAACAAGGTCAGAAGTCATCAAATAAATTCAAAATTCAAAGTGAAATGAAATCTGGAAAAAGTCAGCGAAAATAGGTCTGTGGAGGACTTTCATGCCGAGACTCTTTATTTGTTTGTTTAGTTTTTATTTATTTATCTCGATGCGTAAGCATGTTCAGATTTATTAGTAACTTCTTTTGTTGCGTAGACGACGGAGACGGCGTTGTCAGTAATGTTACATATTTGCGTAGACGTTTTGAAAAGTCACGTGTGTTTTACTGCTTTTAAGTGAACATCATTGATAACATTACTGGTGGTCTAAAGTTTACGTCATGTTATGGTTGGAGTTCCTGTCTTGCATGGTTCGCCTGCTTAAGCATCCTGAGGAACCAAGAGCAAGTTTAAAATGGTTTTCAAAGTTACGTATCTTCAACATCAGTGGCTGTATTCAACTCGGTCTTTACAAGACTGTTATCATGGCTCTAAAAGTTACATGCTTATTGCTAACAGTTCCTGTCTTGCCTGGCTTATGCTACTTTATCGCAAAGCTTGATTTATTATTGAGAACCAGGTTAGAGTTGTGTCTCTAAGTTTTTTTGAAGTCACATAACGTTTACATTTGTAGATGCATTAAACTGAAACTGTTGCCTCCCAAAATGATACGTTTTCCGGGTGGCCCAGTAAATGCATAAGTAAGACAAAGACCACAGGTCTCAGATTTATGCTAGGAGTTCCTGTATGACTTGTGTCCCTTTACTTTAGTTATATGCCAATAATATTCAGGTTTTATACCAAAGTTCATGAAACGAAGTCTCGGGGGATATACTGGCGAGGCATTATTCGCGCACACTATTGATTGGCTTGTTTTGTTTGTTTATTCCTCAAAAATGTAGCTAAAACATAATGTCGCAAAAAGAAGATGAAGAAACAATAGAAGAGAAAATGTTAATTAGGGCAGTTGTTCTTTGTGTTGAAAGGTGTGGTTTAACAGTATCAATAAATCCTAGTCAACAATCAAATTATTTTGGATTCTTGCCTCAAAAACAGCTCACTAGTTCCGGTGAATTTAAACTGAAACAAACTGTTGATCTATACACCCTAACTGAAACAAACTGTTGATCTATACACCCTAACTGAAACAAACTGTTGATCTATACACCCTAAATGAAACAAACTGATGATCTATACACCCTAACTGAAACTTACTGTTGATCTATACACCCTAACTGAAACAAACTGATGATCTATGCACCCTAACTGAAACATGCGGTTGTTATTTATGTTATGAATTTAACAGCAGTTGCGTCAAAACGTAATTACTGAACTGCATACAAAATTAAAAGTAACCCTCAAGTATTTATTACAAGCTTCCTTAAAATACACTAGAAACCTATATTAATAGGCCATTACTGGCAACTTCCAGGCAATGTCTAACATTGCTTTGAAATCGGATCAAGAAAAGTCTATAACAGAGTTTCCGTGATGATTAGAAATACGGAAGATCAATAAGGATTCGGTGGTAAAATTATTTGGCAAATCAATGTAAATAATTCATTCATTCATTTACTCCCTCACAGTATGTGGCCTCTTAAATGTATTCAATTAGCTGGCATAACTATGCAAAATAGTCCCCGCTTAAGACGAGAAATCAAAAGAGTGAAGCAAATTTGAGATATTAAGTCAATATCATATTTGCGCTTTTATTTATAAGCTTAGAAATGAAAGAGGCCATGTGTTTGCTTGGTTTCCTAAATACACCGTATCGGCTGACAATGTACGCTGCCACCATTTTCTTAATAGTCGAATTCAGGTCACGATTCCGACGATAACTAAGCTACAGTTTGATCCTAATCGGATTGGTTATATTTTCAATATTTTGACAAAGAAGCATACCTTGGTCCTAGATGGTTTAAACATTTGCGTATTAAGGACACCTTGCCCACCAAAATGATGTGTTTTCTAGGTGGCTCAATTAATTCGTAACTAACGTGAATTGCGTTCGAATAATGGGGGGAGGGGGAGAGGGGAGACTTTTAAGGCAACCTGAACTGACTCGAATATTTTCTTCATTTTATGAAACTAAAAAATCAGCTCATGCCAGTTTTCTCGTCACGAAAGTGCTGGAGTGCTCCTAATGGCTGTCATGAATAAAGGTCTTGGAGTGTCCGAAAGGCTGCTATGAATGAAAGTCTTGGAGTGCTCCTAAAAAATGTAATGATTGTAGGTCTTGAAGTGTCCTAAAGACTATCGTGACTGAAAGTGTTGGATTGCTCCTAAGGCTGTCATGAATGAAAGTATTTGATTACTCCTAAGGCTGTCATGAATAAAGGTGTTGGTGTACTCCTAAAGACTGTCATGACTGAAAGTGTTGGATTGCTCCTAAGCTGTCATGAATGAAGGTCTTGGAGTGCTCCCAAAGGCCGCCATGAATGTTTTGGAGAGCTATTTCTCAATACGTGTGGGCATATGGTTATATTTACAGATGCAAACTAGTTCATCGTCGTATGATGATACAAAATAAGGAAAGCATTGGCAATCATCTATACCTGATACAAGCGATCCAGATGAATATAATCACCTCTATGAACATAGAAGCACAAAGAGCCATCAAAACGCTTCTGGTCACGTGGTAGTTATATTCGGGTTTGTATTATTTTATAATCTGTACAATCACCTTTATGAACATTGGAGCACAAAGAGCCATCAAGACGCTTCTGGTCAAGTAGTAGTTATATTCGGTTTTCTATTTTTTTTTTTAATCTGTGCAATCTTTGTGGTAAATTTCCCATTTATAAATTTCATTCAAATTGCAAAGATCATGCTGAAAAAAAGTCAATTACCAACTGGGTGAAAACTAAATTTAATAAAATTCGTTCTTTCTTCCTCCTTGGATATTTATGCCTGCATTGTACGTTGATGCATTTAATAGAGATAAATAATGTTAGCAAATGATTTCTCCAATATATTATGGCGTTGTTATTATTTGTGAAAATTTAATAAAATCGTGGTTTGCTTTAAATAGAAAAGAAATACCGGCAAATGTCAAGGATCAAACTAATGCATGGAGAGGAATAATTACCGTCAAACAAAACTCATTCATATATTTGTCAAGCACAGGGCCTCTTTGATAACTTAGTTTTGAGGCCAAGGAAGACGTGTTTTTATCGTGTTCAGAACTTTGATTGAAGAAAATATTGCGTAGCAATCAAACATTAATAACTGCGTGTGAACGAATTAGCCCTATATGTCAGTCAGTACAGTAATACACATAAATTTGGTGATTTCTGCAAACTTCATGAACAATGTAACGTGTAAGCAAGTTATCAAGGGAATATACTGAGACAAATCCGGTGGTCGGATAGACTAGGAACGACACAAATGTTGCATTCATTGTTTTAGATGGAGGCTATAAGTAATGCTAATGTCCATTTTCTGAGATTTGACCTTTCATCCAAGTCATATCATCCTCATTTTCAAGCTGACAAAGTTTTGGTGTGTGTGTGTGTGTGTGTGTGTGTGTGTTTTCCCACTAAATTGTGAATAAGAAACATTGTGGCGTATTGTATAGGATTAATGTTGACGGAAAAGCGTTTTTTTTTTTTATATCTTTATGCTGTATATGTTAACATCCTGAAATTTCCCCAGATGCTGAATTATTTTTTGTTAGAAACGTTCATTTCAAAATGGTGAATAATCGTTACCTGTGAATTGAACGTTTACCAAACAATTTCCATGGATACTAGACTTGCTGTTTTGTCTAATTTTTATCCAAAACCTTCTTGAGATTCATGCAGCTACTGCGCCATATGGAAGACACCATTTCTAATGTTACCTCTTTCAAGCTTTATTTTAAATAAAGACTTTTAAATATTCAAACAATAGAAGAGACGCTTGTTTTTAATCCAAATATGGAGAATGAACCTATGGTATCTATCAAAAACGAGTACAGAAATTATCCAAAATTTAAACAGGGCTAAAGGTCACAGGTCATAGGTTTTGCAAGCAGCGCGCGCAATTCCAATGATGGAGTAAGGCTGACGTCACAAAATCGTTTGTGTTACAGCCGCTAAAACTGGTCTGATCATGTGTTAATATTTTGTGGAATGCAGCTGGAATTCCCCTAGAACCTTATAAATTTGGACTTGTGATATAACGTTTAGGACTATTTGGGATTTAATTTACAATCATGTAAGTTCTTTTGAAACTTTCGCTTTTTGTTCAAGAAATAAGTTGTTTATTGAATTTTACAAAACTTATTGTTTCTGCTCTTTTCTGTTATTTAGTTCAAGACCTTAGAGTCGTAGCACATCAAGCCATCCATTGTTGCAGTAAAGTTTGCTCATTTTTTTCTTTATATTTTTCCAAGCTTTCAAGAGAAGCCATGACATTGTTATTCCACATGCAAGTGCTTGCCCACGAACACTCGTTTTGTTGTTTTTTTGTGTCATCCCACACGCATGTGCTTGAATACGAACAGTTGTTTGTTGACAATTATGTGCTTTTCTGCTATTCTGCATTTTACAATGAGACAATTTGTGAAATAGTCATCAAGATTTAACCTCCGTGCAGCACGGTTGTGGTATTTTGGTTTACCTATAAGGGCGAAGTAGTTGAAGCATAAAATCGGTGTGGTGTTTTTATCCGACTGTGGGGGCGATACAACGTGAAGAGTTTCTGGCATTCTCCATGTATGACATGGATTAATCCATAAAAAGAACAGACGCATTAGATAGCGTAAACACTGCTCAATAATAAAGTTTGATTACATCACCTTAGTAACATGCCACGTAAAGGGACTACATTATACACCAACGCAATATCACGTGTTTCCACCTTAAAGACTGACACACATTAATTATGTAAAACCATTGACAGGTTTAGTTGAGTCAAGAGCCTCTTTAGAGGAACGTACATATTTACTTTTTCATTTTTTAATGGTTTTCACGCGCGACTATGCAGCCACAAATATGTGCTTACAAGATGTGTGTGGAACACAAATTACTAAGGTCAGGAAGCAAACAAATAGTAAAATAGTTTCCTTGTCACTATCTCTGACGGTTTATATATATATATATATATATATATATATATATATATATATATATATATATATATATATATATATATATATATATATATAAACACATTGAAGTATTTAAAAAGTTCAAAATATTACTTCGCTGTGCTACAAAAGGTCCGTAGTATTGACTAGTAAGACAATAGTAGTACATCCCCATCCACTAAGCTAAGTCGGGTTATCCAAATACTGAATACCATGTTTTATTTACGTTTTGATATGTTGTTTATACAAAGGAAACAATCAGTTTCAGCCGCATGGAGGCTTTCAGATCGTCTGTCCATTAATAAATCGTTGATAACGGGATTCAGCCAAAAATAAGTTGGAGCTAAATCAAGGCTGTATGGAGGAAGTGACAAAGTTTGGATCCTGTGCTCCTTCAGGAAGTCAGTCAAGACGGCTGTATGTATGCGCCTGTCCTATGGAGTAGATAGATACAATGGGTACCGGAACGTGACCATTTTCAAAAGAGAAAACACATCAGAATTGTAGAATATAGCAGAGGATTGCATTCGCAAGGTTGTACCAAGTCGGCCTTAACATCAGTGGGAGAATATTCTAAGAGCGTCAGACTGCATTTTCTTCTCTTTGCATAGTAGCAAAATTGTTCTTCTTCTCCGACATTTTTAGGTCTCTGTCATTTATTTTGTAGCCCTCATGTTAAAACAAAGTATTCAGAACCTTTCAAATACCGATTGTATATGCATTTTAGAGAGTGGGTTCGACAGTGGTTACAAGTTCTGTATTTAAGATGCATATTTTGTTTACGATGGAGATCTCATGATACGTCTATTTATTTGCAAGAACGTATCATGGCAGTCTATCTTGCTTCATACAATCTAAAATACAATCTAAAAACGTGAAAGGTTTATACAAGTAAACACAAATATTGAGACGGGCATACACTTAACAGATCATTTTTTAAAAGTTTGTCAACTTTGAAGATTTCGATATGTCGAAATGGATTTTGAATACAGTTTGGTAATATGTACTGTACCTTAAGCGGCTAATAGTTTTTGTCATAATGACATGCTAGAGCCATTAGGAGACGTTTCTAAGCTGGTTTTTATTCGTTTTTCCAAGACTGTTTACCGTCATCCTTAATCGTCAATATTACAACTGCCATCGAGGTCAATATTACAACTGCCATCAAGATCAGTATTACAACTGCCATCGAGTTCAATATTACAACTGCCATCAAGATCAGTATTACAACTGCCATCGAGTTCAATATTACAACTGCCATCAAGGTCAATATTACAACTGCCATTAAGGTCAATATTACAACTGCCATCGAGTTCAATATTACAAATGCCATCAAGGTCAGTATTACAACTGCCATCGAGTTCAATATTACAACTGCCATCAAGGTCAATATTACAACTGCCATCAAGGTCAATATTACAACTGCCATCAAGATCAGTATTGCAACTGCCATCAAGGTCAATATTACAACTGCCATCGAGGTCAATATTACAACTGCCATCAAGGTCAATATTACAACTGCCATCAAGGTCAATATTACAACTGCCATCGAGTTCAATATTACAAATGCCATCAAGGTCAGTATTACAACTGCCATCGAGTTCAATATTACAACTGCCATCAAGGTCAGTATTACAACTGCCATCAAGGTCAATATTACAACTGCCATCAAGGTCAATATTACAACTGACATCAAGGTCAATATTACAACTGCCATCGAGTTCAATATTACAGATGCCATCAAGATCAGTATTACAACTGCCATCGAGTTCAATATTACAAATGCCATCAAGGTCAGTATTACAACTGCCATCGAGTTCAATATTACAACTGCCATCAAGATCAATATTACAACTGCCATCGAGTTCAATATTACAAATGCCATCAAGGTCAGTATTACAACTGCCATCGAGTTCAATATTACAACTGCCATCAAGGTCAGTATTACAACTGCCATCAAGGTCAATATTACAACTGCCATCAAGGTCAATATTACAACTGACATCAAGGTCAATATTACAACTGCCATCGAGTTCAATATTACAGATGCCATCAAGATCAGTATTACAACTGCCATCGAGTTCAATATTACAACTGCCATCGAGTTCAATATTACAAATGCCATCAAGGTCAGTATTACAACTGCCATCGAGTTCAATATTACAACTGCCATCAAGGTCAATATTACAACTGCCATCAAGGTCAATATTACAACTGCCATCAAGATCAGTATTGCAACTGCCATCAAGGTCAATATTACAACTGCCATCGAGGTCAATATTACAACTGCCATCAAGGTCAATATTACAACTGCCATCAAGGTCAATATTACAACTGCCATCAAGGTCAATATTACAACTGCCATCAAGATCAGTATTACAACTGCCATCGAGTTCAATATTACAACTGCCATCAAGGTCAATATTACAACTGCCATTAAGGTCAATATTACAACTGCCATCGAGTTCAATATTACAAATGCCATCAAGGTCAATATTACAACTGCCATCAAGGTCACTATTACAACTGCCATCGAGGTCAATATTACAACTGCCATCAAGATCAGTATTACAACTGCCATCGAGTTCAATATTACAACTGCCATCAAGATCAGTATTACAACTGCCATCGAGTTCAATATTACAACTGCCATCAAGGTCAATATTACAACTGCCATTAAGGTCAGTATTACAACTGCCATCGAGTTCAATATTACAAATGCCATCAAGGTCAATATTACAACTGCCATCGAGTTCAATATTACAAATGCCATCAAGGTCAGTATTACAACTGCCATCAAGGTCAGTATTACAACTGCCATCAAGGTCAGTATTACAAATGCCATCAAGGTCAGTATTACAACTGCCATCGAGTTCAATATTACAAATGCCATCAAGGTCAGTATTACAACTGCCATCAAGGTCAGTATTACAACTGCCATCGAGTTCAATATTACAACTGCCATCGAGTTCAATATTACAAATGCCATCAAGGTCAGTATTACAACTGCCATCGAGTTCAATATTACAACTGCCATCGAGTTCAATATTACAACTGCCATCGAGTTCAATATTACAAATGCCATCAAGGTCAGTATTACAACTGCCATCGAGTTCAATATTACAACTGCCATCAAGGTCAGTATTACAACTGCCATCAAGGTCAGTATTACAACTGCCATCAAGGTCAATATTACAAATGCCATCAAGGTCAGTATTACAACTGCCATCGAGTTCAATATTACAAATGCCATCAAGGTCAGTATTACAACTGCCATCAAGGTCAGTATTACAACTGCCATCGAGTTCAATATTACAACTGCCATCGAGTTCAATATTACAAATGCCATCAAGGTCAGTATTACAACTGCCATCGAGTTCAATATTACAATTGCCATCGAGGTCAATATTACAACTGCCATCGAGTTCAATATTACAAATGCCATCAAGGTCAGTATTACAACTGCCATCGAGTTCAATATTACAACTGCCATCAAGGTCAGTATTACAACTGCCATCAAGGTCAATATTACAACTGCCATCAAGGTCAATATTACAACTGCCATCGAGTTCAATATTACAAATGCCATCAAGGTCAGTATTACAACTGCCATCGAGTTCAATATTACAACTGCCATCAAGGTCAGTATTACAACTGCCATCAAGGTCAATATTACAACTGCCATCAAGGTCAATATTACAACTGACATCAAGGTCAATATTACAACTGCCATCGAGTTCAATATTACAGATGCCATCAAGATCAGTATTACAACTGCCATCGAGTTCAATATTACAAATGCCATCAAGGTCAGTATTACAACTGCCATCGAGTTCAATATTACAACTGCCATCAAGATCAATATTACAACTGCCATCGAGTTCAATATTACAAATGCCATCAAGGTCAGTATTACAACTGCCATCGAGTTCAATATTACAACTGCCATCAAGGTCAGTATTACAACTGCCATCAAGGTCAATATTACAACTGCCATCAAGGTCAATATTACAACTGACATCAAGGTCAATATTACAACTGCCATCGAGTTCAATATTACAGATGCCATCAAGATCAGTATTACAACTGCCATCGAGTTCAATATTACAACTGCCATCGAGTTCAATATTACAAATGCCATCAAGGTCAGTATTACAACTGCCATCGAGTTCAATATTACAACTGCCATCAAGGTCAGTATTACAACTGCCAGCAAGGTCAATATTACAACTGCCATCGAGTTCAATATTACAGATGCCATCAAGGTCAGTATTACAAAGTCTCAGTATAAAGTAGTATACGGAGAAAACATCAATTTTGCTTACTTTACAATTCTTGACTTATATCTGTGCATATCCTGAAAACGTTCGATGTCGTCCAGTTTCTTCAAACCTGCATTTCCTTATTATTCACGTTACCTTAATGACTGAATTATATGACACTCAGTAGATTTTCCAATACGTGGCTGAGTCCGTACATTGGTGCACACCATCACGGATGCCAATTTCATATGGCTATTTATAAACATTTCATTAGCACAACATGCGTGGACATAAAGTCTAGAATCCACGAATTTGATTGGCTGAAATGTAAGTATAGAACTAAGCTTTTAATGTAGATCAGTGAAATAAATATGTAAGAAGCCATTGCAACTATAAAAATAATCCCTATTACTACACGGGTGATTTTATCAACAGTTTGTTTTGGTTATTTTCCTAAATATGTGGAGCCACTTTATAGTTAATAATATGTATACGTGTCATCTTGCACAAGTTTTGGAGTCACTACAAAATGTGACAAAGTTCATTGACCATAAATCTCTATCGGTGTGCTTCGTCATTCGATAAATTTATGTACATTTTTTAAGTGTGCAAGGGTGTTCGTAATCAGTAGTGTGATGAGATCATGATTTTTAACAGTCTGACAGGCATACTCGGAATTGGTTATTGTTTGATCTTCTACAATGGAATATATATTGTTGCATACCATCACGGATGCCAACGTCATATGACTATTTTTAAAAATTTCACTAGCAAAATCTGTGTCGACATAAAGTCTAGAATCAACGAATCCACGAGAGAGAGAGAGAGAGAAAGAGAACACACACATAAGTAGACCAGATATTATCTCATTTCTGAGATTCAAAAGAACTGCATACCTGAGGATGCACAATGTCATTTCTAAAATTTAAGAGAACTGCATACCTTGAGGATGCATATCGCAACTGAGACTTGTAAGTGAAAACTAGATAATTATGCATACCCAAGTCATATTGTCAATAACCTGGACTTGCAAAATGCAATAATATACAGGAACATATAGAATAGAACTAAATTTGCTTTAAATAAAACTCAACTTAGGTTCACGGTATTCTAAAATCCGTTCAAAGAGAGTACTATTATGTAATCGATATTATATATATATATATATATATATATATATATATATATATATATATCTTAAAATTGGTATTCATTTGACTACTTTCTTCTGTCAACTTTATGTTGAAGTTGAACAATTAAAAAAGTTAGTGAAATCTCATATTGTTCGTCTGAGTAAACATATAAACAAAGGTGCAAGGTAACTAAAGTACATGAACTATTGCTGGTTGGGTTTTCTTCAAATTGCAGACAATATTTTTAACTATTCAATGGTAAAAATGGTTATTTCTTTAAAATACTTGGTTAAACAAGGTAGGGATTTAATGGACAGCATATGGTCTCTAAATATTGCCAATAGTAACGCATGTTATACAAATCTTGATTTTTGACAAATTGAATACACATAGAATACCCGTTGAACAAGTGACTCTTACAATGTATCGCTCCAGATGAACATAGCTTAGACCCTAATGTATTAAGGCTTACACCCTATGGTAATAAGGCTGCGATCCTAGTGTATTAAGGCTTATATCCTAGTCTAATAAGGCTGCGATCCTAGTGTATTAAGGGTTACACCCTAGTGTAATGAGCCTTCGATGCTAATGTATCACATTTTGCACTTTAGTGTAATAAGGCTTACACCCTGATGTATTAAGGCTTAGATCCTAATTGTTTTTCAGTCCCCTTAAAATTTGAGTTTTGCTAAATAAATATATCTTCTGTCCTACTTGACAGACGCACCGTATATCGTCCAAGAGATCCATATGTAAGTGACCAGTTGAGACGACAACATTTAAGAAAGTAATGTCCATAAGGGAACTGACTAGAATCAGCTTGGATTGAATCATAAAAAGTTCAACAAAATACAAAATATAAAGATAAATAAGCAGAACTAATGTGAAGGTAGATGTAGGATTTGGTTTTCTTCTGTGAACACTACTAGCTTTGCCATTCTGGTTCTAACGTGTATCAGGCTCCACCCTCATTTCCCATAAATAACACTCTTACTTCAAAATCAAACCTTGATTTTCTTTGAAAGCCGTTATTTAGGTCTACAGTACATAGTTTTCCATATCGGATATCACAGTTGTGGGTGTCCAAACATACCCGAGACTTAAGTTCAGCTATATTTGCTGAAATAAAAACGATTAAGTCAGTGGCGTCACTAGGGTTGGGGTCACCCAGTGCGGTAACTAATTGTGTCACCCCCATAGACCTCCTTCCTGCACAAAAATATTAAAAAAATTGTATAGACAGTCATTTTGGTGTCAACCCCTCTGATGGTGTCACCCGGTGTGGTCCGCACCCCCCTAATGACGCCACTGGATTAAGTGCCATTCACAAATTTTAATTTGTTAAAACACGGTTCAAAGTTATTGAAATAAATCTGGCCAACAAGCTAATTTGGTTCATTGAATAATTAATCATACTTGATTGTAAGTTTGAAACAGTACATACTTCTTGTCCTGTTATGCAATGTACGTGTCAAATGTCAGGGTGACGATTTTCACGTGTATGTCGAGATTAAACAAATAGACTTGTAAATTCTGAAGAGAAAAAGTAATTAAAGCATATGATGAATGATTTCCAAAAACTAAGAGTTGCTTCCCTAAATAACTCTTTGTGTTTTGGGAGACAAATCGGTAGCCTTCATTGTGGATTGACCGCTATTCGTTTCACAATACATCAGTTACTTTGTTGATGGCAAAATGTGAAACTTGCATTTAGGTTGAAAATAATTATTTTCTATGTCGGCAGCGTGCATATGAACTCCTAAAAACTATGGTAATAATTATTTCATATGTCAGCTACGTGCATATGAACTCGTAACAACTGTGGTCATGCATAATAAAGTATTCTTTGACGTGTCTTCCTTTGGTTTTTGTTAAATAACATTATAACTCTCAGTATTTGAATACGCACTAATTAATCATTATTTAAGTGAAAATAGAGTAGTCTACAAGGAAAATAATTCGGAAATTGTCTATTGGAAATTAAAGTTATGGTCGGTCACTAATGCTCATACATACTATTAGGTAAGAAATCATTCCAGTAAATGAGATGAGTAGAATACCAAGTCATGAGGGGTCTAAAACACTGAGCATGTTGTTGGAGAAATCAATGATCAATGCAAAAATTGGTATTATACCTTTAATCAATAATCAATACCGAAATCAATAATCAATACCCATGATCAATAATTAATATTCAATAGCCAGCAACGTGATCACTATTCTCTTTTTCATTTTTCAAGGTATAAATTGCCTATAAAATAAAAACTCTGGCTTACCACAGGTTAGTTTCAAATGACCAAATCAATCTTCTCTTTGCCCACTTTTCACAATCCCTACCTTTTGTGAAAACGAGTCACCATCATTGACACCATCCTACCAAAATATTTCAGGTGCTGAAGAAACTAAGCGTAATTCTTGTTTTCTGCTATGAGAATCATGTCATTACGTAATACATTTGTTTTCTCCCTCTCTCTCTCTCAGTATATATATATATATATATATATATATATATATATATATATATATATATATATATATATATATATATATATATATATATATATAAAACATTTTTCTCCATTCTTTGTGCTATAACATGCGTGACTTATCATTCAAATCACAGAATATAATATTCATATTTAATGAACAGCTGCCAAGTGCGTCTGACAGTTGATATTTTTGTGTGGACAGAACGATATAAACTACTGCTCAAAATGTTATACAGCCAGCGGTAATTTGGTAAGTTATATTAATAAGTATGGTGATTAACGATTCAGACGATACAAACGAAAACGTTCTAGATAAGATTACTACCTTAAAAGAGGTAGAAACATACTCTGTTTCCAGATTTAAAGATGAAACTGGATTGATTCCTGCTGAGAGACTCCAGACGACAAAATACTTGAGACGATCTTCAAATGAAGATAAAGAGATTTAAATACAATCAAAAGATAACAAGAACAGCATGTTCCAGCCATTTACGTCAACTACAAGAACGTAGTCCAGCCAATTAAACTGACAGATGCGTAATACGCAAAAGATGTGACTCAAGACAAAACATAAAGACCTTTGCGATGATGTCAGATTCGTTTTCCAAAACAAAAAGAATCTCACTGGCTACAGTTGTCTGGGGTTGATTGTAATATGTAACAAAAAGACAACATTTTTATAAAAACGAAATTGACAGAGACCTTAACAAAGCGTCTGGATAATTGACGTTATATAGAAAGGCTCCCAAAGAAAACGCATCCCATAGCTTCTCATTGTGCATAAAATCTCCGTAGCAAAAGGCATTTGTCTCAAGAGTTTCAATTAGGATCTTTTCGAGGCACGTGATAGATTGTACGTCGTAAAATGCGTTCACTTTGAACCTAGCATGGGGAGGGGGTAAACAATAAAACTGTCACGGGAATTAGAGGTGTCGTGAAGGCGTCAATATTGCTAAGGTGGCGCTCTACAGTTTCGTAGTTTGCATAGGGTTAGAATTATAAAGAAAAAGAATTTTCCCGGCTTTCCTCACTGGTTATACAGGCTATTTAAAACAATACCTTGTATATCTTAGATATAGTTCAAAGAACCTTTAATGCCCTTTATTTTGGTGTATGATTGATGGGTGTAATATGGGTTATAGAGTATACAGCTTGGTCTTTCTCCATAGGTGACCCTTTAAAAAAAAAGTGCCCGCTCCACTTGGTCATTTTCATTTCCTGAACTTCAGAGGTAAATTGTATAAAAAGGAGCCAATAACTTTCTTTTTACATTTTATATATTTGGTAATTTATTCATTGCACTTTCAGAAGCTGTTATTGTCTAGTCTGGAAAATTAATTTACCCTCTTTTAATCGTTGCTACGGATAGTGTACTTTAGAGTAATTCAGGCTGATTTTGTTGAGCACAAGGGAGCAGTCATTTTAGTTAGCAGTGTGCTTAGATCATGTACGTTCCAAAAGTGCAGTATAAAAAGAAATGTCAGCCACATTACATTAAAGTAACATAGAGGTAAGCCAACATTCCACTGTGCAAACAACTTCATCTTACATACGTCACTCTCTCAAAAGTATATAAAAACTGATGAGCGCCCCCCTAAGATATAGAACTTTAGCAACGTCGTAAATTGGTCTATATTGTTCTGGGAAAGAATTTGAACAACGTCGTAAAATAGTGTTGTTCTGGGACAGAAAAGGTCAACATGGTCGTACAACAGTCGCCGTCGTTCTGAGACAAAACTTGAACAACTTCGTAAAATGGTTAGTATTGTTCTGGGACAGAACTTAAACAACGTCGTAAAATGGTCATAATTGTTCTGGTACAGAACTTGAACAGCAACGTGAAATAGTCAGTGTTGTTCTGGGACATAACTTGAACATCGTCCTAAAATGGTCCATATTGTTCTGGGATTGTAATATGCTGAGTAATCAAAGATGATCACGTGATCTGTTTTAATCTGCTATGCAAAGTCCTCATTATTATTATTATTATTATTATTATTATTAAAATGATCCTAATCTTAATTTTAATCTGCTATACAAAGTCCTCATTATTATTATTTATAATCTTAATTTTAATCTGCTATACAAAGTCCTCATTATTATTATTATTATTATTATTATTATTATTATTATTATTATTATTATTATTATTATCATCATTATTATCTAATGGATATCAAGCGTCCAAAGATGTTCATATTATCAATATTAAGTCTGCAAAGGTTTATTCACATTCTCACCATGCCAGAGAGGGGAGGTAGAAACACGTGTATCATGATAATAAATTGAGATCGTCCTCTGTAACTGAATTAGGTTTTAATAATTTACAGAATAAAGATATCATGCGCGCGCGTGTGTGTGTGTGTGTGTGTGTGATTAGGATTTTTAACGTAGCTTTAAAAGAAATTCATTCATATCGTTACGATGTCTGCAGTGTGACAGTTTATAGTGATGTCTAACACTGGGGCATCATGCCGCAGACATGTAGCATGATGTTCCTCCCAGTCACTTTATCCTGACACCAGGTCGACCAGTCATAACACTAACCTCTTAATGATGAGTGCCAAGCGAGGCAGCTGTTAGTACCATTTTTGTAAGTCTTTGGTGTGACTCGGCCGGGGTTCGAACCCATGACCTCCCGCTTCCAAGACGGATGCTTTAGCCTCTAGGCCACCGGAGCGGTCTAAAAATATGATCGATGTTTTTAAAATGTGATTTGAAAAGATCAACAAATATGTTTGAGTGGTCTGCAACACTTACAATATACCAACATTTTCATGACCAAAATGTGCAAAGAATACTACATTTTTATTCTTTTGGGACGATATTTGTTTTAGAAGCATATATTAATTTCAATTCCATCTAGCCTACATCTTAATTGGGAAATAAATAAATTGTACACGCCAAAATCTTGAACGTAATGGAAACATAGACACGTAAGAAGACTGTAGTACCACAGTAGGGGCAGCCACAAAGAAGCCACTGTATAGACACAAAGTAGCCAGAACTAGGACAGCCACAAAGAAGCTAGAATACGTACAGCCACAGAAAAAAAAAAAACAGAATAAGGACAGCCAGAAAGTAGCCAGAATATGGAGAACCACAAAGTAGCCAGAATACGGACAGCCACAAAGAAGCCACAGTACAGACAGCCACAAAGTAGCCAGAATACGGACAGCCACAAAGAAGCCAGAATACGGACAGCCACAAAGAATATAGAATACGGATAGCCACAAAGAAGATAGAATACGGATAGCCACAAAGAAGCCATAATACGGACAGCCATAAAGTAGCCAGAACACGGACAGCCACAGAGTTACCAGATTAAGGACATAAACAAAAAAACCAATGGCAAATGGAAAATGTTCTTCTTTCATATTAAAGTCTGAAATGTATAGCTTTGCCCGCTGAATATTAGCAGATGACAAAGTGCTCGGAACAATCTCTTGATGAACACAGAAGCAATTAATCTCGTCTGTATGACTAAATAATACAAAATACAAGTTAATAAATAGCCCCCAGTAAATAATAATCACACCCTAGTTCCTTTCACATATCTAATACCAAAATCTACTGACAGGCCCAGAAATGTTTTAAATGTACCCTTGAAAAAACAAGAAATAGTATATATCCTAATAAAAGTCAGTATTTTGTGTTACATGTATAACATACCATTCAAATCATAGATACTAAAAAAGTCAGTATTTTGTGTTTCATTTATAAAATACCATTCAAATCAAAGTGAACTATTAACATTTCTAACTGAGTGCTTTATATTCGTTATATGCAACGCTTTATGATGTTTTACAAAGTTCTTTTACATTTCAGAGAGTATTGCCTCCAGTAAACAGTGGAGGGAGTGTCTAAAACTTTCAATTGTATCGGGTTTTCTAAAAGAAACTAGACAATAACGTTACCAGCAAACCATTTCTACAACTGTTAGTTGTCAAAGCGTTATAACGTTACATTCACATTCATTGTCTCAAAGAGGTAGAAGGAACACTTTCCAACATGTTGGATTGCTAAGTTATGTTTGATCTGATTCGAAATTTGAAACGCGGCCTAATTTTCAGTTTAATTAATGGTGCTTAATTAGACGAAGACATTTGTCATCTGAAGGTAAAATTATACATTTTGAGACATCCGATCAGCCTTGTTCTATTTTTCCTCCTTTCTTTCTGAAATATTGCCGCCAATCCGTACCCTAACTCTATAAAGAAAACGAGATGTCACACATTCAAGAGTAGGCGTAAACAAGGTTAAAGAATGTACTATTCTTAGCGCCATGCATACTGACAAGACGTCAATTAAGCTCATCAGATATCTCTATCAAATAACATTAAAATGCAATGCAAATAACCACACCCAAACCTAATATAATTCCCATGTACAAAAATATGACTTTAAGACTGGAAATTAATATTAAAAAGATTTCGCTTTCGAAGGTGACATCATCAGTTTGCAAAGAATGAGAACTATTCTATTTTGGTTTTGTCAGCCGGGTATGTTTTCACACGGTTTATGGCTTACTAGAAATTGAAACCAGTGTACTTAGGACGGCAAATATAATTAAGCTTGGAGTGTGCTTTATTAGTTCCTTCTCATACTCCCATTGCTATCATTTACTAATATTTGACCTTGCATCGAAATTTTAGTAGGATCAATACCCCAAAAAGGTTTATCGCATACTTTACCATAGTATAAGATAGATCCACTATCACGTAACGGAATACCAGAGAGCTTCCAAGCAGACGATTTCGAAAAGATATCATATATTTTGGTGTTATGTTTGAATAACCTGTTTAATGATTTGGTGACAGTGACGCTGCATTAATCAGAAGAATTAAAAAAAAATGTGACTTACCTCTAGTAATGGGGCATCAAACCAGATTGTTAGAAGCAGAAGACTTCATGCAGCTGATATGAAATAATTAAAATCACTAATTCTTTGAAAGGTGATAGTTTCACATGCTTGTGTCGTCTAATGTCATTGACATTATTCTCGTAATATTCGAATTAAATGCACTATTAACAATTATTCAACTCCTCCGGCATCACATGCATTGCGTTCTTAGCAAAATCTGTAGGCAAAAGGGGTTGATAAAAATGTAAATCATTCGAAATTATTTTATCATAAACCAAATGGCAACGTGTGTCTTACATAACCGGCAAGTTCCGAATCCGAAGGCATTCGAGTATAAAACAACATGAACGCCTCCTTCTGGCAACCTGGAGCGTAAAAGGTGTTTGATCAACACAACGTAAGGATGAGTTCTCATTTAGCAGGTTATAATTGCGATCACTGAGACGATAACAGGTTGAATTTCTTTAGGCATTTTCTTGAGTAAACATTAACATTCTGTATTTATCATACACTCACCTCAACGCTTTTGAGCCGACTGGGGAGCCTTCATGGGGAAATGAATTGTTCACGACAGCGTGTGAATTACTGAATACACCATGATCTGATAATCACGCATAAATTTTCATGAAGATACTGTAGATGTGTTAATGTTAGTGATAGTCGAATTTATAATGATTTGCGCGCTGACATAGGGTGAGCTATTTTAAGTCCGTACTAATTGCAAATTAACGATTTTATATACTAAGTTAAGACCGAGAAAAACGGTTGTAAATATTGTCGATGAGCTAAACTTGAATGAACTAAGGACGCAAGCAATATATTGGACAAAAGAGGTAGTTTGGGAACCAAACACATTGAAAGTCACTTAAAATATAATAGGGGTGGGTGAGTTTTCGACGTGTCTCTACTTTTTTTGGCTGTTTTTCTTTTAACTTATCGATTACTTCATTAATTAACCTAATAATTAATTATATGGATTTCCATTGAACATCTAATAAAATCACCCTATTCATTTATCTGATTTCCTTTTTCACTATTAAACATTTTTGCTGATAATCAGTCATTTGCAGAAGTGTGCTTCTTGACACTCTTGGAAACTTCAAACAGAGTCATTCATTTATAGCCTATCACTTGCTCACCTGGAATATTACAAATTGGTGTGAAAATTACTTAATTTTTTTAGTGGCTTTTTAAATTCAGCCTATCAGCATTACGTATGATCATAAGTTAAAGAGACGATTAAAAAGAGATTTATGATTTATTATTTAACATAAACCGAGTACATCACACAGACAGATTTTCCCATGAAATAGAGATATTTGTATTTACCAAACCCGATTAGCTGAAAAGAAGTGTTCACAGTTTAGGTGAGATACGAAAGCCTTTGAGATTCTCAAGAGGGAGCGAAGATGGCGGTCAGCAATAAAGACATTGATGACCATGATTGGCCCACCGTAGAGCAATGTCCGGCGATGATTTCAGGATTACTTAGGCATAGGGCAGGTTAACCCGTGCTCAGCCTTTGTGTTCAGATTTGATGCTTTCTGGAAATAATTGGTCTTCATTGTGTTGTTGTGCGACTAATGAGAGAACCAGATGAAGTATAAGAAAAGGACATACTGTTTACAGTCGGTAATAAGTACCCACAGACACAACTGGACGGCTATGAATCAATTTAAAGGTTGTTTGATAATAACAAGAATCAGTACAGTGAAAATCAATTCTGAGATTACCAATGATAAAATGAATATGACTGGACACACCTAATTAGATTCATGAAAATTTATAAAGTGCGGAATATGAACACACATCTCAGGCGCTAAACAAATGTATTGATACATATAATCTGGACAGTTCAATCGAGGAAAAATCAGCGAACTTTACGATCATCGATAGGTAATCTTCGGAAAAAGGTTAAGTTTAATTTTACGAAGGAACTATAATTTACTAGATACTTTTCAATTAGTTTGAAAATGTAATCTTAATGAATTAACTATATTTTTCTTTGTTCGGGGTAATTAGGTTAACTAGAAGCATACGACACAGATTTATTGGTATACCTGAATTTAATTAAATTGCAATGTTTTAAGGACAAAAGAACAACAACAATTATTATATGGGTGGCAGTATTACAGATCTTCAGATTAGGAAAGGTGTACAGATTGGGACGCAAAATTACCAGTTATCGAAAATACGAAAAGGGGTCTTAAATAACCACCTTTGATCGAAAATAGTAAAGATATGCAGGCAAAATGTAAATATTTAGCCAGATTTCAATACCGTCGTGATAAGAGCTGAGAAAATCGCCTGCATCCTGTGAGCGACCTATCCAAGATGAAATTTTTAAAACAATAAAAATGATAGACTGCTGTGATCGTTCCTGCTATTAGTAGTACTTCCTTTTTATGCGGCCACTATCCGCCTTGATGAGATCTCTCCATTTACATTGGGCTGTACCTTTTGCGTCGGCAGCGATAAAATTAAAATGAGCTTAGGTCCAAGCCTACCACGGCATACAATGCACCCATGCACTGGCTTCTTTTAAAAAGTTACATTAATTTTGATTTCTGTTGAAGCTTCAGCCAATCGGTGACTTTAATTCTTTCAACTCCGGTATTTTTGTAACCACCACACATAGTGGGGTTCGTAGTTCATAAAATAAATGATAAGTCTGTCATCTAAAATAAAATTTTATTTTCGTGATAATTATGCATAGTCAATTGCATTTTTCACAGAAACCTCCCGCAAAAGCATAATTGTCGTTTTGAAGATATTTCAGTTTGGGAGTTCGCTTTAAAGACAGATTGATACCATGTTCCAAGATTGAATAAATGTCTTTATCTGAAGCTTCTTGATAAATGCGAAACGACGCATTTTGAATTTTAGTTGAATATTTACGCTAAATGAATTTCGCTGCACAGTGGACTATGACAAAGGGAGATAATCTGAGATCATTACATGGTCCCGTAATAGAAATAAAATATAAAATCTTTAGCTTTTTCTCCACGAAATTTTTTGACGTAAATTAATGTGCTTACGCAAAATTTGCGGCATTTGCCTTATTTCTTTTAAAATGACGTTTATGGCAAATGTTTAAATGAATGTTGTGCGTTTAGAATGATTGCCATATAAAATGGAACTATGTCTTGGAACATGCATTGATTTCAGACTTTCATTTTCAGTACCTTTGTTTGAGAGACCATGTCATCGCTTCTGGCGTGAAAAAAATGCAAAGATAAATCATTTAGCGAGATTCGAAGGAAGATATTCCCTCGACCATTTTCTTCACGGAAATGGATGCAATTTAATAAAATCAGTCAAACGTTTGAGAAAACGGATGAAATGTATGGATAAAGCAATATGTTTAAAAAATGACTTGACCGGTTGCAGAAGCTAGATATCAAACTTAACAGACAGAAAGTATGCAATCTCGTTTAACGTGCTCGTGTTGTTCGGTTTCAGGTCCAAGTTTTGACAAAAAGCAATGAGGAAAATGAAATATGTTTAGACAAACTTTAGTATAAACACTACATTTTGCTTTCACGGTCTTTTTAGTTGAAATCATCTAGTTCCACTTTTAAAAGCTGAGAATTGTTAATCATACATGTATGTGCTCAAAATTACAAAAGATACATTTTTGGGGACACTTGTAATTTAGATCCCGCTCTACAGTTTGGCATTTTGCATAGGGTTAGAACTTTAAAGGTTATTTTAAAAAATGACCCTGAATATCTTAGGTATTGTTCAAAAGAACCTTTAATATCCTTTATTTGGGTGTATGATTGATGTGTGTAATATGAGTTATAGAGTATACACCTTGTCCTGTTAGTTCCGCATGGTCATTTTTACCTCCTGAACTTCAGAGGTAAATTATAAAAAAAAAGAGAGCCGATAACTTTATAAAAATGTTATTATTTGGTAATTCATGCATTCCACTTTCAGAAGCTGGTATTGTCTAGTCTGGCAAAGTTCATTTTCCTTTTTTTAATAACTGCTATAGATATTGTATTTTGGCATAATTCAGGATGATTTTGTAGCACAAGGGAGCGGTCATTTTAGTTAGCTGTGAGTTTAGATCATTTACAATTTCCACAAGTACAATATTCAAAGAAATTTCAGTCACAGTACATGTAAGGAACAAAGAGGTACACCAATATTCTCTTCTCTCCAGTGTGCATGTTCCAAATGTACACAACTTCATTTTACACCCGACACTCTCTCAGAAGTTCGTAACATCTGCAGTGTGCCCTCTAATAGCGCTGATACGAAAATGCCTTGCACACCATTGGTTAAGCTGTAAGGTATCCAAGGAGACCTATTATAAAACCACACCCAATATCCAGGACTTGCTTAACATAAAACTTATTCCTAAAATTATAGATTCAGCATAACTGGTTGATGAAACAGGTGGGAAATGAAACATATTCATTTTCTACTTGGCGAATCTGTTGCTGCAGGGCTAAGACGACTAATTCATTTTTTTTTCCTGGTCATACTCATACTCTCAACATACCTTCTATGTTAACGATGAAGGCGGATCATCTAGGAAAAACGCAAAGAAATTTGCAAGTGATATATCCCTAGACGTTTTGTGCAGACCGTGATAAATATCACACATATGACTGTGGTACCACATCGTCATTGCATCCTTTTGTTATCAAAGTTTTATTAGAATTATTCGAAATCCTTTCACCAATAAGCGATTAATTCATTCCCTCAAGGCCAAAGAAAATGTGTTCGAACAAAGTGTTAACAATTCTTATTCTTCATTTCGCTAAAGCTATCAACGGTAAAGGTCAGGTTGAGTGGTCAGTGTGCACCGCGTGACTCTCTTTACCTGGGAGTATCTAAATGCGCAAAACCTTTCAGTAGTTTGTTTCAACTCGAGAAGAAGATATTTTAAAGCGTATAAGAGCCTGCCTGCGTCATCCACTCCCAAATGAAAAGGAAATACATGGGGGTCCCGCCAGAGGAGAAGATGCCTTTGATTCATATTCACATTTCTAAATAAGGTGTTCTCTACCTTTAAATATAAGCTATTAACGTTAAATTCACAACCGTTGAAATCTCCATTAAAACCAAGCATCATTTTTAGAGCATTATTCACAAATATATAGTTTTGCAAATTTAATCAAAATGTTTCATGTTAAAGAAACATTTTGCGTAATCAAGACGATTGGAGATAGTTTTTAAATCTCTTTGCTATTTGGAGAAAAAATATATATGACGGTAGAGTTTATCACATCTTTATGCAATTCAAGAGACTGTTCGAAGTGACTGTAGAGAGAAAAAAACACTATTGCGAATGAATGTGTCTCCCACAGAGTAACCCTGATTCAGTCTCACAACTATAGGTTGCGCTTCACTAAGAGAAGCAAGTGTATCACGTGACACTATTGTGCAACACATGCAAATATGAATTGAAATACAAAACACGTCAAATGCGTATAAATCAAGTGTGTCAATAATTTACTACTTTCTTGTCGCACAAGAATACCATAAATGCAAAGCAAACGAATCAAAATACGAAGTGGTTGACATTTGACAACTTCGAAGGGGCATGAGTCTATTCGTCTCAATGAGGTAGGATTTGTGCGTACTTAACTCAATAGAAAAGCCTCATTTGGGTAACTATCAACCTCTAGCACAAACAAAAATTTGCAAGAGAGCGTTTGATACTAAAAGAAGACTTAGGTTTTATGGAAATTAATTTTGAAGTATTTACCAGCGGGTGGATATTTAATTTGATTTATATTTTCTTATATATTATCCATAGACACAGCGGAGAGAATATATATATATATATATATATATATATATATATATATATATATATATATATATATATATATATATATATATATATATATATATATATATATATATACTTGATAAAATGTAGCGAAACACGCTGATAATAAAAATACCTCTGCTGACTCAAAATTATGGTCTGTTCTTTCTAATATTTCAATATTCAGCGTCATATAATTATTTCTTGGTTGCCATGGCAACAGTGAGAGACTGGTGCATGGGAAACGAGGACACTGGCTCAAGTAGTCAAGCGATTAAAAGAAAGAAGAAGCTTTAACATGTTCATGAATTTTTTTCTCCCTTCGAATCATCAATCCATCGAAGTAAAAGTGAAAAGTAGATTTAGATATATTCTATTTCTCGACATGTTTCGAAATTATTAAGTAATGGCTTTTTTCGAGTCTTCCATAATCAGTTGTAAGAGTTGTCTGCCCTCTTCGTCATTGCATAAATGCACATTAATACCATTTCAACAGGTAGACTTTAGTATCGACATATTAAAAATCGAATTGGGTACTAGGGCACTTTTCTCATACGTTGGGTACGGCAGATGAAAAAATTCAGACTTTGGCCAATGACCAAATATTACATTATTAGTTTCACCTAGAGGTTTACGATTTCCAAAAGTGCATTCAGTTTTAAAAGAAACACATAAAGGAGCATTAAAAATGTTCTCTAAAGCTTTTAACTGACAGTGCAGATTTAGATTCATTTAAAAGATAAAAGTTGTGCATAAAAACAATTACTACCTGACGAGGTGTTTCTTAAAATACATCTTTGAAAACATGATATTACGAGAATAAAGAAAATTCTTTTAACAGCTCTACAAAACAGAAGTTCATTAGAGAGCTTGAAGGAGTGTTAAGTAGTCATTACTCTAATAGAAAACATAAATCGTAGATGAGTTACGAATGCTGGAATAGAACTCACAGGTTATGTATTAGCTGCCAGTTAATTAGATCCAGTTGGAAGGAAGGTTTTGGAAGTATATATATTTTTCAACTATGCGACAGAGAAATATAAACGTTTTGTAAACAATAATTCTCTTAGCTCAGTCTGGTTCTCTCGGTCTAGTCAACTCTGCCTGGTTCTCTCAGTCATAGTATATATGCGCTAGGGACTACTTTTGAACACAGAAACCACTCGGTGTCTTCTGTTGTGCCTCATGGAACACTAGCTAGGCTACAAAACTCCATACTCTCAGGAGCTAATGCAAAGCCACCAGTTATGTCAAGCTGGTTTCTTCAGTCTTTGTAAAACACCCCCAATTCACCCAAGTTGAATCAAACATAATAATGCAATTGCAAATGAATACTCTTGCACTTACTAATCAGAGTGGTTCATTCATCAGTCCCCACCCTATTCCTCACGACGATTTCCACGTAACGTATCGCTACACAAGCAATAAAAACATTTGCCAAATTTCCAGGACAGAAAATATAAATTTCCATGACAGACATGAAGTTGAAGTCTCCTCAGACGTAATCACTATACACTCTTTGGTTAGAACTATAATCAGTATTCTGTCACGACCATATGCTCATAAACGCAGTAACAGAAAGCAACGTTTTGTAAAACGTAACAAACAATTTAATTATCAATGTTGTAAATGAAAATGTGAGAGGAACTTAACGTATTATGAAGTGGTTCCAAAATAATTGTGAAAGACTTATATTAAAGTCCAAACAAATTGAAAAGTAACGTATGAACTTCAGAGCCAGAAATGTACTGATCCGCCAAGAATCATAACATTGTCAAAATGGAGTTGTCCAGAACATTCCTGAATAATTCACAATATTTCCAGAATATTGTTATTATTCGTTCAAAAATGAGAACTTTATATTTCCATTGTACAGTCTTAAGTACAACATAAAACACGTGTGCAGACTTACAACAGGAACAGAAGAATAAGAATGACTCCAAAATAGGAATTAATCTGAATGGTCATTTCCCTCTTTATATAGACCTTATAGTATGACTATATTTCGCAAAATGCTCCACGTGACACATCATACTACTAAATAATTATTTCGAAATACCTATCCTGTGAAGTAGCCAATCCAATGGGAAATTACTTCTTGAACCGTGAAAAAGACCCATCAGCCAATGAGAAAGTAAGCCAAAAATCGTCAACAAGTCTTATTGTTAAGATTATTATTAGTAATTATCAACACATTCGTAATCATCTATTAACATATCTTATGTAATTTTAAGCTCTCAGTATTCCTAAAATAGACCTTAGTCACATCACGTAGGCGAAATCGAACTAAAGGCAGGTCATCCCATTGCCCTCATTAACATACTCGTATTAATGAGCAGTATTTACACAACAACACGTGGCTCGAGACGCTCTTTGTGCAATACTTCCAACACATAACAATTATAACTTTTTTCTTGATTTCTTTTCCTTTTCTAAGAGGGGCAAATATAGATAGAGTCTACTTATATAAATATTCAGATTTTGATAAAAGAGTACAAGGCATGATGAACTTTTCATAAAGTGAGAGGTAATAATAGTAGTTGTTTTAATAATATGTGTGTTGAATTTGCTACCAATATAGCAAAATTGCTGGGTTATTTTAACTTATTTAGAAAAAAATGAAGTAAGAAAAATAATCTATGACGGTGTTTGTACCAAGACAAGAAAATCCCAGTCGCGGGGTTACATTATTTGTCTCACAACTCAGCAGACCCTCGCTGGGAAACAAATAATGTAACCCCTTGATATACAGAACGTCAACAAATGTATTGAATGTTTAAAAAATTCTAGCGAAACATTCAGTTTTTCCTCGATTTCTACGTACGTTTAAGAAATTGAAAAACGAATAATATTGCATTTACATATTGCCTACATCAATGTGTAAATGGCATATTCATACGTTTTAAATAAAGGAGAAATTAAGCGAAAAAGAATATTTACACTTGGAGGACTGAATGAAGATGCACGAGATCGTTCCATACTAATACTGCGCCACCAAAGACGAAAATTTAAAAAAGAGTAAGGTTTTCTTGGAAAAATAACATCCAGAACCCCCTCTTATAGTAAACTTTAGATTTGTTTACATAGAAACTGATAAATTCAAATATATTACGAAGGACTGCAGGTTCAAACCAGTTCAGAACATTTTTTAAATTGCTGACAATTCAAGTATAATCGAATCTAAACTAATTGCCATGTAAATATTCACTGGTACTAACTATTTTAGTTTTACTGAAGTGTCGTATAATATAACGCAAGCACTAATCTCTCTCAATCTCTCTCTTTCTCGATCGATCGATCGATGATCGAGCAATCGAGCTTTCTCAAAATTTAGATTCAAGGGTTTGCAATTATAGACACTATGCTCCCTCCTGGGACCTACAGAGTAGATGGTGTAGGGATGCGTCATATCGACTTCTATCACAGAGACCACGCATTGTCCAAGTTCGATTAATGGGAGAGTTAAGAAATAACGTATGTTTTAAGCATGCTATGTGTATTCATATGATGGATGGACGAAACAAAAATGGATATATGTGATGATGGATGGAAGAAAAGTTGAACGTAAGAATATATGGCAACATCTTACGATCGGTATCCTTCTGCTGCTTGAATATGGTCGTAAAATGCTCTGAAATTATTCAGTGCATCTTGAATGCATTAAATCTCTGGTGCGGGGAATATGTTGGTTGTTAAATTCAAAATGTTTCAGTCATATATGAATCACATGGTACTGGTTAGGATCAGGATCGCGATTCTGCAGATTATATATGTTTGCCTTTGAGCTTAAGGTACCGTGTAAATGATCTGAGGGTTATGTCCCTTATCCAAAACCGCCAGTAATACTGAAGTCGTGTCACATATATTTCTTTCATTGGCCTTTTCCGAGATAATTCGCTTGTTAATGTAGATCCTGTGATTCTGTGATCCAAATGAAAAACAAATAAACAGTATTTCGAAATGTGATAACAATTAAAAAAACCAACAAAGAAAAAAATACAGAATCCAGCTTCATGCAGATTTTATCATAAATTCTATTTAAGCGGCTTGTACAAATTACTTAGTTTTCGCAAATGATTTAGGTCGACCTTTTCAAACAACGACGAGACAGACTGCTCCAGTTTTATTAAATTTATTACGTTTCAAATTCTCTTTAACACAGTATTTTGGGTTCTGATCTACACAATATATGCGTTGAGTACGATCTTTCAGCTTCTAATCTGTGCCTACAATAAACGAAACAGGATTTCTCGCGCCTCTTGTTAAACAGGTAATACTTTCAACTTGAATAAATCTTTTATTGTGTCGTATACCAATACCACTTGACATACTAACACAGTACTTACTCATATAAGAAATGGCCTCAATTAAGCCAACAAAATGTGTTCCACACTGAGATGAAGTTCATTTCCAAGGAGACGTAAATCAGTTTATTGGCTTTGTTCAAGCGCTCTGTTCACCGAGATTAGGCCGACCATCTCATGCGGATAGCCAAACCCAAAGGGTCATTGATAGGTAGTACACGCAACGAGATGCTAAATAAGGTTGATTTGTATGTCACAAAGGCTTTTGCGGGTTGTAAATGTTACACAAGTTCAACATGAACAGTGATAAGTTTTCCCTTGAAAAGCCGCGAACTCTGCGATTTACAAATTTCTCGAGGTTACTATAGCTCTCCAAATTTAATATTTCTAACAACATTTACCCCTGTAACTAGGGTATCTATTAGATCCCTTTTATTGGAAAAGCTAAACCATTACCAAAATAAATGGACGCAAATTAGAAACCATTTTGAATCTTTGGTTCGTTTCTATTATACCATATACACGTTATGTACTGTAAAACAATCTATAATTATATCACGGACGTCACCCTGGTATCAACCGAATGCATATCAATGTGAGGTAATGTGTGTGTGTGTGTGTGTGTGTGTGTGTTATTTGGATTTTAACACTTTTTCAGTCATATCGTTACGATGTCTGCAATGTGGCAGCTTATAGCGATGTCTAGCACTGGGGCATCATGCAGCAGACATTTAGGATGATGTCCCACCAAGTCACATTATATTGATACCGATAAAGGCAGCTGCTAGTACCATTGTTACAAGTCTTTGTTATGACTCTAACTCGAACGCGCGACCTCGCGCATCCGAGGCGGACGCTCTATTTTTGTCGCTGTCAATTCCTAATAAAAAATGGTGTCTACAAAACTTGATGCAAGGTTCGGAAACTTTCAGTTAGTATATTTTACATCATTTGTGAGGCTTGCTATTAAAGAAAACTCACCTTGGTCAGTGTTGTAGACACCATTTTTTATTAGGAATTGAAGCGACAAAAAATTATTAAACTAATTGTGTTTAGTTTCGACTATATTTGTAAGAGCACATATTTTAGCCTTTCCTTATAATTTATTTCAATACAAAACTTGATTTATATCGAAATAGGACTTTATTCAATTCTGATTCATTACTTTCTTTCTTATTTATATTCATTTTTTCTTTTAAATCTCATTTACTTATATATGTACTTATGTATTTACATACGTATCTTTACTTATTTAGTTCCTACCGACTTACGCCAAACATTACTGGCTTTTTAAATATAATTGTTAGAGTTGGAAAAAAAATCCAGAATATATTCTTTTCCAGTAGAACTCAAGTTTTAATAACTTTGATGCCCCGACTATTTATATTTCAGCTCTACAGCCACTTTTAAAAATGTGTACGCAAATTAATACTATTAGTTCGATTTATGGATTATCTTGAATAAGAGTCATTTAATTATTAATGAGCTTGTTGATAAAATTATCAAATCACATGGTCATTACATTACTGACAAAATGCAAATAAAATCATGGCATATTGCAAACAACTCTGAACTTGTGACTCTTCGCCCTTAGGACAGTAGCGGTCAGTTTACAGTAAATTATTCGGGTATTCAGACCGTTGGTCACTTAATACTATCCTTTGTACCACCTTTCTTTTGTTATCTTTTTATTTATATATTCGACCAAATAGCAATAAAGACTTTGGAATCTAAGGCATCGTCGCCCATGTTGATAAGCTGAGAGATCAAGCCCACGTGTTCAGCTAAATATCACTTATCTCGGCCAAAAGTGCCGACGCTATTTATCAACGGTGACAATTAATGACCAAATGACGACCAGGAAATAGTCTAAACTGCAGAAATAATCGACTCTTTTGAAAAGAAAACATTTCCGTTGACAGAAACAATTTAATAAATTTATTTCAATTTCACCTTTAAGCGATAAAAGCTAAAACCACGGCAAATGTTTCCTAGTGACTTGAAGTAAGGACATTCAACATTGATGTGACCCGTTACAAACAGAGCCAGTGTATCTTCGCGGGTCAACTAAAGTCCACATACCATGGTATCTGATCATGTAACCATAAATAAGATCGGTACAACCTTTAACTTCGATGTTCATCATGGCATAATGTTGGGGTTATATCATTCAGGTTGTGAACGAGTACAAACCTCACAAACCCTGTTCAACAACTGCAACCACGCAAGCAATAAAAACGTTTTGCTTTATAGGGTGCAATCGACGGTAACGTGTTTGATTTAAGGGTTGGGTGAGGCAGATTTAGAGGGGGATGGAGGGGTAGACACTAAAGGGCGGAGATCGACAGACATGCATATATATAGACAGACAGACAGACAGGTAGGTAGGTAGGTAGGTAGATAGATAGATAGATAGATAGAGATAGATAGATAAATAGATAGATCGATAGATAGGTATGTAGGTAGGTATATATATATAGATAGATAGATAGATAGATTGACAAGGGATTGGCTGAAGAAGAAAATAAGTTAACGTCTAACAGGTCTTGAAATTGCTGGTCAGAAGCAAGGGCAAGTAAACAAAGCATCAAGTGGGTTGGAAGCCTTCTTGAGAATATCAACAAAAACATATTTCCACCTTAGTTGACCTTTTAATAATTAAAGTGTAATAAAGCGCTATTCTTTAACATGAAACAACAGCAAAGTGGCGGACATACGAACTTGCCCTGATAGCAATAGGAAAGGTTTGACCTTTAGAAATTATCTCATAAAGTCAATTTAAGAGATAAATATTTTAGTTGCAGGTTAGACATCGAAATAAGATTTCATAAGAGAATGAAAGTAATGAATTATTTATGAATAATATGTTTGTATTTGTTGAGGTCAAAATGTGTTTCGTTCGTGCATTAGACAATGACTTGTTTGGATCACGAAACTCAACTTAAAACATATTCCTTCCATCAGTCTGTCAAATTCCTATTCCTTCCATCAGACAGTCAAATACCTATTCTTTCCACCAGACAGTCAAATTCATATTCCTTCCATTAGGCCGTCAAATTCATTTATGACCATCGGTCAAGAAGAAGCTTCCTCTGCGAAAAGACTTAGTGACCTCAGTCTTGTTTGCAATTCATACCCTGGCACTAGAGGACATTTGACAAGGCAGCAGATGTGCTAATGGTCACTTCCTTTGTTTTGTACAGAGTGCATTCAATTACTACTGCCGTCAACGCAGCACCATATATAGAATGGAAATTTCTAATTATACTGAGCGAGAAGTCTAGTTCGTGCTAGGTGTCATTCTAACAAGGATGAAAGAATGAAGCCCTAAAAAGTAAAACGCTCGAAGTTTGTTTTGCCATATCTTTTCGGTGCAATAAATTGTCACTGCCATCAGTAAAAGCAAATTAAATAGCATGACATTTTATTGTTTCCTCTTAAACAAGGCAACTCCCTTCTATTATATTTAATTTCACAACGAAAGAAACGAAGTGTTGTTACAATTTTAGTTTTCTCAGATAATTAAAGAAAAACTGTTCAAATTAAAAGAACAGGACTCTAGAAGTAATACATAGCTGAGGTAAAATTTAGTAATGAAGGAATGAAACACAAAAATTTACATGAGGATCAGTTTTGTTTTAAAACAGTATGTATCATGGAATATTTTTCTTCTTTTTTGTAGCAAAGTACATCGTTGTTCCAGCGCTCTGATAGGCAAAACACGATGAGATAACTGCAAATAATAACATCAATCCAAGAAATTTTAAACGGTAGGTAAATGCGCAATTATTATTATAAAATTTTACAAATATGGACATATCCAATACTTATATCAGCTATAACATAATATTTTTTCTGGTTTTTGCTTTGGCGAATGAGCTTATTTATCGTAATATTCAACAACGTTTTCCACATTGTTGTTTTCGTTGCTTTTTCTTCTTAACAATATGCATCCCAACGATACGTCACGTGATTCCTTGACGAAATGCCAAACTAAGTACATGTACTCTAATACTCTTCGAGTCTTGAGATGATTGGTGTTCTTACCACTTTTTCAAAAGATGATTTATCAGTAATCACTTTGCTATCATTTCTGGCTTAAACTAATTAACAGTAATCCCAAATGATTCAACCACAAATGCAGCTTTGCAATGTAAGGTATATTACAAATGGGGTTAAAACTGGGGTTCATATCGGGGATGAGAATATCCTTTACCCATACAAACCCATATGTGCTGACATTATTTTAAGCAATATTAAACATTTTCTAGAATTGAAGAAAAAGAAAGAAATCTTTTTAGCTTGCAAGTGACACGTGTCAGTGAAAATGTGGGGTCATTACTTTTTCATCGCAAAATACTTAAGTTCATGTAAATTGGGTGCTTATTGCTCCATCCCCCTAGGGGTATGAGGCTGGAGTCGGTTAGAGGGACGCGTTTCTCGGAACGAGAACAACTGGCAGCTGGTTGGATTTCCCGTTGGAATGACTATTTAGTCAAGCACCTGATAGTTAGGTTGGCCTATTCCTCTCTCATGTGACCGGCTCAGACCGGTAAGTTTTCAAGTAAATAAAACGATGGTCAAAAGCACGGATCCTATTGGAAAATTGTAGTATCGGTGGTCAAAAGCACGGATCCTATTGGGAAATTGTAGTATCGGTGGATAGTCGGTAGGAATAACTTCGGGTAACTAGAATAGTGTGATGTTATTAACTTTTTCGTCGTACAGGATCATGAAAAATTAATTGTGTTCATTTATCCACCATTCTGTTGACGTGCTTTCAACAATTCTTTGACGAGATTAATGTGGTGTATAATATAATGGTAATGAAAGATAATCCAATCGATAATTTCTGTATTTGTTTGTGTGCACTTGTTGAATTTTATTTACTTTTTGTCTTTTAGTTAATACTGCATTCTCTTAATCATATTCATATTCACTTTCAATTAGTACTGCAATATCATAATCATACTCGTATTCACTTTGAATTAGTACTGCATTCTCATGATCATACTCGTATTCACTTTGAGTTAGTACTGCATTCTCATGATCATACTCGTATTCACTTTGAATTAGTACTGCATTCTCATAATCATACTCGTATTCACTTTGAGTTAGTACTGCATTCTCATGATCATAATCGTATTCACTTTGAATTAGTACTGCATTCTCATAATCATACTCGTATTCACTTTGAGTTAGTACTGCATTCTCATGATCATAATCGTATTCACTTTGAATTAGTACTGCATTCTCATGATCATACTCGTATTCACTTTGAGTTAGTACTGCATTCTCATGATCATAATCGTATTCACTTTGAATTAGTACTGCATTCTCATAATCATACTCGTATTCACTTTGAGTTAGTACTGCATTCTCATGATCATAATCGTATTCACTTTGAATTAGTACTGCATTCTCATGATCATACTCGTATTCACTTTGAGTTAGTACTGCATTCTCATGATCATAATCGTATTCACTTTGAATTAGTACTGCATTCTCATGATCATACTCGTATTCACTTTGAGTTAGTACTGCATTCTCATGATCATAATCGTATTCACTTTGAGTTAGTACTGCATTCTCATGATCATAATCGTTATTCACTTTGAATTAGTACTGCATTCTCATAATCATACTCGTATTCAGTTTGAGTTAGTACTGCATTCTCATGATCATAATCGTATTCACTTTGAATTAGTACTGCATTCTCATGATCATACTCGTATTCACTTTGAATTAGTACTGCATTCTCATGATCATACTCGTATTCACTTTGAATTAGTACTGCATTCTCATGATCATACTCGTATTCACTTTGAATTAGTACTGCATTCTCATGATCATACTCGTATTCACTTTGAATTAGTACTGCATTCTCATGATCATACTCGTATTCACTTTGAATTAGTACTGCATTCTCATGATCATAATCGTATTCACTTTGAATTAGTACTGCATTCTCATGATCATACTCGTATTCACTTTGAATTAGTACTGCATTCTCATGATCATACTCGTATTCACTTTGAATTAGTACTGCATTCTCATAATCATACACGTATTCACTTCGAGTTAGTACTGCATTCTCATGATCATAATCGTATTCACTTTGAATTAGTACTGCATTCTCATGATCATACTCGTATTCACTTTGAATTAGTACTGCATTCTCATAATCATATTCGTATTCACTTTGAGTTAGTACTGCATTCTCATGATCATACTCGTATTCACTTTGAATTAGTACTGCATTCTCATGATCATAATCGCATTCACTTTGAATTAGTACTGCATTCTCATAATCATATTCGTATTCACTTTGAGTTAGTACTGCATCCTCAAACCCCATCAGCCAACGACAAATTAATCCAAATGTGCCATTGAGTCATATTATAAAGGTTAGTATTAATAATTGTCATCACATACGTAAGCATCTATTTATAGATCTTATGCAATATTATGTTATTAAAAGAGTCAGGTCACGTAGGCAAATCTAACTAAAGATATTGTGTACGGTTTACATGCATGAATACATATTATAAAAGTTAGATAAAATCATGTACCAGGAGTTTAAAATATATAGATATACACAACAGTACTGCATTCATATGTTCGTACCCGTAATCAGTCTGAGTTAGTACTGCGTTCTCATAGCATGCTCGTGTTCACTTTGATAAACGAATGGCTTTTTGTTTGGTCTTGATTAGATTTTGTAACCATTGTCGACTCAGTTTAACCGTTGCAAGCTCAGTTTAAAACAACGCATACTCACTTTATACTATTGCCAATTCACTTTAAACCATTGCCAACTCAGTTATCCAAATATTTTTTTATCAGACTCATTATAATTCTCTATCCACTTTGGCAAATCCAAAACGTTTACTTTTTTTAAAAATACATATTTATATGAAACGCAGGGTATCAGCTGATAAGACTGCATACATTCAGTGGAAAATAGACTCGCATTATGTTTGCTCTGCGGTTGTAGTGCTTTGCCATGATTGTATTATTTTTCAAAAAGCTACTTGGAATAAATAGTTAGAAACCATTTTAGAGAAAGAAAGATATTGTGGTTAAAGTGTGGACAGGATGCTTTCTTGTTCATATCTTTGGTGACGTTGACGGTAACGGCATTGCTTGTGGTTGCGTTTAGAATTTTAACGTTAAAGCAGGCCCGTCAGAAGTAACTTGAAAGTGGCATTGGTCGTGCCGGCCATATCTAATGAGCACGACAGTGCATGAGGTGGTTACCATTCTTTAAGATTTCCTTAAAAACCAAATGGAAACGCCAAAAATGGTAATTTGGCAGTGTTTTTGTCCTTCTATTTTTTGAAAAACGGCATCGTATGCTGATGTTGCGCTGGAAATATATTTCGAGTCAGAAAGCTTTTCTAATGTTTGTGTCATTTGTGTCGTCGAAATCGTTGTGTTATTTCGGTCGTTGTCATCGTTGTGGCGTTTCGGTCGTTGTAATCGTTGTGTCGGTCGTTGTAATGGTTTTTTCTGTCACTCCGACAGACAACACACAGTTTACCTTGAGTTCCCAGTGAGTTTTTGTTCTCACGATCTCCTCGAGAGCTTCCAACTTTCCGCGGGCTATTACGTTTTTTTACTTACACTTCTTCAAGTACGACTAAAGTGTATGCATCGTGTAATGCAGTCCGTATTTCATTTTTCACAGCTTTGTATTTATCAACTCCATCTAGGACACGCCTGAATGCAACTTCAATAGATAACATTATTGCATCACGTTTTAGATAATTGTTTTGCGATTGCGTAAAACTTTGATTTGGTCAAGACGCGGATTTCATCGTGTTTTTGTCTTTCATGGATAGTTGCCGATTGATTCCATTTACAGCGCCAGAAAGCAGATGTTGTGTATATTTATTCTGCATTGCTTTATTAGTTTTTTTTAATCATTATATCCTATGGGTTGTGTAAAATTGCATTTTATAGCTGACCTTGTCCAAAGTCAAGTTCATTTTCTACCTGACCAGAATCATTGATTTTGGTTTTGTAAACAACGCGTTTATCTTAATCTGAGTCTAGAACATTGGAAATTTGCATGAAATGCTGGGTATACCTGATGTTGACTTTTGTCTAACTATAGTTTGGATTGTTATGGAAACGAACTTTTGCCATTTATCCTAGATCTTTATTTGTGTTTAGATTTTTATGTGATTTTTTTATCTAGAAATAATTCATTTGTGCTGTAAGATTATGAATCACAATAAGTTTTATTAATGTGTTCAGTATTTCATTTGGGCTGTAATTTTTTAAAGTACTCAATAATATTCTTGTACAGACATAAACTGGGAATTATAAAATTCAAACAAGGAAACCTTGGACTATTTTACTGGGATTCAACAAAAGACTGTTCACACATTATTACAATTCATGTTAATGTGCAATAATACATTTGATATTACAGTACACTACAGACACATCAACACTTTCATAGTTGGAAATTATTCGGATTACCACTTAAGTTTATTGAGAACGTTATTCATTAGGACATGTGTTAGTAATTCTATGATTATTTGTGATTTAATTTGCAACACCATACATTATTTTCTTCAATTTTCACTTTGTATTCTAGAGAAAACAAACATTTGTTGAATTTTAAGAAGCTTGTTCCTTCTCACTCTTGTCTATTATTTATTTTAAGACAATATAGTCGTAGTACAGATCACACCTTTCCGATGTTATCTCAAGGGCAATCACAACGAGGACAGCAATGATTCTTGAGCATATTTCAACACCGATGCTCAGAGACGTAGACTTCACTATGCTGTCAACACTGTTCATAGCGTTTAATGCTCGCTTCTAATTCTTGTACAGAGCGCCGCTATTCAACCTCTGTCCATAACGAGGTTTCATCCTTGCTGATCCTTTTCAGGCAAAATATCTTATGAGTCTTAGATTTTTTGGTAGGACCACACTATAAGTACTCTATAGGCAGCGTGATATTAACCACAGTATAAGTACTCTATAGGCAGCGTGATGTTAACGTTCAATTGGTCCAGAGTGGTAGGAGGGTTAGCTTCCCTGCGAAAACGCCCATCTAGCTTGTCTTATTTTGTAGTGGTATGATGGCGATAATACCTATAAAAAAATGTACATTTCTTTCATTTTTTTAATATCCAGATGTGATACTGTCCTCAACAGGTTCTTTAAGAGTAACAACTGCCGTGCCTTCTGTTCGTGGTTGTAGCCATTGCTTTTTTGTGGTCCATATCTGTGATGCGGCAGAGTCTACTGGTGAGACGAGTTAGGTGGTAAAATGGCCTACATACCCAGAAGGAAAGGATATTGCAGATGGCGTTATGCAAAATATCACTTGTCATTGTAGCAACAATCGAACCCGTGACCCCATCACCACCCCAAATGCGGTAAGATTGGATGTTGTTCTGACAAAGAGATCGTAATTAACATTTGTTGCTCGCGGGTCGGCTTAGGGTGCTCTCGGGGACCCTAGTGTTTGCTGTCCACCTGCTTTGCATCCTCGTTTTACCCAAATCTGAACCTCAGCGTCTCAACCCCCAAGCAAGCGTAAATACTATCTCACAGGTAGTTGGTATTCGTTGTCACCAAGTGGACATAACGCAGAGTGATGTTGCTTTCGTCGATTTTATGATTGGCAGAATGAACCAAATGATTCGTGTTTCTTTCCTGTGCTCAAGGTCGACATAACGGTTGATTTTTGTTGATTTATGGATTGGCAAGCGGCACCGAGAATTTATATTACTTGTCTCTAGCTTTGTTTTCTGTTTTCAGACCACTTTTAGTGCATGTACATATTGCGAAAGTCGAAGAAGGTCAGACTCGTTTGTGACCTTGAGGCCATCACACCGGATTGTGGCTCCAGCGGTAGGCTTAGACGAAAGGCTAGGTGTAAAACTTCCGCTTGAAACGTTCGCAGAACACTGAACACTACTTTCACAATGTGCCCGTACAGCGCCGTTTAAACAATTTAAAGCGTTGCCCACGTTCCATCACCATGATTCAAATGTAAGTTAATGAAGTAAAAACCTGCGCCCGGGGTGGTGATTGTGTCGTTGTTGGCGCTGAAAGTTAAATGTTTACGTTGAATCCCAGTGATAGTAACCAGACACATTTATGACGGCAATTCCGCTGACCGAAGGGACTGGCTCTTAAGAATTCTACCTTAAAGGCAATGCCAGCGATGCCTATCGAGTACAGTACGCACCTCCACTTAGAACTCACTTCCCACACAAATAATTTGCACAGTTGTTCCATGAACAATATTATCAAATGAGACTTTTTCGTGGGATGTTGGTAAACGCTGGGGCATCGGATGCCGTGTGTGTGCCGGGTCCACAATGACCTGGCATGTTGAATCCAAATAGGTGGAAGATCAAGTAAAGATAAGGCTGATAGTTTAGGTCAGAGAACTTAATGCGACGCGAAATATAGTGCCGGCTGCTTCTTTAACTATAGGCTTTCAGCGAAAACAGAGATCAACGAACTGTTGTTCAGTAATGACCTCAAGAGTCATCTGTTCTCAGTATGACAATGGTCTCAAGAGTCATCAATGCTCAGTATGACAATGACCTCAAGAGACATATGTGCTCAGTATGACAATGGTCTCAAGAGTCATGAATGCTTAGTATGACAATGGCCTCAAGAGTCTTCAATGCTCTGTATGACAATATTCTCAAGAGTCAACAATGCTCATTATGGCAATGACCTCAAGAGTCATCAATGCTCAGTATGACAATGGCCTCAAGAGACATATGTGCTCAGTATGGTAATGGCCTCAAGAGTCATGAATGCTTAGTATGACAATGGCCTCAAGAGTCATCAATGCTCTGTATGACAATATTCTCAAGAGTCATCAATGTTCAGTATGGCAATGACCTCAAGAGTCATCAATGCTCAGTATGACAATGGCCTCAAGAGACATATGTGCTCAGTATGGCAATGGCCTCAAGAGTCATGAATGCTTAGTATGACAATGGCCTCAAGAGTCATCAATGCTCTGTATGACAATATTCTCAAGAGTCATCAATGTTCAGTATGGCAATGACCTCAAGAGTCATCAATACTCAGTATGACAGTGGTCTCAAGAGTCATCAATGCTCAGTATGACGATGACCTCAAAAGTCATCAATGCTCAATATGGCAATGGCCTCAAGATTCATCAATGCTCAGTATGACAATGGTCTCATGAGTCAACAATGTTCAGTATGACGATGTCCTCAAGATTCACATATGCTCAGTATAACAATGAATTCAAGAGATATATATGTTCATTATGACAATGACCTCAAGAGGCGTCTACTTCAACAAATTCCAGTTTAGTGTATCATATACATTTTGCAGGCTTCATAGTCTTTACAAACTGAGTTAAATGTCATACCATTAAGTTCCCTTTCTTCCTTTCCGAGTACAGCTTGTATGCAAGGTTAAAAAACCATCTAGAAATATAGAAAACATCGGATTCAGAAAACATCGGATACAAGACTGTGATTTTCTGTACGGTGAGGTCCCGACTTGCTTGCCCTCAACCGTGTAACAGTCGTTATCGTTTGCACAAATGGTTAACTGGACGACCCCGCACACTTACTTAGGCAAAACACTTCTTTCACGTATAATTCGTAATTTTTAAGTAGGTGCTATACATACAAAAATATATTATACATCTGCAGAAGAAATGGACTTCATGTTATCAATACGTATACATCTAGACTAATTACTATTTATATTTACAATAAGGAAAACATTTAACGCTATAGCACCCAAATGACAACAAACGGGGAAATCATATGTTGTACAGATATTATAACTGTACAAAATAATGAGTAGTGTAATTCAAATTGTACAATACAAATGTCCTTAAAAAAGGAGTGGATGCGATGTTTCTCTTTGCTCAGGGCAAAGAAGAGGAGAAGACGTCAAGACGCCAATAAGATTTCACCGCATTATTCAACTGAGCTGTATTTTAATTCCGCCAAGTTATTTGTGCCCGGAGAAAAACAAAAAATGGGGCTGAAAAATACCTGGCATAATTAGCATATAAATGGGCAAAAATTAAAGTTGCAGAATTTTCAACTTAAGTTTATTTCAATCTGAGGAATTTGATAATTGCTGCAGTTCATCGTATGCAAATATATTTTATTCATCCACAATGATAAAAGGGCTGAGTCGCAAGTTCTTCCAACGGAAAATATCATCGCATCAGAGAGAGAGAGAGAGAGAGAGAGAGAGAGAGAGAGAGAGAGAGAGTCTGATATTCACGTTATAACATAAATATGTTAATTGGGTTTGGATCCCCTGTTTTTCGACTGGAAACATTTTCGATTGGTTTTGAATCCCCTGTTATTCTTGCATCGACTGGAATCGTTTAGGTACTATTGAACTACATACCAACAAGTAATACTTCAGATGATGTATTTAAATTGCCGGATAAAAGGGATTTAAATATGTAGGGAGGTTTTCATGTTGAATAGTAGCAAATCATTCCAACTGAACAAGGTCAAGGTCATGCTGGAAATTCTGAACAACTCGTCGATGAAAGCTCGATCAAATAGTCTGTATCAATACCTTATTAAATATTTTCATAATGAGATATTGAAATATATCGGGGGGGGGGGGGAGGAAGAAATCGCCACAGTAGCGATATGAATTTTATAATTACTTTATGCCCCAATTTAGGCCTATTTCATTTGCTTCTCCATTTCTTTCTTCTTCTTCTTCTTCTTCTTCTGTCTATCTCTATCTCTCTTAAGCAGGATGAACAGACCATAAAATGTGTCCAAGCTGTAGCTCCCTAATATACATTCACGTAATCAGCGACGAGGCGCCATCAGTAATACCTAAAACGAACCCCAAACAATAAAACGTAGCCTTCAACTATTAACTTTTATAATTAGTTTTCCACCATGCAAATTGTCGGTGACTGAACTTATATGACCCTTTGTTTTTTTATATTCTGTCTCACCCATACTGTATCGCATACCTGTTACACTATACAACAAATGAACACATTGTTAAGAAAAACTCTCTTGATTAAATATACAAATCAAATTTTTTAAGTAATGTTAACTCATATCGCAATCATAATCATGTATCGATTTTAATTCACATCCCAATCATAATCATGTATCGATTTTAACTCACATCCCAATCATAATCATGTATCGATTTTAATTCACATCCCAATCATAATCATGTATCGATTTTAACTCACATCCCAATCATAATCATGTATCGATTTTAACTCACATCCCAATCATAATCATGTATCGATTTTAATTCACATCCCAATCATAATCATGCATCGATTTTAACTCGCATCCCAGTCATAATCATGTATCGATTTTAACTCACATCCCAATCATAATCATGTATCGATTTTAATTCACATCACAATCATCATCATGTATCGATTCTAACTCAATCACAATCATAATCAAGTCTGAAAACGATGGAGAAATCAGGTATTGATGGGTGTATATTGCAAATCAAAATGTATTGACAATCGAAATTTTGGTGTCGCGTGTGTTACCGTAATAGAGCTTATCAAGACCACATAAAATTAACGTTTAATTGCAGAAATAAACGAAATAGAAAACTAAATGTTAAAATAATTAAAATCAGTTGCATAATGATGCTACGCTCTAAAATCGGTCATATTCGCCTTCTGTGCCATGTTTCTATTATACCCATGCCAGTAATGATTTCAATCCACACAAGAAATGTCTTTCGAAAATAATTTTAAAAAAATATCCATGCAATTTGAGTCTTTGACTTAAAAGTATACCATAAAAGAAAACCTGCGTTTCACCACTCGTGACAATACAAAATGTTTGGTTTCAACCGCGGACTATTAAAATATGCCATCAATTTATGTTTAGTGTGACGCCACAGCAAGGGAACCCACGTAATTTCTTAATATAAATGTTCACTTCCACGCTTGCAGTTAACAAAGTGCCGATTCAGGTTACTTCATTTTTAGTATGTTTCTGATCGAATGTATTTCACCCAGCCCAAAAGAACAGCATCGTTTGTTCTAAACTTTAGTCTGATAAAAGGGATGTATATATTATTCACACATTTTCTAGAGACAAGATATTTCAGTTGACTTATTATTCCGTACCGAATAGTTCTCCCTGCCAGATACAAGACTTAACGCAGTTTGTAATACTGGACATACCCGAGATACACGATGCCGAATAACGGAAACGCAGATGCTGACGTGACAATAAGTAGCACGTTCCAATATGGAGGCTGAAACTCATACACTTAAGTGATCGCTCTAGATATTGACAGCTGTAAAGTAAACTTATTTGTATTTCCAACATGGACAATCGAGAGAATATTGGCACACATGTATGTTACTTCCATGCACTGCGGCTGAAATTTTAATGGATATTGAACTTATGGAAATCATAAGCACACAGCTGACCATAACGACTGCTCCCATGTGCTCAAACACCAGCCTGAATTGGTCTGAAATACACTATCTTGGCTCAAAACATTAGCTTGAATTAGTCTAAAATATACTATTATCCGCAGTTATAATAATAATAACACTTTATTCAGTAATTTGTGCCACCGGCCCATATTACAAAATACAAACCAAGTAAATATAATGTGCGCAATGGTTTCAAGAAGTTAAATATGGTATTCATCATGAATATACATACATAATTTCCAATAATCGGTGCATTATTTTATAAAGATGTTACAACCTCTAAATATATCATTCACCGTTCGTTTGAGTAATCAAAGAGTGTCTAAGACGAAAAGTCGAATTGATGTAGTAAGAATTAATTATATATAATTTATATTTTGCTATGACTCATTAGGGATACAAACTGTTCTACAGACGGAAATAGAAAATAAACTTCGTTGAAGTATTTCTTTCTTATATGGTCGTAAGCTGGACAACCACAAACAAAATGGAATTCATCTTCTACCAATAAACATTATTTTTCTGGCTTAGTTCACAATACCAATTATTTATCTCAACGCTGCTCTGCTTACCTGTCTCTATTTTCATCGTATACGCTGAGCACCTAAATGTAGCAAGTACTTTCCTTAGAAAATACGATAATCACACATGGTATTTTTCCGGTCCTAATTCGGTTTTATACATGCTAGAATACCCAAATTTATGTGAGTTGTTAATATCGCTTTGACAGTTTTGCAGTGTTGAATTCTTAATTCTTTGCAAAAATAGTGTGAAAAATTGTTTTTCGTCTCCAACATCTTGATTTAACCAAACATACCCAAAATCGAAACGAAATAACATGTCCTTAACTTTAGTAGCCTATGTGGAACATTTAGTTTCATCTAATATTTTCAACATTAAATAACATTGGTGTGAATTTCGAGTTAAAGGCATTTTTACGACCTTCAGCCAGTATTTAATGCAACCTAAAAAATACGAGGAATAAAGTCGGTATCTTCCGCACTCCCTTAACACAATCGCATTATTGGTAGATTTAGGAACACCTAATTGCTGTTTGCAAAAATGGTATTGCACAATTTCAATGTCTCTACTAAATTCATACATCCAAATTTCTGACTCGTAGCAAGCAATTGGTTTTTATTACCGGTTCAAAAATGTTAAATGCACCAAAGCATCAGAATCGTTTTTGATTAATTCAAAATCTTTAAAGTTGCTTTCTTTGCCCGAGCTGCTAGTATCTGCTTTGCTTTCATCCAAACCATCTTTGGGGTGAAAAATAAACCCATGTACTTGTAATAAGACACATTCAATACGACTTTCTTTGAAAAACCCTACCTTCTTTTGCTTGACATATCCCTTTCTGAAAACAAGGATTTTACCTTTATTGAGATTGACCATCATACCAGTTTTATCAAAGGAATGTTCGATAACATTTATTTGGTTCTGAAGTAGCTTTACTGTATCGGCACAATTAGCAATATTATCAGCGTAAAGTATTGCAAAAATATCATTAATATCTTCTGAGATAAATGCACCTCTGTTGCATTCGAACTCCGGCTGTGTTATCATATCAATAACGAAAAGGGAAAACATAATAGGGCTTAAAACATAACCTTGCCTTGTACCTAATGTACATTCGAAATAAGTAGTTAAACCTTTGGGTGTTCTGACACAGCTTTTTAGATTTATATACATATCTATTAAAATCTTTACTGTTGCACCATTCATACCCTTACGTATTATTGACGACCAAATATAACATGATGTACTTTATCAAAAACATTTTTAAAATCTACAAAAGGACAATACAATCTATATTTTCTTTTGGATATATATTTCTAGTTAAAGCCAGAATAATAAAGATATTGTGGCATGCGGAGTAGTTTTACATCCATCAATGAAACACCACAATAAAGGGAATTAAAAGTTATTTTAACAATACCTAATGTATACCAGGTCGTTTGTAAATAGCCAGTATAACCAGCGGGGAACGCCTGGGAAATCCTTTTCCTTTAAAAAAGTTAACCTGTGCAAAATACAAAACTTAGAGCGCCACCTTAAGTATCGAGCTGAACATGAATATTCTCTTAAAATCTTACCTCCTTGAGTGCACTAATCAAATCTAACAACTCTGGGTGTATTCTAATACACTCTGACCACCTTGGGTGTATTCTAATACACTCTGACCACCTTGGGTGTATTCTAACCAAATCGGACCACCTTGTGTGTATTCTAATCAAATCTGACCACCTTTGGTATATTCTAATCAAATCTGACCACTGTGGGTGTATTCTAATCAAATCTAACCACGTTTGGTGTATTATAATCAAATATGACCACCTTGGGTGTATTCTAATCAACTTTGACCACCTTGGGTGTATTCTAATCAAATCTGACCACCTTGGGTGTATTCTAATCAAATCTGACCAGTGTGTGTGTATTCTAATCAAATCTAAACACGTTTGGTTCATTGTAGTAAAATCTAATCACCTTGGGTGTATTATAATCAAATCTGACCACCTTGGGTGTATTCTAATCACATCTGAACACCTTGGGTGTATTCTAATCTAATCTGACCACTTGGGATGCATTCTAATCTAATCTAACCGATGTTGGTGTATTGTAATAAAATCTAACCACCGTGGGTGTATTCTAATTAACTGTGACCACCTTGGATGTATTCCTATCAAATCTGACCACTATGGGTGTATTCTAATCAAATCTAACCACGTTTGGTGTATTGTAATAAAATCTAACCACCTTGTGTGTATTCTAATCAAATCTGACCACCTTGGGTGTATTCTAATCAAATCTGACCACCTTGGGTGTATTCTAATCAAATCTGACCACTTGGAATGTATTCTAATCTAATCTAACCGCTTTTGGTGTTTTGTAATAAAACCTAACCACCGTGCGTGTATTCTAATCAAATCTGAACACCTAGGGTGTATTCTAATCAAATCTGACCACTTTGCGTGTATTCTAATCAAATCTGACCACTTTGGGTGTATTCTAAAGCACAGTTGAAAGGAAAGAGCTGACTTTAGGGTAGATGAAAATGGTTCAAGGAAGAAAAAAAAACCACCTGCGATATGTAACTGACCCTAATATGCAGGAGCACCGATAATGATTTATTGCAGCTTAATCCAAAGCACAGAAGAATGATCTAACAAATACAAGCATGTTTATGCAACCTTTAAATAATTACACTAGTATAAGGCAGAATCTGCTATTGCGACATTAACGGAAAAAGTAAAATAATGTTACAGTATGATTAACACATTCTCAGGTTTATAGCTTTGTGGATTATCCCGTCACTGCCGATTGCCTTTATTAAAATAATCTCATTTACCATCAGATTATTTTTGAAGTTATGCAAAAAATGTCATTAAAACTTGTATAATTGGTTTCCTCTAGCAAAGTTTAAGCATTCATGAATGATAGCAACGTATCTCAAAAGAAAAACGTGTAGAAAATGCCATGTATGTTGAATAAATTATCCGTATAATTTACTTGCTGACCCTATCCATGAAAATGTTAAATCAACGCGCATATTTGGGTCATATCATTAATATACAGTCATGGTGACATATAAATTACGCAGTAGCTTTGGCGTGTCCGCCAAATAGCATTGAACAATAATATTTTTTGTCAAAAATGATCGCATTAAGCATTAATATTTAATTAATACAACGATCTATGCATGAATAAATTAAATTATAACAATAAATCTGATTTATGATGTTACAAGAATCTTTCCAGACTTTTTGTTGTGATTTATGGAAAATTCACTGCTTTTTTTAGCCAGGGTCGAGGCGTTACGTCTGGGTACAAGTGTCAGACATGACCTTAAATCAGAAAAATATTCCTCTGTGTTTATTTTTGTACCGAGTGATCTTTTGGAAACAGATCACTGAGCGGCAAGCTAAATGCGTGTCATTTTTATGCTAATGTACCCACGATCAGAAATGTTTTCCTCCCATAATTAGATGTTAATTGAATTAATGAATACATTTGCATAAATTTCTTGTTTGTCATTACATGTATAATTAATTCTATCAATCATTGCTTGACAGAATGACATGCCCCCAATGAATGTTATACCTTATTTCCACGTATATCTCTATCATGACATTACTACTACTACTACTACTACTACTACTACTACTACTATTACTAATAATAATAATAATAATAATAATAAAATTAAAAATAATAATAATAAAATAATAGTAATAATTATAATGTTAGTAGTTGCGTTAGCAGCAGCAGCAGTATTAGCAGTAGTAGTGTTTATAGTAGTATTATAGTAGTAGTAGTGTTAGTAGTAGTATTAGTGTGAGAATGTGTTCAGGTCCAGTTAGGATCTATTTATGGTTTCGTCGAAAATAATCTGGTGCACTTACCTCTCCCTCCAAGGGGCCCCGAGTGGCCGAGTGGTCTAAAGCGCTCTCCGTTACGGATCACTGCCATCTCACCTCTGTCTGCGGAGGTTCGATATCGGATTCGGCCAATATGGGTATGTGAGAAAGCTTGCCAGTAGCTTCTCGAGGGTCGGTGGTTCTTTCTGGGGTTTTCCCGGGTTCTTCCTCCACCATTAATACTGGCCGCCATGTATAGCCTATCATGTGCTGAAAAATGGCGTTAAACCTTACAACAACAACAACTCTCCCTCCAAAATGTCTCTTGTATATTATTCTATTTTACACCTTGGTCATATTCAGATTATAATAGCTGCATGTTTTCCCAACAGAAATCCCTTTCAACAACTATTTGCGTAAGGAAGCTCCGTTGAATTTACAATGTGGATTATCTATCAAGATATATTCCCCCCAAAAATGCGATTGAACATGGACATTTTTGTTGCGAATATTTATCATGGGAATGGTCATACATTAATTTAACGGTATATTTCCAGAAATGCGTTAGCATATCAGTATGTCGCGATAAATACATTAACAATAAAATAACCATCTCTTTATAGACAATCGTTACACAAAAGCATTAGCGCAATGTCGCAGAGCAAGGCAAATAATTTTTGAGGGTTGGGTGGGGTGGGGTCAACAGTGGTGAAACTTTATTATGTCGTAATGAGACAGACGAGCAGACGAGAGCTGTGTCTATTCTTGTTTCGATGAGGACTGAAAATCTCTTACGGACGATTGAAATCGATGAATGTAGAAGGGTGGAGCCTGTTTCGCAGATAATTAAACTCAACTGTGAGAGTTTTCATGAACGCCTAAAATAACGCGTACAATTCATGTGACATGACGTTATGCGTAGTATTATAAGGAAGCTTGAATATTCAAAAATAAAAATGTTTAAAAGTTTATTGTTAATTATATTTATCGTTTGTTCACATCGTGGTGTGAAAATGCAGCGTGTACACATTTTGTTCACGTTGTGGTGTGCAAATATGCAGCGCGTACACATTTTGTTTAAATCGTAGTGTGCCAATGCAGCGTGTACACATTTTGTTCACATCGTGGTGTGCAAATCCAGTGTGTGCATATTTTGTTCACATCGTGGTGTGCAAATGCAGCGTGTACACATTTTGTTTAAATCGTGGTGTGCAAATGCAGCGTGTACCCATTTTGTTCACATCATGGTGTGCAAATGCAGCGTGTACACATTTTGTTTAAATCGTGTGCCAATGCAGCGTGTACACGTTTTGTTCACATCGTGGTGTGCAAATCCAGTGTGTGCATATTTTGTTCACATCGTGGTGTGCAAATGCAGCGTGTACACATTTTGTTTAAATCTTGGTGTGCAAATGCAGCGTGTACCCATTTTGTTCACATCATGGTGTGCAAATGCAGCGTGTACACATTTTGTTTAAATCGTGTCCAAATATGCAGCGTGTACACATTTTGTTTAAATCGTTGTGTGCAAATGCAGCGTGTACACATTTTGTTCACATCGTGGTGTGCAAATGCAGCGTGTACATATTTTCTTCGGGCCACTACCCCTAAAGCCTACGATAACGTTTGCACTGAGTACTCCCACCGTTTCAAAACTGTGACAAAGATCATTGTGTTTAACAACTTGCGTAATCAATTAAAATGTCTTGCGTAATCGAGTAGAATATTCATTTTCAATGCCACCCTTCTTATTTCTAATTAGTTCTTGCGGCACTGAAGCAGTCATTGTGCAAATTTAAAAAAAAGAGTAAAGGGCTGATTTCGGTATTTTAAGACAAGTACATACATCATGAAGACTTGATTCATTTTGTGTCAACATCAGCATGAATTTCAAACAATGCTCATTTTCATTCAGTGCACAAAACAAGCACATTGTTGCCAAAAAAAGATTAATTCCGACAGATAACCAAAAGTTACTCCTAAGTTGATGAAGGTGAACATTGCACCTATTCTAGATTTGATAGGCTTTCTCGTATAACGAATTGACGAACATGCTAATTACACGTTAAAACAGTAAGATTTTTTGTTTGTTTCAGCATGTCTCCTTTTAAATACTCAGTACTTAATAATATTTTATATTTTAAGAGGACAATGCAAGAAACCAAGATTTTATTTCTCTAGCAGAAACGCACTTTTCAGGGAAAGATGTGAAGAAACAGTGGTGCAGAGCCGATTAGATACATCATAAATTTAAAAGTATGTAGATAGGAAGCAAGTTTCGATTGAACAATTTGTAAAGATTCGAATTTGAATAAATACCAAAACTTTTAACCCTTCTTCGAAACGTGCAATGTATATACTTTAAACTTTGCGAAATTGTTGACAATTTGAATGTGATACTGTACGTTCCATATCGAATACAAAAGATTATAGGATGAGACATACGTGAAGAAACGATATCAACAAATGACATTCCAGTTTATAGTTCAAGGGAAATAATTCTCTAATCAGTTTCGTCTAATTAGTTTCCTCTAATTAGTTTCGTTGCTAAACTCATTTTAATAGCTACTGATACTTTAGGTTGTTTTTTTTTTGTTTGTTTCTTTCGAGATGACCGGGACATCAACACGTGAGATTTTAAATCGTGCAGAGGCAATTGAACTAAAGTGTGTTGGCTAGAGATACACCCAGATTGGCCTGTAAAGGGACCCTGGGAGGCCGAGTTGACTAACGCGCTCGCCTTCAGAGATCACTGATATCTTACCCCTGTCCGTGTGGGTTCGAGTCTCGGTTCGGCCAAAGTGGGTATTTGAGAAAGGTTGCCGGTAGCTTCCCGTGGGTTGGTAGTTTTTCCCTGAGTTTTCCCGGGTTTTTCCTGTACCAGATATACTGATCACTAAATTATGGCCTGAAAAAGATTTTAACTAGCATCCTTCGGGTTGCATGTCAGACGCATTAACCACTGCGTCAGCGCAAAAAGTTGAAAACAGCATGAGGCTATTGCTTCATCATTTCTTCCGTACATCCATTTTTCTTTGCTTTGTCATTTCTTCCGTACGGCCATTTTTCATTGCTTTGTCATTTCTTCCGTATGGCCTTTTCTTCATTACTTCGCCATGTTATTTTACTTGCTTGAAAATATTCAAGGTTCAACATTTCTGACAGTTGTTGCAACTTTATTTTGTATATCCACGAGTGTAAACGTTCAGAAACTTTTGTCATGTCTGAATTCATTAGTTTGAAATCATGTAAATTGTTTGAAGTGTAAGTAGCATCAACCTAGTTATGGTCAAATCTGCAGTAGGTGATCATTTGTAATTTATTATTTCACTGTTTTGTCGTCGTCTGACAACATTGCGAATGCCATTTAGCCCATTTACACGAAGCTCTATACAAATTATATGCACAGTCAATATAGCTAATATCCAACAAAGTAATTTACATATTAAAAGTATAAATCTGCACTCTCTTTAAATGGAGAACTTTGTGGGTGTTTCTGGATCCAATGACGCATGCTAAAGGAATGCATTACTACAAAGGCATTGTTTGATTTTGATTTTGCTCAACGTAAGGAGTCTAATACATGCGTGTAATGATTTTTTGAAAACTCGACATTCCTTGCCTATACACATTAATACCAGTCTCTTCGACTACATCTTTTCTTGGTCAAGATTTCCAAAATCTTGAATTCCTAATCACCAAAGAGATTCCAAATGGTGACTGAAAATCTTGTCTATAATAAAGAAGAAATACTATGTTGTGCATGAGATAATTGGTTGTGTTTGGTAAGGCGACAGCTAAGTTACTGATTTCAGAACCTCTTTATCATTTCCTACATTTATTAATTCATATCTCTTCGACTACACCATTTCTAGGTCATGATTTCCATAGTCTTGCGTTCTTGATCAACAAAGAGATTCCCAATTACAGGACACATCGACGGCGTTAACAAGACTAGACGGATTTATTGAACCTCGATCTCTTCTATCAACAAAAAGCAGAAAGGCTAAGAATTTGTACTTAATTCTTGCGTCTCATAAAGCAGGGATGTCGTAATGGTAGGATCCCTTAAAGTTATTAAGATAAATTGATAAGATCACAACTAGAATACAAGTGACAACGTGAAAAATAATATTTACATTTTAACAGGGACTCAATCCTGAGAGGTTTGTATAACAAAATGTCTGAAGTAGTTTCACTCAGTGAATGATGGCATGGATTCATGTAATTTCAAGGCTCTAGATATTTCAAACGGAATGTGTGGCTGCTAATAAGTGAAATAAAAAAAAATCGACAACTGAATCCTAATCGATCATGTAAATAAGACCTGGCAATGTTTTAGGAATAAATTTAGTAATCACAATTTGGCCATGATTCTCTCTCTCTCTCTCTCTCTCTCTCTCTCTCACACACACACACACACACACGGCAAAGTGGGTATTGATGTGTTTATTCCACATTGTTTGTCACATACCGTTTACCGTTATAAGTTTCATAAAGTCACGTCCTAACAGCTGCTTGCCATATTCGTTGGGAACATCGCCTCTCTTTCGCATGCAAGTTGAAAGGCATGGACACTTTTAAACAGATTCCTTGGTAATCATGATTCTACTTTCTAGACTGGTCAATTTTTAGCTTATGAATATCCGGCAAAATGTGTGAGGAAATAAATCGTTACAAATCACAATGCTATTCCTTCAACGTTTAAATGAAAATAAAATTGAACAAATAATTCATGTACCGTAGCTTTAAGTTATTCTTCACTTCATTGTTAGTTATAATATGTCACCGCCTCGTTGCGACCTCAATAAAATTATTATGCCTTAATAACAAACACATGATTGACGGCAGTTCAAAATTGGCACTATTTACATTCAGTGTCTTTTTCTAGCAAAGCAAGGGAAAAGGCAGAAGACGTTCCGAGTGAGCCATACTGACACAATTCAGATCATAGTCTCGTCCTTCGCAATAACTTCGACTCTCAGAGAGAAACTCGGAAGTAATTGTGATACTTAACTAAATATATTCTTTTGATGGACGAACATCTGTCTAGTTTGAAAGAAAGGATCCTCAAAATGAAAGATAAGCCTTGAAATTAAATGTGCTGTGTGCAAAATGTGCAAATGTGTCAAGGCAATTATGTAAATGCTAATTTCAAAATCCCCTCTGCTTCCGTGAAATAGTATATAAAGAAATATAAAAAAACCTGGGTCCGATAGATGGATTGAAGAAGAGGCAAACCGTACATAGATTAAAATAGAAACTTTAATATCTTAATTCTTTAACTATATTTCAAACATATTTATGTCTTGCCTGTGAGGCACATGCAACACATATAGACCACTATTACGACGGTGTTGTCGTAGTTGGCACATGCGTAAGCATTACGTTTTATATTTTACTCTGAGTCCTAGTTGTTGTTCTGTATGCAGTCGTCAAGTTTGCTTGGTGCATTCGTGATTAAGGGTGGTGCACAACAGGAAAAGTAGGTTAAATTAACTGAATTATATTTTCTCCATCAGACTCTTGTATGAAGTTTGAAAATTGACGGGTAATTTCATCTTTGTTGGTATTACTTCTCACGAACAAAAATGGGTCACAGTGACCTATTTTTGTTTTGCTGTAACGACTTTGCAAGACTGCTGCATGCAGGGGCAGACGAGACGTAACATTCCGTATAATTCTTTCTTGTTCCTTTCCCTCCTTCTGGTTTCATGCTGTAATCGTTTTTACACGAAATATCCAAAACGGCAAGTATCATGGAGATTTCTGTCGTTTTTCTACATTTAAAGGCCTCTTAAAACTTGAAATTGTGTATAATACTTTATAAAAAAAAATATCTTTCGGTTTCTATAGCTCGATTTGCTCAGAACACCCAGACAATGCATCGTGTCAATTTAGAGCGATTCAAGAAGCCTGAGTACACGTCTGTAGTATATTATTGCTATGCTTGCGAGTTGAGTTACGCACTCTGGTGATTTCGTCCGGTCTATCCAAATGACGAGTGATGGGTAAAAACAGTTCCCACTAAGAAGACAAGTTTACTATTTTGACCGAAACATTTCACTTTTTATTTCTAGAGTAAACAGTCTCACAGATTCTTAATTAAGAAACGCGTGACACTGCATAAAACGAGAGCATAAGGCTGAAGATTAGCAATTTGTACCAATAATTGATGAACACTTTAAAAATGACCACTTGGCTAAATAATCTGTTTTGAGAATACAGCTTGGAAAAATACCGGATTAGTACACTACATACTCATATATAGGTGCTCTTTCAATATATTTATATACGACTGTAAGACCTTTGTCAACATGCTAAATAAATGCACCACAGATTTAAATGCTGCTTAGGACATGTACAAATAAAATAACGGCTCATTCATTGTCTGTTAAATCATTTTTTCCCCTCGTGCGTTGTTTCTAGAAGGACATTTTACAGCAAATCTACCTCTTCATATGGTGCTACCATTTTCTATTTGTACCGAAGTGAGATAAAAGTCCTCATATAGTACGGTCGTTGCAGTCAATACGTCATCAAAATAGAATGGGTGATCTCCGGCCATATGAAAGGACAAATGTAAGGTTAATGTCCCAAGTGACCCCTAATATTTTCAGCCTCCTTTGTCAGATGATTATAGGGTTCATGATATATACCTACTCCCATCCGTTATTGTCACTCGAAAATAATGGAACACTGTGACTCGAGTCAAGGAGGAGATGAAATGCCATGACTCAGACGTCGCTGTGGATTTCTATAGCAGTAAAATAAAATATATTAAAAACAAACTCGTGTGCAAATGACATTTTCGATGGCTCGTCCATATCAAAAGAGATTGATTTTACAATGGCACAGGGTGTATCAATTTAAATAATAATGTTACCTAAAATTTGGCAGAAGGAATGACTTGTCCAGTAACAGCTGTTTGACATGTTTGTTTGTTATGATTGATTAGTTTGCGTCCAGATATCAATAAAGAAAATTAATTGAGATTATTGTTCGAATAGTTGATCACTCAGATCATACAAAGCAAAAAAGATAACTGGTTAAATCACTCATTTTGACAAAATAAATAAGCAAACAGCAAATCGTGTATTTCTTAATCTGATATGTACTTAATAAACTTCATGCATAATATAAAGCTGTTTGAAAAGTCTCAGATCTCTGCGTCTTATAATTTGCTTCATTTGTTTAAACGTTTCTCGGTGTCATATAATTTTCTTCCACTGGATTAAAAGTTCTTCCTTTGAATTAAAAGTTTATCGGCGTCTTATAATTTTATTCCATTGGATTAAAAGTTCACTGTCTAATACTTTTCTTCCTTTGAATTAAAAGTTGATTGTGTCTATGTATCTATCTGTTCCACTCTACAGTTTCGTATTATGCACAGAGTTCGATTTTTAAAGAAATACAATTTTCCAGGTTTTTCTAACTGGTTATCCTGGTTATTTTTAAAACAAAGACCGCGTGCATTTTATGTACTGTTTAAAGAACGTTTAATTCCCTATATTTTGGCACATGATTGATGGATGCAGTTTGGGTTATAGAGTATACAGATTGGTCTAACTTCAAACAGGTACCGTTAAAAAGTCGGCAAGTTCCGATTGGTCATTTTATTTATTGGACTTCAGAGGTAAATTTGAAGAAAAAGAAACCTAACATAACTTTCTTAGTTCATACAAAATTATCTATACCTGTATCATAAAACAAGGTGTTATCTTGCTTAAAGGAAACACTATTTTGTTTTAACGAAATAATATTGTATTTACACGAGGTATTAAAATATTTCGTGGCACTATCCAGCCACTATACTTTAACTAGTTCAAATTCATTTCTACAGCGTATTAGAGCGAGCAATGTTATAAGCTATCTACATCAAATAGCTCGTCGTTTCCTTCACCTTATACGGGCTCGGCCATTGTAGGTACGTGAGAAAGCTTGCTAATGACTTTTCGTTGATCGGTGGTTCTTTCCGGGGTTTTCCCCGGTTCTACCTCCACCATTTATACTGTGCTGAAAAATGGCGTTAAACCCCATAACAACCACAACAATCCTTCACCTTATACCGGTCTTGCTTACCGAAGTTTTTAATTTTAGAGCGGAACCATCACTGCATGTCAGGCACAGACGAATTAACGTTTCGAAATTGAAATGTTGTCTTGATCGCGTCAGCAATTAAAATAACCATATGCCACAATCCTCGCTTCAATTGGAAATGATTCGTTTCTCCATTTTTTGTGTAGCAAACTAGAAACGCTTCCGATGCAGTTTGCAGTAAAAGATTTACTTGCTAGTTTCACACCATCTGGTGAGTCAGGAATTATTAATTGATTATGGAATGTATGAAAGGAGTAAATCGCTTAAATATATTAATAATGTTCACAATCTTTGTTTGAAGCCCAAGCTTGCCCTCACCTCGACCCTTCCATAGCATCCGGTTGAGGTACATAATCTTGAATTTCAGTTCCAAACGGATCAGTACAACTAGAGGAAGTCTTTAGTATACTACAGAGCCTATCTGCATTGAATTATAGATGTGTTATTGAATCTTGCCTTTTAACACATAAATGTTAATCTTTTGGTGCATATTCGCCCTGATTTTGGCTACCCATTGTATTTCCCAGCGTGTCTTCACGTTGAAAATTGAAAACTAACAAATTTCCGATTTGAGAAACCAGCTTGCTCTTCTTCTACAAGAGAGTCAAATATGATAATGAGGAAAGGATTTTAACAGAATATAGGGAAAACGGTTTTATTTTCAGGGTTCGGTTTTTTTAGTGGCGGCGATAAAAGTGTACACATCTGCGCATGAGACGAACATTACATGTCTGACAATGGCATGTTAGACCCCTGGAATGTACAAATCTTACAAGTGTACTGCGCCAATTACATTAGCTAGATTAGATAAGATAGATAGATAGAAAGATTATGTAAGATTGATAGATTAGATAAGATTGATAGATTAGATAAGATAGATTAGATAAGATTGATATATTAGAACAGATTGATAGATTAGATTAGATAGATAGATTAGATAACACACACACACACACACACACACACACACACACATATATATATATATATATATATATATATATATATATATATATATATATATATATATATATATATATATATATATATATATATATATATATATATTAGATGATATAGATAAATTTGATAAGATAGATAGATAGATTAGATAAGATAGATAGATAGGTGAATAGATAGGTTGATAGATAGATAGATAGATAGATAGATAATTAGTCGAACAATCCAAGGACATAATATGTAGGTGAATCTAAACCCAAATTTCGCCAAAACTTTAAAGTCCCGATTTAAGATATTGAGCTTGCCAACCAAAATTGAGACATAAATTTATCCAGTCAGATATTAGACTTGATTCTATGTTCATATTTGAAGTTATATTGGTATAAACCAGACCAGCAATAAATTTAATACCATGCTAGAGCAAATTAGATACAACATTCAAGTAATTGGCATCATTCGATGGTAGGCGCGGACCTCACATAGTTGTAGAAATCTGTTACACAGCGTTTGTGGAGACATGACCTACCATGTAGCAGAAATCTGTCATCCAGCGAGAGTGGTGATGGAATCTTGAATGAAACAAAAATCTGATATGCAACGACTGCGGAGATGGGACTTTTAAGGTGACAGAAATCTGTCACTCGTCAATTGTGGTGATGGAGCCCTTCGATGTGGCATACATCTGTCACTCAACGACTGTGGTAATGGAACCTTGAATGAGGCATACATCTTTCACTCAACGACTGTGGTAATGGAACCTTGAATGAGGCATACATCTGTCACTCAGCGACTGTGGTAATGGAACCTTGAATGAGGCACACATCTGTCACTCAACGACTGTGGTAATGGAACCTTGAATGAGGAATACATCTGTCACTCAACGACTGTGGTAATGGAACCTTGAATGTGGCATACATCTGTCACTAAACGACTGTGGTAATGGAACCTTGAATGAGGCATACATCTGTCACTCAACGACTGTGGTAATGGAACCTTGAATGAGACATACATCTGTCACTCAACGACTGTGGTAATGGAACCTTGAATGAGGCATACATCTGTCACTCAACGACTGTGGTAATGGAACCTTGAATGAGGCATACATCTGTCACTCAACGACTGTGGTAATGGAACCTTGAATGAGGCATACATCTGTCACTCAACGACTGTGGTAATGAAACCTTGAATGAGGCATACATCTGTCACTCAACGATTGTGGTAATAGAACCTTGAATGAGGCATACATCTGTCACTCAACGACTGTGGTAATGGAACCTTGAATGAGGCATACATCTGTCACTCAACGACTATGGATATGAGGCCTTTAATGTGACGGAAGTCAGTCACTCATCGACTGTGGAGATGGGATCTACAATGTTTCAGAATATTATTATATGTTGCGTAACCTTCAATGCGGTAGAAATCCGTCATTCCATGTAGGTGTAGTGGAACCTAGCAGTGCAGAGGCCGTAATCGCTTTCAAATTAAGAGCTTCCAGGACATAATTTGAACCCTCTTGCCATGAAGACTACTTACATTTTGGAATGTTCAGGTTCTTTGTCGCTCGTTATTTTCTTTGGGGGGTTGGGGTTGGGGTTGAGGTTGCGGTGATGAGGGGGTATGTGCCTCTATAATGTGGTACAAATTTGTCTTCCACAAGCATAGCTGTGGAACGTTCCATGTGGCACAAAACTGCCATTCTACAATGGTAATAGTGCAACATTCAATGTGTCAAAAAACTAACCTGCCATTCCACGTCGTAATGGCGGAATTTTCACTGTGGCAGAAAACTGCTATTCGATGAAGGGAGTTGCTGCATATTCAGTATGGCAGAAAACTGCAATACAACGATGTTATTCGATGCAACGATGGTATTCGATGCAACGATGGTATTCAATACAACGATGGTATTCGATGCAAGGATGGTATTCGTTGAGCCGTCGGTGTCGAAGAGGACTGTTAATCCATGTCGTGGACCCTTCGACTTGAAAAAAAACCGCCACTATACGATGATTATCGTGGAACCTTGAATGTGGAATAAAAGTTCTACCACTAGTTGTGTACGGTTCCCAAATAAAAACAGGACAGCCATCTTACATTAAGTGACGAAATAGTGTTTCGTTGACTATACAGTATAATTTAAGATATTCAGACTCACGTAGACAAATAATAGGGCAAAAGAAACACATACAGGGGCAATGTCAGTGATCCTACACCGCTGATCTTCACACCTTTTTATTTTCCCCACTTCTTCCTATTCCATCCCGCCTGGTTCCACCTAACTTCCAAGTATAGTTACCGAAAGGTGCTGCAGTTGTGGTGATAATTTATGGGGGGGGGGGACCGCGGTGGATCATGATTCAAAATCCATTGTATGTGTTTCATTTGTGCATTCATGCTAGGAATGTATGCACTTTTGGTGAAAAAAAAAATGTTGCATGATATCACTGTATTTTAATTTTATGTACAGCTGACTTTAGGAACCATATCCTAATGGTATCACTTATAAGCGAACCAGAACAAAATTTGTACATGCTTACTGTTTGGACAAGCATAATCGTGAATTTGAGAGAGAGAGAGAGAGAGAGAGAGAGAGAGAGAGAGAGAGAGAGAGAGAGAGAGAGGAAAGGCCTGCAGGGAACATCACAATATCCACAACGATAATGTGTATGGAAAATAAAAAGAGCACATAACCGATTTGGCTGTTGATCATAGAGTCCTCTATATCGATGGAATTGCGTTCAGCTTAAATTACAATCAAACATGAGATTCCTTTCCTACTTCTTCATTGCTCTAATACACTTAAAAATAATTAATAATAAACATTTGTGAAGTACTGCCCAACAAAATCATGCAGGTTGAGGTCAAATAGGACATATTTATTTGCGATGGAACCGGTTAATATACGTATTTGTTTAATGAATTCCCCACTGACTGACTGAAAATGTTTACTGCATTTCTATGTTTGTTTGTTTCCTTTTTTTTCTTTTCTTTTCTGACTGGAGCTCATAGAGACATATTTTGTTGGGTACAGAAGGCTTGAATCTGAAATAATTTTCATGTTATCCCTGTATGGCCATATGTCCTTTTGGATCTAATTGGAATATTTCACCAGACTAAATTTTAATAGTGGTAGCCGTCAAGGATTTTACGTTCGTCCAATACAACACACGTTTTCAAATTTAACTCTTGGATAGAGAATGCACAAAACTGAACGTGATTTGCGGATCAAACCATGCATGTAAGGTTATTAAGCATTACGGTAAATACAAAATGTTGTCTGTGTTCGAAACTGAAGAAAATGTTTGTGAAAAAAATATTGAAAGAAAATGTTTTTTTTTTCTCAAGCAGCAATCAAAATGTGATTTTAAACTTCTTCGCGTTTTGATGAAGGTTTAACATTATAAGATAAAATGCTTATTGATTTTCTGGTTCCTTGGAAACTTGATTGGCTGTCACTTTGACGTTGAGTTTTCAAAAACTGTTGGGTAGACAAAATATTTCGAGTGAAAGTCACACCTCATTCTATTCAATTCAAGATATACGTGTAAATCTGTGAAGACCTCCGAACCCTGCGGCATGAATTACATTTGAATTTTGCAGGGTAGGAGCAGCTACAAAAAGCAAAGAATTTGTTAATTTACTTGTACACGTGTATCAGTTGCATCGTTTAAGTATAGTTTAGGAGCCAATGCAGCAGGCAATTTGTGACTCAACGGCTGGGAATTGCAACTAATTTATTGTTCTTTTTTAACTTTATAAGAATTGTGACAAAACTTTGTTATGCACGGGAGAGTTCTTTCACCGATATGTGCATCGACTCAAAAAAGACCTCTTACGGATATAACGTGGAACTGGGTGGCGATATTTGAGAGAGAGAGAGAGAGAGAGAGAGAGAGAGAGAGAGAGAGAGAGAGAGAGGGAGGGAGGGAGCGAGATTGTTTAATATGTTGAAACAGAAGCTTAAAGTTTAAATTTACAATTTCCGCTCAAACTTGGCCTTTCATTTAATTCAAACAAGAAAACAGGAAATCTTAACCTAATTTTACAGCGTGTAGATAATATATTATTTAAATACATGTTCAAGACAGCTGTTTCAACTTTACGACTGTTTATACCTTTTCTATATTTTGTCTCCAAAAGAAGAGCTTTGTTGTCGATCAAAAACCTGTTTGTTGCACACCAAAATCAATTTAAATGCCTTTGTTTTAATCTGACTGCATGATGTTAATTCCATTTTCATGGCAGACATTGCAACAACCGCTATACGGGACAAATGCAAATAATTGTTGTGTTTAATACTAATAACACATATCGTATCACAATTCTGATACGGAAGAAGAAAATTAAATGTATCTGATATTGGATTGTAATCATTCTATTTAAACGTGCTTGTTAAATGTTTAAAAAAGGCGGACTGAAGGTGTGCTAGAAAATAACATAAAGGCGGACGAAGGTCATACTGGCAGATAACTACAATGAAACGTTGTTAGACTTAATTGTGGGGACGAAAAAGGCTATGTACCTGCTATTTTAAAAATAATATTTGGGGGTATGCAACTCTGTCACCTTCCTTTGTTAAGTAATCAGTAAAACTGTTGCCATATTTTTGCACGTATTTATTTATAAACCGCTCCAGAGGCCTTGTTGTTAGAGCGTCCGCCTCGAATGCGAGAGATCGCGGGTTCGAACCACAGATGAGTCATACCAAAGATTTTTCTAATGGTACCAACAGCTGCATCGGTTGGCATTCAGCGTTAAGAGGTTAGTGTTAGGACTGGTTGGCCTGGTGTCAAGATAATGTGACTGGGTGGGACATGATGTTACATGTCTGCGGCATGATGCCCTAGTGCTATATATCACTATAAATTGTCACACTACAGATATTATAGTGACAAGACTGAAAAATGCTTATATCTGCGTTAAAAAGCCAAATCACAGACACACACATTTTTTAATGTGTTTTTTAAATCGAATAAAATACAATCATGAACATGAAAACAAAATATCAGAATGTGAGATAGACATTGTCTATTATGCTAACCATGAGCGTCCTATGTACAATATATTCTTTTGGCTTTGTCTCCCTTCTACTCAAAAGTATGTCTCACGACCAAAACCACCACCACCACCACCGGAAAACTTCCTGCCCATTATGCGAATGGAATACGTTTTCTGTAAAAACAAAAGACACGGAAGGTGCAAAACATGTTATCAAAACCATTCGTCTGTCATAGTTTTTTTAGGCTGAGGGGCCTTGTAGGTATTGGTGTGAAAAGTCTTTTAAGAAGATGGAACCATGGAACTTTCATATTAGCAGCACTGTGGTTTTTATAGCAATAATAAAAAAATTAAAATCAGACATACGTAACAACATTGTCTCAGACCTACCGTAGAGTAATGACGTACACGAATCACCATGAAAATATTTGTGATAAGCCCTCCAGGTACTAAAGTAAGGAATAAATATACATGTCTTACCGCAGTATACGTATCATTAACATTTTTCCTCTTTTGTATGCAAAGAGTCTTATCATTCCAACTTGGGTTTTGTTTTTGTCGTTTTTTTGTTATTATTTTTTTATTTTTTTAAGTGACAAGAGTACCATATCGAGCTATCAGAATATTGGGTAATATGATAGTAGACCAGTGACATGTCAGACAGAAACTATTGTCTTGTAACTGACACAGTCCACGGAAGAGGTTAAATGAAACCGAATCATAATGCCGCTCTAGGATGTAGCAGACTGACTTTTGTTGCCGTGGAAATTTTAATTGCATATCAAAGTCAACAAGATGTGACATCAGAGCAATTACCTATACGTATACAAATTACACTTGTAAACCTTCGTAAGCGTCATCTCATAAGTATTATTCACTGTGTCATTTGATCAGGCCCTTGATTTACACAAAGCCCTTAATGGTGAATTACCCTTTTCCAGTACTCCGGTGGCAGGGTATGGTTTCGTAAATCGGCCCCTGCGAAATTTCTTAACGTAAGGCTATGGTGTCATTTTTTCTAGGAATTATGTTTTTTTATACTAATTAATGATATGGATACATTTGTCAAGTAGGTATTTCGGACCATTGCTGTTCTTGAAAATGATATGAAGCACGTACATCTCCCGCTTCACAGCATGTAGACAGTGAAATACCAATAGTTGGCTATGAAGCGGAGCTAGCCACCCATAACAAGTAGACAAATCGCGTAAAGGCAATTAGATTATCTCAAAAACGGCGTGGACACATTTGTTAAAGTATCGCTACAGAAAAGGACTTGCATTTGCACTGCGAACATTGTGAGCATCACGTTAGGTCAACAATGACCTTCAGATCTGAAAAATGCATGCATTAATTTGGGGCTGTGTGCATACATTTTGTGCATACATTTTGTTTTATATGAGTTTCCATTGATTTGTCAGGTCGAATGAATAATATCATTATGTTTTATTTCATTATAGCTATCCAAAAAATACGGACCTTTTTGTACCTTACTGATGTATTTTTACACTTTATTGTGAATTAGGCAGGTTGATGCGGCACCAGATATGTGCATACACCTCCTTGCGATATTTGCCATTCTGATCCTGGACTTAACAAATCTGATCCTGGACTTTACAATTTTCAGTTAAGACTTATATATTTTCTAATTCCTAGTACATGATTTTATTTATTTTAAGACATAGCAGATTCAGCCCATTAAGTCGTTGTACATAGCTGTATAACAGATTCCGCCGATTAAGTCGTTCTACATTGCTGCATAACACTGGGACCATTAAGTCGCTGTCTATAGCTGCATAACAGATTCCGTCCATTAAGGCGTTATACATAGCTGCATAACAGATTCCGCCCATTAAGTCGCTGTATATAGCTGCATAACAGATTCCGTCTATTAAAGCGTTATACATAGCTGCATAACAGATTCCGCCCATTAAGTCTCTGTATATAGCTGCATAACAGATTCCGTCCAATAAAGCGTTATACATAGCTGCATAATAGATTCCGTCCATTAAGGCGTTATACATAGCTGCATAACAAATTCCATCCATATAGGCATTAGACATAGCTGCATAACAGATTCCGACCATTAAGGCGTTATACATACCTGCATAACAGATTCCGACCATTAACTCGTTGTTGATAGCTGTTTAACGTTGGGCCCATTAAGTCATTGTGTATAACTGCATACCAGATTATCGTTACCTTCAAATTTCCATTTCCTATACCTGTGACTTGTTGATCGGTTCATTAATTCCATCGATTATGAAATGCTTATTAATAATTCCACCTTACGTTTGATGACTTGGCCTATGAAGCCCACAATTTCGTGTCACTCATAGAAAAATGGATGACATTAGGAAGATGTGTATGAAAGACTATCGCCGACATAAACATGAATTTTAGAAGAAGAAAAATTCGTGTGGTTCAGGTACTATTTAAAATGTTTTCTTTTCATTTTCAATACATTATTCTATTATAAGAAATAAAATCTCAAAATAAAATCTTCAAAAGTACATGTGGTGCAAAACAATATATATATATATATATATATATATATATATATATATATATATATATATATATATATATAGTTTTGTATATGTAATTTACTTATTTACTTTGTTAGTAAGTTTTATGGTAGTTTTTTTTTAAATTTCATTACATGCTGTTGTAATGTAACACTGCATGTTGGACTTGACCTTGCCCAAAATTAAGTTCATTTCTGTTTGACCCATAGTGATTGTTTTTAAATTGTATTATGTGTAAACAATTTATACATGGCTAAATTATTCAATATGTTTATGGAATTAAAATCAGCATTATCATTAATATAAGTAAATATGTTTATTTGGAAATAGGTCTAGGTTTTGAAATTTCCTAAATACATTTGACATAATCCAGGCCATATTTTTTTTAAACATTAGGATTATTCTTCAAGGTTATTTTCCATTAGGTAATTTTTTTCTTTTTGACGAAAATGTTAATTATAACCTGAAGTCAAGTAGAGAACTATATAATAATGTAACTGAGAGGATTTTTCAGGTGTATTTTAAGACCTAGCACTTTTAAGTAGTATTATATGTTGTGTCTAGTATTTCATGTTTGAGCTGGAAAATGTATTTCTTCAATTTTTTTAATTCAAGTGATTATTTTCTCTGGAAATACAAACGTGCTCTGATATAATTCTTGGATAGAGACATTCACTGGAATTATAGTGGATTCAAACCCGGAATTATATGTGACTCAACAAAAAACTGTTGGCACTTCAACACTCTACAAGCTATCACAGGTTTTGGCTTTATTCTGGACTTGTGCTGCATCTGATTCAGGACTGTAAATTATTAGGACTTGTGTCTGTAATTCTTGGATTATTTGGGGATTTAATACGCAATACCGTAAGTTCTTTTGTCTCATTTTTACTTTGTATTCAAGGGAAATAAATTATTTGCTAAATTACAAAGCTTGTTGTCTTTCACTCTTTTCTGTTACTTATTTTAAGAGTATAGACTCGTAACAATGTGTGTGTGTGTATGTGTGTGTGTGTGTGTGTTCAAAACATATCTGAAATGCGTTGAAATGCTCTCTTGGAGAGTCGTTGTTGTTGTAGGGTTTAACGCCATTTTTCAGCACACGATAGGCTATACATGGCGGCCAGTATTAAAGGTGGAGGAAGAACCCAGGAAAACCCCGGAAAGAGCCACCGACCCACGAGAAGCTACTGACAAGCAAGCTTACTCACTCTTGGAGAGTCAGTACAAATAACGGTGACCATGCTCAGTAGATCCAAATATATAAAGAGCAAAACGGACCACTCCGTTGGCCTAGTGGTTAGAGCGTCCGCCTAAGATGCGGGAGGTCAAGGTTTTGAATCCCGACCGAATCATACCAAAGACTTCTAAAAAATCATGCTAACAGCTGCGTCGCTAGGCGCTCTGCATTAGTGTTAGGACTGGTCGGCCTGGTGTCAGAATAATGTGTCTGGGTGGGACATGATGCTACATGTCTGCGGCATTTTGCCCAAGTGCTAGACATCACTATAAACTGCTAATTTGCAGACATCGACGCGATATGACTGAAAAATTGTTAAAGCTACGTTAAAAATCCAAATCACACACACACATATCACGAGCAAAACAATTTTTCAGGTACGATACACTCAAATACACGGTGTATACGAGTACAGCCCAACATAATATTTAGATTTTCTATGGAGCCTGTTTTCATGCTTTGGCACTAAATCATGCATTCACGTTAGCAGATCAGAAAATTAGATAAATGCCTTTTCGTAAGAAGAATCGTTAATAAAAAGCACACATTCACCCCCTTTTCAGGCAAGTTTGTCTGTTACAGCTGTCTTTAGTGGATATTTTGTCATTTAAAACAATTTCCGCATTTTGTTATGTGTGTGTGTGTGTGTGTGTGTGATTTGGATTTTTAACGCAGCTGTAACAACTTTTCAGTCATATCGTTACGATGTCTGCAGTGTGACAGTTATCCTGACACCTGGCCGACCAGACCTAACAGTAACCTCTTAATGCTGAGCGCCAAGCGGGGCAGATGTTAGTACCATTTTTGTAAGTCTTTGGTATGACTCGGCCGGGGATCAAACCCACGACCTCCCGCATCATTTTGTTATGAATGTAATCAGATGTGTTAGCAAATCATAAGTCGATATTTGTTATTCCTCAAGCAGAATATCTGAATATGCGATCTGATCAATTGTTATCTCTGTAACGGTATCCTTCATCTTTGACCGGAAATACAATTCAGAAATAGCACCGCCTTTCGGCGTAATAGAAATTAGTATCAAGAAGAACATTACGAAATTCATTTACCCCACATACAGAGCTTTAATGGCAACTTCTAAGGTCAAAACCCGCGATAAGCAAAGGCTACGAATACCAATTGATGAAACTAATTCATTCACCATAAAAAAGAAGAAAAGATACCTTTCTCATTGTACTCAGATGACAGATCAGAACTGAATTCATACTTGCTTGATTGCCTCTCTATATATTTTATTTCTAAGCATTAAAGAAACCACATAAAGGATATAATTCATTTCTTTGGCGAGGAAGGTTAACCGAATGGACCCTATGATAAGAAACGGTTCTGACAGAGAAAGATATTCGATGATGCAATTTAAAACAGAGCTGACACGTGCCTTTTGTATTGCAACATTTCCTGAGCTCAGAAATCGTTTCGTCGATCAGTATATTCCCCTTACCCTGTATAGGGATGTGATAAAATACACGTGAAACTACCTTATAAAGGAGGAGATGAATTAAAGGAACTAAATGAATCAGCCTCTCGCACTTCCATTAAAAATATCTTTTTTTTCTTCAGATCGCAATTTGTTGATCCCTGCAATTTGTGAAAATATGATAATATATGTATTCATAGCAACTATCGGATCAAAGCAGTTAAAACTGTATTTAGAACTCTGACAAAAATACATTAAGAGATGTGTGTATGTCTGTGTGTGATTTGGATTTTGAACGTAGCTTTCACAATTTTTCAGTCATATCGCTACGATGTCTGTAGTGTGACAGTTTATAGTGATGTCTAGCACTGGGGCATCATGCCGCAGACATGTAGCACGATGTCCCACCCAGTCACATTATCCTGACACCAGGCCGACCAGTCCTAACACTAACCTCTTAATGCTGAGCGCCAAGCGAGGCAGCTGTTAGCACCATTTTAGTAAGTCTTTGGTATGACTCGGCCGGGGATCGAACCCACGACCTCCCGCATCCGAGGCGGACGCTCTAACCGCTAGGCCATCGGAGCTGTACCTATTTTGAATGACAGATAGTTGGTAAGATATATTGACGGGAGTCGGTCGCGTTGCATTAAAATGCATTGTTTCAAACTTGTAATATGGGACGGATATCCAGAAATATATTTGACTTCCCGAATGAACCCACATTAACAAATGAAGCTAATACAAAGAAGTAAAGTAGCAAGTTAAAAAAATTATTATTAGTTCCAAACAGGAAAAATACCCTTGATACAAAACTTTAAATAAAAGAGTATAAATAAAGAAAATAAATTAATTGTGTTGCCTTTAAAATTATATTGCAGAGAAACGTTCTTCCATTTTACTTAAAATTATTAGATTCAACAAATTGATCAAAGAGACTCTTTGAAATCAAATGAAGAGGTCACGGGATGTACGCTGATGTTGGCATACCTACAACACGTCATTTATACCTAAGTGGTCACCCCATTTCATGCAAACAGTGCGGGAATTAAAGATAATGTTAGCTAAAAGAAGCGTGTACTATTTTTGTAACATGACCAAAGGGTATTTCTTTGTCCACAGCAAGTGTTTATTCAGTGACCAACGGGTAGTTCGCTGTACACGGTAAATGTTTATTCAGTGTTGATGATAGAAGATGTAAATTTTCATTGACAGGTACGACCGACATGAAGGTATGGAGAATATTTGTAAAGGACTTAATGTCAAAAGCAGAAGCTGATACCGTCCTCCAGAAATCAACCGGCCCACCCGGCAATTAATAAATGTCCAAAATCTATATCTAGTCACTAGTTACTGTTCAAACTATAGAATGGACACATCACTGTTTTAGGAAATGAGACACATATATCATGTCTATCTAGAGGCATGAAACGCGAGCCTGAAATACAAGTTTTGAAACACAGTGGGTACATGTCAGTTAAGCGCCACATGGGAAGTCAATCCCATACTAGCAATTGCTATTTCACCAGCGGGTCATGTCTTGAAGGAGTCCAACACAAATTTAGAAGAAAAGAAAAGAAGAAACACACACTCAAGGATGACTGACAGATAAATGGATGGATGAATGGACGGACAAATATATAGATGAATATATAAATAGTATTGTTAAGAAAGGGTTAATATATACTCCATATTTAACGCATGCGCAAGCAACGTAAGGCAACTTTTAAGCGATTTTCATGAACATAGTGTATGTTCGTGAAGAAAGTTTCAAAGAAATGTTTAAAGGTTTGGCATCTGTACACCCTTCACAGAAATAGTGTGTTTAAAAATCATGAGTAAATAGTTCAGTAACCTGCCTAAAACAGAAAAGTGGATATGAGCACAAAAAGCATCAGAGAGGACCAGGGCAGCGGACAGGATTTGTGGGCTCTAGGAAAAAGTATCCAATAGGCCCCAAATGAATCACAAATTGAAACAACGATGGACCCCTTGATCGATGTGGTCCCGAGGAATTTGTCCTACTCTGTCCGCGGTCCTGGATAGGACTTACAAAGCTGTATGATCCATTTCTGAAAGGAAAGTGGTGGGTGGATGATTTTCGTATGTGACCAGAATTACAATTTGTACAAATCTTCAAGACTATATACTCGCGAAAACATGAGGACTTACAAATCTCCTTGTTGCATATAATTAATTGCATAGTGGATGCATGCATACAGGTGAACACAGCATTAGCAATGCCAGCGTAATCAGATCCCAAACCCAATCCGAGAAGCCACACGAGTTACACATAGCTGATAGTACTGTAGCAACTGGCCACACGAGTTACACTTAGCTGATATTACTGTAGCAACTGGCCATTGCAAATGTATCGCAGGATGAGTTAGCTCATCATTATTATCCATATTTTTTCATGGAGTTAGCAAACTAAGGAGAGAGAGAGAGAGAGAGAGAGAGAGAGAGAGAGAATAAATTTCTTAGCCTATCCAATGTATCATAAGCAGTTTTGGGATTCACATTCACATTCATTCCCATTTAATTTATTAACTAAATGGCAAATCTTTGAGGATTCTTCTTAATATGTGATGTGCCGCTTTTGGTGTTCATTGTTTACTGCTAATTAGACAAGTTAACTTGTTTATTTTCGGGTTATTCATTACCATGCAGTCATAAGAGGGGGGAGGGCGGAGTTTTGAAGAGAATCACGATGCAGTAACATAAAGCAATTTATACTCATTTATTGTTAACAATACTTGACGAAAACGTACATTTCAGGACTTACGGTGCTAATTCAGTTCCCACTTTTAAACCTATGCAAACACTATGATATTAAAAATTAAGTAACTCATGATCAGTATAGATGAAACCTGGATGTCAGCTTCTGCGTTGAGGGAAGGATATGAGCCGCGGCACTTTCTGGACCTGCATGTGTTTGAAACATATGCTTTCAATTCCGCACCAAAGAGTCAGGTGCTAATTTTAGTAATGAGTGGTCCAAACTCAAGACTGTTAAAGGACTAAAATTCCATCAATAAAACAATGTCTCTATTTTTTTTTCACTTACAACTAGGATAAGTTCTCAAAAGATTCTTTTTCCTACAACATAACTTACATTATTAACCAATCCTGGTCAGCCAAACCCATATATACTCTATTTTATCTTCAACCATTTCCAGGCTGGTTCCCATTTTTCCATACCATTAGTACCGTGTGTCCTTCAGCTCGGATACTTGTGTGCTGGCATATTATTGTTTACTACTATCTGCGGCGATCTATAATGACAAACGTTCTATTCATGTAAGAACTGTTTGTCACTCGAGTTGGCCTACGTCAAATGCGCATGTGGCTATAGGATACTATTGGAAAATTATATATATATATATATATATATATATATATATATATATATATATATATATATATATATATATATATATAGAGAGAGAGAGAGAGAGAGAGAGAGAGAGAGAGATATTAGTATAAGCTGTAGCCACCTCAGGGAGGCTAATAGACAGTACTGAGTGTCAGTCATCTTGGTACAATAATAGTCTCTTAAAGTATTCAAAACCGGTGTATGTTACCTAGCGAACTTGTGCTTGATTGTTATGTCAAAGTTCATTGGTATATTCTTTAGCAAACTGCTACTTGACTGGTATACAATAATTAATATATGCAACAAAAGGCACCAAAACAGCAAGAAACGAAGCATAGCTCGAGTTCATCCCAGAAAGTCCGCAGTTTGGGTGTTCTTTTTTGTCCGTTTGATTCCGAGTTTGAGACGGAGTTTCACGCAGCCCGGCACAACTATATAAATTGTGACAGGTATAGACGTGTCATGATAGATAAAATATAGACAGAACCGGAATAATGTGTGTGTCATCAATTAGAGTTTATTGACATAAGAATGAACAAGACAGTGTTGGAGTAAATAAGACTGTGTGGAACTAAACGGGGCATGTCTGTTATATAATTTTTAGGAATTTAAGACATGTCTGTTATATAATTTATAGAAATTTACGACATGTCTTTTATATAATTTATAGGAATTTACGACATGTCTTTTATATAATTTATAGGAATTTACGACATGTCTGTTATATAATTTATAGGAATTTACGACAATATCAGGTTATGTCTGTTATATAATTTATAGGAATTTACGACAATGTCAAGTTATGTCTGTTATGGTGGCGCTCTACAGTTTCGCATTTTGCATAGGGTTAAAATTTTAAAGGAAAATAATTTTCCCGGCTTTCCTCACTGGTTATACTGGCTATTTAAAAGACCTTGTATATCTTGGGTATAATTCAAGAACCTTTAATTCCCTTTATTTTGGTGTAAGATTGATGGGTGTAATATGGGTTATAGAGTATACAGCTTGGCCTTACTCTAGCTGCGCACCTTTCAAAAAAATGCTCGCTCCACTTGGTCATTTTATTTCCTGAACTTCAGAGGTAAATTGTATAAAAAAGAGCCGATAACTTTTATTTTATACATTTTTTACATTTTATATATTTGGTAGTTCATTCATTGCACTTTCAGAAGCTGGTATTGTCTAGTCTAGCAAAATTCATTTCCCCTATTTTAATAGTTGCTATGGATAATGTAATTAAGACTAATTCAGGCTGATTTTTTAGCACAAGGGAGGAGTCATTTTAGTTAGCAGTGTGCTTAGATCATGTACAATTTCTAAAATTACAATATCCAAAGAAATATCATCCACATTACATTAATGTAGCATATAGGTATGCCAACATTCTTTCCATTGTGCATGTTTTAAATGCAAACAACTTCACGTTACATACGTCACTCTCTCAAAAGTACACAATAACTGGTGAGCGCCCTTATATAATTTATAGGAATTTACGACAATGCCAGGTTATGTCTGTTATATCATTATAGGAATTTACGACAATGTCAGGTTTAAGATCTAAGTGCATCTTAAAAGAAAGAAATTAACAAAATTTTACTTTGTCACTTCTACCGCCATATTTTGTCTAGGCGGAGTGCAGTATGTCATGTTTGGAAGAGTTATATGTCACGGGTGTTGCCCGCATCGAAAGGTTATGCTCACGAGAGCAATACTCGTGAAACGCCTGAGAAAAAATATGTTACATTCTTCCAAGATGCGCTTTTGTCTTTAAACACACTGCCGTTGTCACCATATTCATGTGTCATTTGAAAGACCCTAGACTTCATTTAAAGAGATTCTAATGTAAATTTTTAAGCAGGCTATGGTCAAGACCGAGGTGATTCCAATTAAGAAAGGGGTGAAATGCTTTTTTTTTTGGGGGGGGGGGGCTGATGCCTTTAGCACGCTCATTGCAACCAACGACACTCTTGTTCATCCATTAAGAATACTCGGTAATTTAAGAACTGCACAACCCTAATACCGTGAATAGCTTAAAATTAATAATATATTATGAATAGAATGAGACGGACATAAAGTAATTTTTAAAAAATTGTCACTCATCGATTATCAAATCTTTTTTCACACTTCATTGTTTAAAATTCACTATTCTAATTTCATGACGTACAAAAATGTTGGGTCTACAGCAGGCGTGAGAAACTTCCTGGAGAGAGCGGGCCGGATAAGCAATGTTAAAGCCACATCCTATGTTGTTGTTGTTGTTGTTGTTGTTGTTGTAGGGTTTAACGCCATTTTTCAGCACACGATAGGCTATACATGGCGGTCAGTATTAATGGTGGAGGAAGAACCCGGGAAAACCCCGGAAAGAACCACCGACCCACGAGAAGCTACTGGCAAGCTTTCTCACATACCCACATTGGCTGAATTCGAGACTCGAACCCACGCAGACAGAGGTGAGATGGCAGTGATCCGTAACGGACAGCGCTTTAGACCACTCGGCCACTCGGGGCCCCCTATGTTGTAAATAAGTGGATAAAACCAGGTCTCGGCCAGGATCTGGCCGGCAGGCCTTAGGTTGCACATATCTAGTCTAATGAATATACATCGATCATCGATATATTCAACCTAGCTAGTTTGCTATAAAAGTTTCTGTTTGAAAAATAAAAAGGATTATTGAGACTCAGCTAAAAATTAATCATTCATGTACCAAATGATCATGTACCAATCATTCATGACCAAACGACAATGTACCAGTTATTTATGTACCAAATGATCATGTACCAATCATTCATCTAATAAACGATTCTGAGCCAATCATTATGTATCAAACTATCATGAACCAATCATGCATGTACCAAACGATCATGTACCATTATTCATGTACCAAAGGAAACCTGTTAACACTTTTTAATTGTTGTAATATTTTTTTTTAAATGTTTCTTTCTCAAAAAGCGATGTTCATAGTGCATAGCATTAATGAAGCTTGAAAATAGAATACATTGCACGAAAGGCCTTACCAAAGCGACGGTCTTTCATTTGTTAATGTTCCGCTCTACTGTATCGTCTTTGGCACAGATTTTGAATTTTAAGAAAAAGAATTTCAAAGCTTTTTCTCGTTGGTAAACATGGCTATTTAAAATTAAAATGTGTATCTTAGGTGTTGTGTAAAGCACTTTTAATTCCTGCTACTTTGGTCTTTTATTGACTAGTACAATTTTGGGTTGAAGCGTATACCGTTTGACCTTCGTGTGCATCTGCCAAAAGACTACTAGCTCCACTTGGTCATTTTCACTTCCTGGACTTTGGAGATAAATAGGGGAAAAGGGAACATCTCGTCCAGGGGTCGTGAACCAACGGCACGTGTGCCACAAGGTGGCACGTCGAGAGGTTTTGTGTGGCACGCGACGGGCAGTCAAAAGCCTCGATTTTAACAGTGTTACTCTCTTACTGGTGGCACGTACTCAATCACTTTATAATTAATCCAGAAAATAGTGACACGCTATGTAAATTAGGTTGCCGACCCCTGATCTAGTCTATAACATATTTTAGCAGTTTTATTAATTGTCTGTTTGCTATATCAATATTCCTTTATTAGATTTTCAAAAGCTAGTATTATCTACTCTGACAAAATTAATTTTCCATATTTCAGTAATTGCTAAAGTTAGTGTACTTGAACTAGTTATGTTCATTTCTCGAGCCAAAGGAAGAAGACATATCAGTCAGTTGCCTGCTTTTGGACATGCTTAGTTTCCCTAATACAAAGAAATTTCACTCACAATACGTGAAAGTAACACGAAGTTACGCCAACATTCCCTCAACTGTACACGATGCAAATGCACACAACTTTACCTTATACATGTATCTCACTGAGAAGTACTTGATAAGTGTGGAGCGGAACCTACATCAGTATCATCAGTTTATTTCAGGAAATAATAACGAATCTAAGAAAGTAAATAACAGGGGTATATTTTAAGCACTGTTTATAACTATTATCAAAGTAAACAAGAATGATCTCATGAACACATAAACAGATTCATTCTGGAGTTAAGAACTGATAGTTTCTTGTTTCACATGATACGAATTTAACCAATCAAAATGCTTCTTACAAAGACTTTGTATATCTTCAAAAAGCGTTATTTGCATAAGAGAACAGCCTTTGAAAATGATCCCATAATGCACCAACCCTTAGCTAAAAAACTATAGCTGGCTTCATCTTTAGGACACTATGATTCATCTTAAATATTGTAATATGGTACTCGTAAGACTTGACTCGAATTGTAACATAAAGAGAAATATCATTCTTGTAAACTAGGTGTGTTTTTTATTCTAGATGTCAGTTCCGCTCGGCAGGATTGTCATTTTAAGAATATAAGGAAAAACTATAGCATTCTCACACCATTCCGTTTGTTTGAGCCCCACCAGCTTACCGACTTTAACAAGAGAAAGCGTCAAAGATATAAAAACAATGCACAAAACTTATTCATTCCAGTCATTGATTTATAAGTTTTAAACTAGTTGCCGCCAGGGGTCCCAAACACTGTCAACTTGATGATCTTTCGAATCAAAAGGCAATTTCTTTAGCAACACGGTCCCCATATTTGCTTTGGTTAGTCTATGTTTTCGAGCAGCAGATGTGATGTTGTTCATTGTCTTTGAAAATCTCAGTAATTCCGTAAATGTTGGATTTACAGATCTTTGAACAGTTGTATACAAGAATTCTTCCTATTTATTTGTTCAGTTTGTTTTATAAATATTAAAACTTTACACTGCAAATATAGGATGCAGATGACACATTATTTTACTAAAAACAGACTGTTCTATAGACCAGAAATGTACAGCGAGCAATCTGTTTGCTTGTTAGCACAAGAAGCTTCCATTTGCGTTGAAAAGCCAATAATTTGACCGTGTTAGTGACCCCTTGGCGACAAATCAGGTAAGAAATTATAAATCAAAGAATTAAATAAAAACAAGTTTTGTGCATTTTTTTTATATCCCTAATGTTTTTCCTTTTTAAAATTGGATGGGGGTGCATACATAATAGTAGGGTATGCGAATAATACAGTGTATTTGTATTCTATAGAAAAACTAGTGTATTGGTAATATTTGGAACAACTTGTGTTTTGGTATTGTATAGAACAACTTGTGTTTTGGTATTATATAGAACAACTTGTGATTTGGTATGATATATAACAACTTGTGTATTGGTATTATATGGAACGACTTATGTTTTGGTTTTATATGGAACAACTTATGTTTTGGTATGATATATAACAACTTGTGTATTGGTATTATATGGAACGACTTATGTGTTGGTTTTATATGGAACGACTTATGTTTTGGTATTATATGGAACAACTTATGTTTTGGTTTTATGCTGAACAACTTGTGTATTGAGGCAGCCTACATTTAACTATATGGTCGCAATTTCTACTGAGTGTGCATCAAAAAAACAATTATACAGCCAAATGTTAATTTTAGTCTCTTTTACTCTTTATATTGACAATATTTTGGGGCCAGCGTTACTAGAGAGTGACTCGAGTATTTAACAATAATGAGCAAATGATTAAAATTGATGGTTTTCTTAAACCGTAAATCCGTAATTATTGTTCTTTAAGTCCACCTGTGAGGAAATATTTTATTCTTTTATGGTTATATTAGTCTTCACGTCAGCTTTGAGCGACAATCCTGTGGTAATACAGTTTTCAATAACTCATTTATTCGGGTATTTATTCTTAGTTAAGCTTGTACACCTGTCCTCCCGAAGGCTGTCACGCGGTGCAGGATTTGATACGTGTCATAAAAATGGCTGCCTTGACCATGCATTTCGGAGTAATAAACAGACTTCAATGGATTTGACCAGAATTTTCACAAGGACATTAAAGGGGTTCATTTGCATCACAAATTGTGATTTTTCTGACTCTTCATAAAATGTCCATTTCCCTAAAAATGCGATTTTAAAATCTAAATGGTTCGTAAGCACTCCCTCGCAGGTGTGAAAGTGGGTGGTTAATTCATATTTAATACACCATCTTCTTCAGAATGATGGAATCTTGTCCAAGAAAAAGAAATTATCTTTTTGCCATGCATCAATAACCATAGTTTAAAACTTGCATGCCTTTTACTTTAATGTCCTCACATGAAACGGAAAGACTGCACACCAAAGAAGTTCTTCAGTGAATGAGCCAAGATAATTTACAGTCCGCAAGGAACGATGCTGAACTTTTTGGCACTTCGCCCAAATAAACGTGGATTTTAGCCCCAAACTTTATTTCAAGACAACAAAATATTATCAGATATTTCACATAAACTACACATTTTCGAAATAGTCCTATAACTTTATATTAAAAGCATAACATACATATGCATTTTTTATTCTTCATGTCATATTGTTCAAAATGTTATTTGTATTATTTATTGGGATGTTCCCTCTGATGTTAGAAGAAAATATTTACAAAGAAGCAAACGTGACTTCTTATCAACATTTGGTCCACATAATCATGTAGTGAAACCCTTTGGTTTTATATATAAATGACGGAGGAAGTTGTCTTAGCTCTATGTACAATTTTTAAGTTAACTTTTACTGTCTTTTAGAATCTACCCCCAAAAACAAGAAAAAATACAAAACAACAACCAAAACAAACCCCAGAACAAATCAAAAGAAACCCACCACCCCTCTCAAAACAAACAAAACAAACCAATAACCACTCACTTACTATCTTATTATGCATGTATTAGCATTGACAACAACCCCTCTCTCTCTCTCTCTCTCTCTCTCTCTCTCACACACACACACACACACACACACACACACACACAAGTACACACACACAATATTTTTTCTTTCCAAATATGCAAGGTGCGCCAAATCTATTTTTTTAAATGATCCATATGCCATTATTCCTGTTCGCACACATTAACATAAATTATAATTCGTGCAAAACAAATATAAAACACAATATGCCCTAAATACTGTGTGAAGAAGCTACATTAAGCGACAAGTCCTAAGTCAATGTATGTATGTATGTATGTATGTATGTATGTATGTATGTATGTATGTATGTATGTATGCATCTATGTATGTATGTATGTATGTATGTATGTATGTATGTATGTATGTATGTATGTATGTATGTATGTATGTATCTATGTATGTATGTATGTATGTATGTATGTATGTATTTATGTATGTATGTATGTATGTATGTGTCGACCTTTCCGGTGGCATAAGTGGTTAAAGCGTCCGCCTCGGTATCAGAAGATCTCGGGTTCGAACCCCGTCCGAGTCATACCAAAGACTAATAAAAATGTTACTAGCAGCTGCCTGACTGTGCGTTCAGCATTAAGAGGTTACTTTTAGGACTGGTCGGCCTTGTTTCAGGTGGTACATGATGCTATATGTCTGCGGCATAATGTCCCGGTGCTGAACATCAGTATGAACTGCCACAATGCAGACATCGTAGCGATATGAGTGAAAATTGTTAAAGGTACGTTACAAATCTAAGTCACAAACAGACACACACACTTACAAACGCACATAAACCCACACGCACACACACACACAAAATCAAACTTTAGAGTATTAAATACTGACAAATAATTCAACTGAACTTTCAATTTTAACACACGACGTATAGTCAAATAGATGCAAAACAGACATGCAAAGACCTTTACTGAGAATGAATTCTCGCTAGCATGACGTTGATTCTTTCTTAAAACGTTGCAATTTGATTCTCGGACTGAATATATTTTTTTCAGCTTCCTGTAAAGAAGGAGACAACATTCTAAAGACATATTTTGACTATGGCTCAAACTTTTGAATCCAAAGTTCATCACCTGCTAATTCTTCGTATATTTCTTGTAAGCTGTTTCTGATTAAACATAAACCTTGACCCCAAAGTTATAAAACGTTATGGTTAGAGAACTGAGACTTTTACTCATGACTCATTGTTGTACTTAAATTAAATTTGTCAGACTTAGCGGGTGTTAAAGCAATTAAAAAAGACTGAGCTAAATATTTCACGCAAGTGTTTTCAATAGTTGTTAATGTATTTTGTCTGAAGCTTCGCGTTAATTCCCGTCATAACCTTTAAAGTGATTTAAACGTAAGACCTAGTTATTTGTCACTGGTGGTACTACGGTATGTGTTAGAAATAGCCAAAAACGAACTCCAGCTGAACCGTACAACAGGTTCAAGTACAGCTTCGCGAGATCTCTACAACACGAGGGTTTGTCTCATTTAATAAAACTCATCCGGATCCACGCGAGTCAGGCTGAACTACACTAATTAACTGCTGGAAACAGCAAGGACCCAGCAAGCTATTTCTGTATTCCTTATATCTAGCATAAATCTAATCAACACATACCGAGTATGGTTCAATCAAACAGCAGGTAACAAGAAAACTGCATGAAAAGTATTTACATACATACATACATACATACATACATACATACATACATACATACATACATACGTATTTGTGTGATTTGGACTTTTTAAAAGTAGCTTTAACAATTTTTCAGTCATATCGCTACGATGTCTGCAGTGTGGAAGTTTATAGTGATGCCTAGCACTGGATCATCATGCCGCAGACATGTAGCACATGTCCCACCCAGTCACATTATCCTGACACCAGGTCGACCAGTCCTAACACTAACCTCTTAATGCTGAGCACCAAGAGAGGCAGCTGTTAGTACCATTTTTGTAAGCCTTTGGTATGACTCGGCCGGGAATCGAACCCACGACCTCCCGCATAGATACACATACATACATACATGCATGCACGCACGCACACACGCACGCACGCACACACACACACACACACACACACGCATACATACATACATACATACATACATACATACATACATACAGTAAAGGTGAAATTGTAAAAGCAGCTGAGAATTAGTTGAAATTTGGCGGATATCGTATATTGTTTTGATTAGAAATATCACACTTGTACAACTACGTCAGACTGGATGTTGATTTATTTAATAACTTCAATAGCAGACACAAGATCTACAGTGTACAACTGACTTATATTGTGTGACGTCATGTAGTGTACTGAGTGACTACTCTGCGTTATTGGGATCTATAGCAATACGGCACGTGTGTGTGTTCTAAGGAACGCTTCGCTTGATGGAGTGAAAATATTTATTTTTTTGTTCTTTCTATAAGTGAACAGCTTCTCTAGGATTTCCATAATAGGTTGCAAATTCAAACATTGCATTATTTCAGAAATGTTCATTACCATGCGATCATCTGAGCTAGCCTTTTAGACATAAAATACACCACATGGGACCATTCTACGTTTTGAGGGAGGACGTTATTTGGTCCACCCTTAGTGTTTTCATTTTGTTTTAAAATCAGCATTTTGTAATCACAAATTGATATTTTGATCAGTTTTTTTTTTTTTTTTTTTTACATTGACCTCACTTTGTTGAGTTGTTTTACGTTCATTCGTTTGTATATTTAGCTGTGATTTTACTACACTTACGTACACGACAGCCTAACGATTCTGGCATCGGAACCTGTTCAGACTTCCGCTTAGGAAAAACGAAAGCATATGGTTCCGCTCTACATTTATTAAGTACTTAAGCGGAACTTGTACGAGGTGAAGTTGTGTGCATTTACTACAAGACCAATGGAGAGAATATTGATTTACCTCCATGCAGTTTTCATACACTGAAATTGAAATTGTTATGTATGTGGTACCAACAACGCGCTCCCTAAAGCAGACAGCTGATCGAAATAGCAGCGCCGCATCCCACCCCAAACCCCATGCTAGGGAAAAAAAACCTGAATTAGTCCATATTACTCTAACTTTAGCAGTTACTGCATCAAGAACAATGCATTTTGCCAGATTAGACAACACTAACTTCTGAAAGAGCAAGAAATGAATTATAAAATATAAAAAGGTAGAAATCCGAATTTGAGACTTTTTGACTGATTTTTTTTTCTTCCCCATTTACCTCAGGACTCCATTAAATGAAAACGACAAAGCGGAGCTTGCAGTCTTTTGAAAGATGCACATCTGAAGTAAGGCCAAGCTGTATACTCTTTAATTCAAATTTACACCCATCAATCATACACCAAAAATGGTAATTTAAAATGCAATTTAACAATACCTAGCATGAAAAAGTTATATTTTAAATTACTAGGATAACCAGTGAGGAAAATCTGTGAAATTCTTTTCTTTAAGAATCAAACCCAATGCAAAGTACGAAACTGTAGAGCGGAACATACAGGCATATTGCCTTCTGTAAGTTATTTGCTACAAGAAAAACGTTGCGGTACCGTTACTATTAGGCCTGATCACGCAGTGCCGTCTTAAGGCATGGGCACACTGGGCAGTTGCCCAGGGCCTCGCGCTTCTAGAGGCATCATGCTGCCCATATTGTTAATGAATATTGAAAGATCTTTTGGCTATTTAATTTGCTTTAAAAGTGCAGTGGGAAGCACGCTTCCCAATTTAAAAAAATAGTGACATCTAGCGGAATTCCTGTGGGTGGGTAGGGCCGGTAGGGGGCCCCAGTGCATTGCTTTGCCCTGAGCCTACAATGTTGTTAAGACGGCCCTGCATATAGGTGGGGAAAAAGACAAATATCCATACAGTAGAGTAAAGATATAGTTCAAACCTAGAAGGATTTGAGTCGTATTGGGACACCATAGTTACATCCTTGATGATTACATCATCAATAAGAACATGTATTTATGCCTTCGTTTTTCTTTTGCTTTTTTTTTTTGTTTTTTTTTTCCTCTTCTACTTTAGCCATGAAGACAAGACCGGAAGACTGACACTTAAGGAATGTTATCTTTCGAAATACTCTTTATTTCAATTAATAAATTGTTCTGACGTTGTCATTTATTAAGTGGAACAAAATCAGCATGCTGTTGTCAAGTATTTACTATGGCACAATTAATTTAAATTGAATATATTCATCCGATCTGGACGGTTTTACTTTCCAGAATGAAAAAACGGATTCTCACTAATAACTGTATTTTTATGCCAGACAAATCTACCTCTACACACAGATTTTACTTGGAGATAGTGTTATTGGAGAATACACAACAGTTTATTATAATCATTCTTATCTTTTGTTGAAGGCAAAATATCGTACACGTACCAAGAATACTTTTTTATACTCTGGTTGATGTTAATCATCATCAGTGATATGCCACTTTCTAGTTTTTCTTAACTAAGGAATTCATTTTTCAAATTGTTTTGAAAAAAGAAGAATAATAAAAAACCAAACTTTTTATACCTGCAATTAATTAGCGTAGCCGATTATGTAGAATCAACTTTATTCCATGCAACATAAAGATTCTGTTATCAGGTTACCTTGACTAAGCATTGACTCTTTAACACGTTATACTATGCCAATGCCTCTGTTCATTTAAAAGCAAATTTGAATTGTATTTTGTGATTCCTACTGTTAAGTGTTTTAAGGACAGCTAATATTTAAAATGTTCAAATGAAGTAAGTCCCCGGTTACAGCTTAATTTACAAAAACTGGTCCATTCACAGTGAAAAACACCCGTGGGGTAATGGCATAATGAGTCTGCGTAAGATAAATCACCGTAACAGTCGTGGGATAAAGACAACCCTCGTGGGATAAAGACAAATACATAGCAGATTTTGTTTGTTTTCCGCTTCTTATGTTTTTAATAGAAGCCTTGTTTTAAAAGATAACTCAAATATCCACAACAATAACAGAAATGGCAGCAGCAGCAGCAACAAATTATGTTCGTTCTAGACATGGGTGATGGTACGTGAAATATTGTTTTGACTCTTTTGTTTACCTCTTAAATTTATATGTCAAGGCACATATTAAAGTGACCGTTCTCGGTCTTTCCCGTCACATGATATAACAAAACCGTTTATGAGTCACATTAATGTGGATATTCCCAATAATTAGAGTATTGTTAAACACTTATAGAGTGAAAGTAGTTACAGATTTCGAATTAACCGATTTGACATTTTCATAATATGTGTATGATTACGTTTTTATTATACTTCTTTAGTTTTCTATCAATTTTTAACTTACTAATTAATGATACTAGAGCTCGGATGCTCAATGGTTAGGGTGCAGGGTCGAATCCTGCCATCGAATAACCTCGGGTAGTCTTCCTTCGAGTGTCCAACCTTCACTCAAATTCCATCGGCACTAGATATATTTAATGTGCTTTTGTGCTGTAGAAACACCAATCCATGTTATAAACTGCCCGTTCAATCGATACCAATCCATGTTATAAACTGCCCGTACAATCAATACCAATCTATGTTATAAACTGTCCGTACAATCGACACCAATCCATGTTATGAACTGCCCGTACAATCGACACCAATCCATGTTATGAACTGCCCGTACAATCGACACCAATCCATGTTATGAACTGCCCGTACAATCCACACCAATCCATGCTAGGAACTGCCCGTACAATCGACACCAATCCTTGTTATAAACTGCCCGTACAATCCACATCAATCCATGCTACGAACTTCCCGTACAATCGACACCAATCCATGTCATAAACTTCCCGTACAATCGACACCAATCCATGTTATGAACTGTCCGTACAATCCACACCAATCCATGCTAGGAACTGCCCGTACAATCGACACCAATCCATGTCATAAACTGCCCGTACAATCGACACCAATCCATGCTAGGAACTGCCCGTACAATCGACACCAATCCATGTCATAAACTGCCCGTACAATCGACACCAATCCATGTTATGAACTGCCCGTACAATCCACACCAATCCATGCTAGGAACTTCCCGTACAATCGACACCAATCCATGTCATAAACTGCCCGTACAATCGACACCAATCCATGCTAGGAACTGCCCGTACAATCGACACCAATCCATGTTATAAACTGCCCGTGCAATCGACACCAGTCCATGTTATAAACTGCCCGTGCAATCGACACTAATCCATGTTATAAACTGCCCATGCAATCGACACTAATCCATGTTATAAACTGCCCGTGCAATCGACACCAATCCATGTTATAAACTGCCCGTGCAATTGAAAATGGTTATGGTGCATTTTTAGTATAGAACATTATGAGAAGCTCCTATCTTATTCTGGTTTTCGAGTTCTTACTTTTGCACGTAGCGAAGTTCAAAGGTTAAGTAACAAGAATATTTTTGCTAATGGGTGGTCTTGTGACATGATGTCCAAGATACACTCCAGAATGCGATATCTTCTCTTGTTATTACCACTGTACCGATGGTACTTGTTACCAGTGAATTCATACTCAGAGCACAGCCAAGTTATAAGAATTACCGTAAAATCCCTTAGCTTTCATACATACCACTAAGTTGTGAGACTCCCTTAACTTTCGTACACACCTCTCCCGTTGTTTTGAACTAAACGAAACTACTCAATTCATAAAAGTCGCATATGAAAATTTGAGTGCCACTGCATGCGCGCGAGTGTGCATTATCTAAACATATCAAATAATTTCACCTGTTATATTGAAAGGTACTGCAGCGGGTTGTATCCCCTGAAAATTATCGCTCTCAACATACGCATAAGTGTACGGAATCAGTTAAAACTCTTCGATTGGTCACCCGTTTTAGCTGACCGACCAAGGATCGATTTTCTTATCGATTCTTTAAACATATAAAGTCTCGCCAAAATTTGAAGTATTTTCAAATAGCATGAATTTTTAAACAGGGGAAATGAAACAGAATTTCAACCGATATCGACCAAAATTATTGGAATGATTAATCGAACATTTTGTTGCATGTGACCAGTTTTCGGTCAACTTGAATTTAATCCGAACATCGCTACTTACACGAGAAAAGAAATCGTTTTCATTACATAGAATGTTGGTAATTCGACAAGCCAGTTGAAGACGGGGTTGCAATTGTCAATAAGAATCTCTTATCATAAGGACTCACGGTACTAATTCAGCTCCCACATTATACGTACGCAACCACCGTTGTATTCAAATTTCAAGAACTTTAAATTTCTGAATGGTCATGATACAGCCTATATTTCTATGTATAAACATATGCTTCATGCGGTCTTCTGTGTCGAGAATTGCACATGAGCCGCAGTATTTTTTTATCTATACGTATTCGAGAACATGTGTTTTCAATTCCGCACCTAAAGAATCAGGTGCTAATTTCAGTAATAAGTTTGCCAAAGTCAAGTCTGTAAAATGACTGAAGTTCCATCAGTAAAGCACTGTCTTTATTTTTCTCAGTTACACGCAATATAAGCATACATTTTACTGAAAGTTTCCTTTTCGTTATCAACCAACTGTAGCCAGCCAACCTAAATATACTCTATTTTATCTTCAGCTATTTCTGGACTGGTTCAAATTCTTTAATGTAATTAGTATAGGGTCGTATAAGCTTCTTCACGATCACACTCAGACTGGTTCGACCGTAATTTCGGGCGGCCAAATCAGAGAATAATGAAGTTATTGATAGATTGACTGGTTTCACCTACTTAGTGTATCATAGATTTTTTTCAATCACATGCGAATTTCTTCAGCTTTTTTTCCTTAACAAATACAGTTTTGTATTATTATGTATGGTATTGTGTTATTAGTGATTTGCCCAAGTCGCCCCCACCTACAACGTTAAGTTGACATAGGTGCATTTATAAAAAAAAACCACAGCATAAACTTTGATAACCGTCAGCTAGCACTCTAAGCCCTATGATACCAGGCTCTACCAAACATGTTAACTGTTATGCCGTTAAGTTTATCTGTAGAATACGATACATTGGTTCACAGTGTAAGCCAAATGTAGCAAAGAGACCGAGGGTATCGCTACAAGCTATCAATGGGTTATCGGGGGTATTGCCGTTAACATACTCCTGAGCAAAGCATGATAGCAAACTGCATGTAAGATATGAGAAATAAGCCGCCAATTACGAGTTAAGAACTTAAGATCGACACAAAGGTTTTGTAAATGATGGTCACATTGTATTAATCTAAGCTTAATTATACTGTATGCATTTCATTATCACTATGTCGCATCTTGTTTCCAAATTTTATTTTTGTTTCGTTGCTTGTATGTCTCTCTTAATATGCGTGCCTGTCCGTCTGTCTGAAAAGTTCTGAATACTGGTGCGATATAAAACAAAGTTCTTTATTATTGTACAGTATCCCCCTCAATGTACTCCCCGTGAAGCTCTACACACTTTCTCAGTCTCATTATCCACTTACTGAATGCTGTTTGTATTCACTTTTTTGGGCATGTTGCTCTTACACTGGAAGAATGCACTTCTAATCGCATGGTAATTTTCCAAATCGTCTGCGAATCTTTGATAACGGAATTCAGCCCAAAATAACTCCAGAGTTAAATCAGGACTGTATGAAGGCTTTTACAAAGTTAGATGCCGTGTTCCTTCAGGAAGTCTGTCATGATGGCGGATTTATGCGCCGGTGCGTTGTCATAGAGTAGACGGTATCTGTGCACAGACGGATTTGTATGGAGTGTTCCACAACTTACGCAACACTGCGAATGTCCAGTGACAGAAGCAGAGTCATGCAAAGAACGAATGGGCTTTTCGCATCGAAACATAATGCAAATAAACATCTCTTTATAGTCCAACAACATCGAGCAATATGTGGTCTCTGTTTATTTTCTCCTATTCAGACTTTACTGTCAGCTCTTGGTTCGGGTTCCAAAGAAGAAATCAATGTTTCCTCCGCTGTGAAAATGTCGTTTAAACGCATATGACCAGTCTTTCAAATGTGGCGAACAGCAGGTTGGAGATTGAAACCAGATTCAGGGGATCCATCTCGCTCCAATCTGTCTGAGCTTGAATTGTGTTTTCAGTATTATAAAGCAGCCGATTTCTCCAGCATCTTTATCACTGTCCGCATCCTGCTCACCAGTCGCAGACCACGGTATTCCAGAACGCGGGCCATCTTACATGGATTCGCGACTAGCTTTTTACGATGAAACCACCTCAAGATTGTATGATATGAAAGAGAATTACATCCGTAAACTTCATCCAAGTCGGCCTTAATATCAGCCATGCAGTAACCTAAGATCTCAGAGATTTTAGAGAATGCTCTTTCGTTGATAGTAGAATTGTTCTTCTTCCCTATCGTACACGCATATATCTGCATCCGTCCAGAGTGCCATACGTGTAGCTCAAATCGTTTGTTAAAACGCTATTTTGTCTATCGAACAGCATTAAATTTATTGGCATGTTAAAAAGAACCTAAAAATGATAACAAAATACTAAGAACTTTTCAAATACAACTCGTAATTTCCTGCTTGTTTTTTTTTATCTCTATCCTTCATTTTGTCTGTCAGCCTTTTCTCTTTCTGTCACTCTCGTTCTGTTTGTGTACATATCCGTCCATACGTCTGTTTTCTGTCTATCAGTATATGACTTACAGGACGTATTTTGTCTTTCTGTCTGTCTGTCTGTCTATCAACTACAATCAGTCAATCTGTATATTTCTGGCTCGATCGACCAGGATTAGTGTGTCCATTCTCCTGGGTCTTAATTAAGGTCTCCATCGACCAGGGATATAAAATATATTTGAACCATTCTATATTATGCAATTATCGTTTGCCATTCCAATGCCCCATTTTCTATCATTAGCTAATTTACCCCGTGAAGCTTTTTCCGGTTCAAACCACTTAAGATTTTCTTTCGACACAAGTTTAGAATAATACAAAATAATCATAGAATACTCACCCTTCTCCTCAAAATTTTTCTATCTTCTAAACTCTTCATTGATGTCATTCTTGTCATACTAAAATTATCTGATGTTAGGAATCCATCTGTAATGGAAAATATATATCACCATCCATATGTACTTTTCAAAACGTTTTGCAGCACACATATCAAACCCGAATCTACTCTTCGGAATCAATGCTATATTTCCTTAACAATCTAGCGGCAACTATTTATTATTAATAAATATCCGTACCTATGGCGGGGCAGTAAGTGCATATACCAATTATAGTTTTGTTTTGAATTTTGATATAGTATTAACAAGTATCTCCTTCCTTTATCTGTCACTGTGTCACCACTCGGAGTCGAAAACAAATTAGTACTGCGTGTTTACGCCCATGTGTCACTCTGAACTCCTCCGACAATTACGTCGTAACCTCTCATAGAGTTCATTATTGTTTCATTTGAATTAGTTATAATTATTACTGCTAAACATTTATTCTAATGATATTAAATAGTAATTAAATACTAACTAAAATTGGCATGGCTTTAGACGCCGTGCCGACACTCCAAAAGTGAACAAGAAAATGAGCGAGATGGAATGCAAATGAAAAGGGCCATTTTTCTCAAAAACACATTCCGTCTTAACAGGACGTAAACTTACGTCGCTGATCAGAAAAAGGTTTTGCACACTTTGACATGTTCGCAGAAAACCTAAGTCTGTAACAACGCGTAATACCCACTTAGATTTGAATAAATTAACACAAATTATCAGCAATTAGCCTTAAAACCCGTTAGCATACTCGGTAGCATAACCGCAAAGTTAGCGCCTCTTTAATTTTGCATTTACGTGTACTAGATTGTGTTCCTACACCAACCAGCTCGGCTGATATGTGTGTATGTTACGAGTCTAATAAAACAGATCCGCAGACTTGACCCCTTTGCTTTCTTGTGGTGCCTTGCTAAAGTCAATCTAAAATATGTATACTGATTGTAAATTGACCCAAGTCAAAATCTTCGTAAAATAAACGTGTTAACATGTGCTTTTATGTAAAAGTAAAATTGCCCATGAGCATTTCCGATGTCAAACTATTCAGTTTTGGAAGTAGCGCTCTACAATTTCTCACCTTTAATTAAATTAAGATAAAGAAATTCACAGATCCAACGACTTGTTATTTTTGTTACTTAAAACATAAATTGTATAGCAGAGGTATAACTAAAGAACTTTTAATTTCCTTGGTGTATGATTTATGGGTGTAATTTGGATTATAGTGGATACAGCTTGGCCTTACTTCCTGTTATGTTTATCTATAATTTTTTAACTCCTGGTACATGATTTTTATCTCATGTTTATATTTTTGTAATTCATGGCTTAAAATTATCAAGATTATCTTTATTTAGATTTTGCCTACGTGACAGGAGCGTAAAATTACATAGGATCTATAAATAAATGCTTACGTTTGTGTTGAATTTTTTAAAAAAAATATTCATAATAGTAAGACTTAATGACGAATTTGGGTTGACTTCTCATTGGCTGATAGGGATTGGACGGTTCAAGTAGAACTAGCTTCCCACTGGTTGGGCCAGGTCACATGAATAGGCAAGTTCGAGATCGATTGAGTAGTAAGATTCGTCACGTTGGATATGTTGTGAAATATAGTCGTAATAAAAGGTGTATATAAAGAGAAAACTGATCAGTCGGATTCATTTCTATTTTAAGTCATCCTCATATCTTGTGTTCCTGTTGTAAGTCTACAGACGTGTTTTATGCTGTATTTAGATATTACCTGAGAGGAAAAACATTTATTTTGTCTATAATATTATCCTCTGACTGTTATGAATTAGTCCTACGGATTCTGGAGAACGCCATCTTGACAACGTCACGATTCTTATCGGACCAGTACATTTCCGGCTCTGAAATGTTACGAAACTTTTTTGTTGGTTTTGTTCAAAAGACTGCTAGCTGTCTTGTCAAAAGTTGCCAAGAACTTTTTTTCTTTTTATATATATATTAATCATTAATTGCACTTTCAGAAGTTGGCATTGTCTAATCCGCTAAATTTGCCATATTTTAATAAATGCTAAAGTCACTGTAGTTTGTACTAGTTCAGGCCCTTATTTCCAGCACATGGTAATAACCATTTCAGCTGTTTGCTTTAAATGGTGCATTGTTCCCATAATGTAACGAAATCTGAGTCACGGCACTTGACATTAGCACAGAGGCATGTCAGAATCTCCCCATTGTGCTTGTTGCTAGTGCAAACAGCATCACCTTATACCGGTTCCTCTCTCAGAAGTACATACTAACTGTCGTGCGTTATCGGATTAGTTTTTGTACGTTACCAATCTCTTCAGTGTCGGAGTAAAGTAGTTGCTGCATCGAGCCAGAGCTCCCATGTAACAGTGTGAATTTTATAAGATGTTATGGCAACGCATGACACAGAGAATCCTGCCGCGGCCGGTGTGACACGTAACAAATTAAATTGATGAATACGCTTAGATACTGTATTAAGTCCCTCGGCTACGATATTTAATGTTCCTGGTTTGGGAAATGATTAATATTTAATTAGAATCAATTTTGATAACGGTATGATCCATGAATAATGCAAGGAGAATATGGGGTCTAAGCATCGAAAAATGACAAAGTTGGGACGAAACAGAGATAATCTTTCGCGATTTGAAATAAGTGTCACAAAATGTAATTTTACAGAAATCATTTTTAATAGGGGTGAAATAGAGAGAATTTTTTTAACTTCGATGGGCGTGCATTAATAACAGCGGTTTGATACATTTAATCCTCACTGGAGAAGTTAAGTAAGGGTATGTGTTTCCCAGACGAAATTAAATGTTTTAGTGTTCTCCCTCGAAAAATGTGTCTACGTTTCTACGAGAAGGCAAGAAGGTCTTAGCTCTTATTGAAAATAGCAAATATTTTTTCTCGTTAATATTGTCTAAAGGATGGGAAATGGATAGTTTGAGGGACACGAAACCTTCAAGGTACAGACAGACTCTGTGACGTAGAAGAAATCTAGTCTCGAAAACACAAGGTATTTGCCTCAATCTCAGACAATTTTATTAACTGATATGAGTCTATAGTTATTTATTTCAATTTATTCATTTTCAATTTGTACATAACTTTTTCTGATATGACTTGTTTTCAATTTATTGTCTTTATTGTAATAGGATCATGTATTTTATCAATTTCGTGCATTACTTTTCATACAAATGTTTGAGAATTGCGTTAATATATCTATTTTAAATTATATGAATCATGTGCGCTGTCACGTTTGCTCAGCCCCTGTTCGTAGGTCGTGTATAAACTAAGGTATTATTACAAGCCATGGTTTGATTTCTAAACATTGCCGCAAGCTAGAGTTAATCTCATACGCAAGGTTATCGTGACCAGAAAGAAGACCCGACATCTTGAATCGGCACAGGCGTTGGATGGCGCGACTTCTCAGCTATGTGTTACAGCTTAGTCCTAAGATCAGAAGAACACGCGAGGGACCGGGGCGTCTTCTAAATCCGATATCAAGTGGACAGACAGCGAGAAGGACATTTTCCCCTAAGTTTGATTGGATCGGATCAAAGCGACACCCAATTTGAATTGAGATAGAGCGTGTGATAACATTTTCGATCCAAATTATGACTTCTAACTAAAAAACGAAAACTTAGTCTCACCTAGGAAGATTGCTGAAAAATATAAGGTTACTGGTGATTTGGCGGTACAACGTAGACAGGAGATTCTAAGGAAAGACAAAGCTTCGTAAAGGAAGCTTTCGGTGGACAGAACTTCTGGTCCAGTTAAGTCCTGAGTCTCTAAAAGGGGAGACGGAAGTGAGACTAGCAGAGCAGTCGGAGTCGACAAGTCTAGTCCATGGAGAGAGTCAAAGAGGAGGAGGAGGAAAGGAGTCGAGGAGGAGAGAGTGGAGAAGGAGGAGGATTATAGAGAAGTCGAGAGGAGAAGGAATTTGGAGAAATTCGGGAGGAAAAGGAGAAGGAATTGGAGGAATAGGAGAGAAGAATACACAGATGAGTAGAATGCAAGGACAGGTGGAAAGCTATCTCATACTATAATCAAATGATGCAACAGGCTATCACAGAGTCGAGCGGAAGGAGAGTACTTGAGGAATTTTAATCATTTGACTATTGAATTGTCATTAAATTGTTATTCGTTGAATTTCACTTTTTTTGTATATTCAATCATTTAACAGTCGGCATTGCTGACTGGGGGTTCGGAACTTGACATCTATCTTTCACTAATTTAACTTCCAACCAAAATCGAGCCTGGATGCGACTTCTACAATAATTTGAATAGAATATTGGGAGCACCCCACCCCATCCATAAAGCAAATGTTCTCTGACGATAGCGTCTGTTTCTATTTATACATATGTTCTCTGACGATAGCGTCTGTTTGCATCTATACCAGTGGTTCCTAAGCTTTTCAAGTCGAGGGCCATATCTACTATTTCCGGCAATTAAGCGGGCCACAACGTTATAAAATTATAAATGTTTATCAATGTTTATTAAATTATAAAAGTCGTGTAATATCATTCTTAAATTTATTAAATTTCAGCAACCAAATTCTAAAACTTTAAAAGCAGACAGTGTCAGTCCTACACTACAGTCATTTTCGGTTTTAAATCAAATGTTCATTAAACAATTTTAAATCAGTTTCTAAAACCGACATTAATATAATTAATTTACAATTGTAACTGTTCTTCACAACCAGTTACTGAAGTTCAGATGCCAGTTTATCAATATCTGGGCACAAAGCTGTCGTGCCCAAAGGTTCGCTAACTCAACGGGCGCATTCGATAATTATATCCGAGCACCACAACCAAGTGCAGAGTGAATTATCGAACGCCGACGGAATCTCTGAGTGCTCGACCAAAATGACAGACTTTTTAGACATAGAAATAACATTCTAGACTCTAGAATAATGTAGATCGCGCATTAGTGCAACTTTCCTCTAGTTATTATTTATTTATTTGAACGTCAATAATTTTTTGAAATTATTAAAATACCTTATAGTAAATATAGAGGCCTCGCGGGCCACTTTCTGAGAACTGACGGGCCACAAGTTGCCCGCGGGCCGTGGTTTGGGAACCTCTGATCTATACATATGTTCTCTGACGATAGCGTCTGTTTCTATTTATACATATGTTCTCTGACGATAGCGTCTGTTTGCATCTATACATATGTTCCTCTGACGATAGCGTCTGTTTGCATCTATGCATATGTTTTCCGACGATAGCGTCTGTTTGCATCTATACATATGTTCCTCTGACGATAGCGTCTGTTTGCATCTATACATATGCTCCTCTGACGATAGCGTCTGTTTGCATCTATACATATGTTCCTCTGATGATAGTGTCTCTCTCTGTACACAAATGTCCCTACAATAAATTTCTCTCATGACAATGTTCTACGTAAACATTAACGTTCTAAAGCTTTAAAAGGTACTCATTTCATTTGTTGTGGAAACACGGTCCACTTCAAAACATTGTATTAGCTCGTCCTTAACGTTTTTACATTAATTGAAATTGACAAATGCACACAACCTTACGTTTCTCTAAACAAACTATGTCTGAGTTACAAGGTGATGCGTACTTTTTCGATGCATTCGATTTAAGTCTTTTTCAATTTCATTCATAAATTTTGATTGCAACAGCATTACCGGTTCCCGGCATTTGTTCACACCGTGTGAAAAGATTGCGTCTGCGGTGAGTGAAAAAATCGAATCACATGCACATATGTTTAATAAATTTGACAAGCGTTGTTGCGTCAACGTCTATGGATGAGTATGGGTTACATCACCTTGACTGGTGCACCCACAAATGTTCTGACCTTTGCAGTTGTGTTTCCGCAAATAGTGACTTTTCAAACCCACAGCTAGTAACAGAAAATATCGTATGTACCAACAGTCGTGTAGTTTCTGCACATGTGAATCAATTTTGCGCAATCGATCGAAATTGACTGTGCAGATGATATTACCCTATTAAAGTTTACCAGTTCAACGAAATCTTGCAATGGAACAAACGCAAGATAATATATTTCTGAAAGGGTAGACATTAACGAATTGCCAAATGTGACTCAAATGATGATACGTGCGATACCTATGGACCAACGACTAATGCTATCGCTGGCAAAGGTGTGAGAAATAACGTTATTAACGGGCACACTGGCCTCGTGTCAGACAATTGTCTCTAACGTCTGTCTCCGTCCGACTGCCATTATATATCATATACGAATTAAAATCGTCGTAACTAGAAACATTTTTCTCGCCTTTTCACAAAGTTTTCAGAATACAAGAATCCCCTAAGTAAAACTTATTCACGTGCGCTAGGTGTCAACATACAATAATGTGATGCATTTATATCAGGTAATATGCTAATAAGTAGGCGTGGTTATCTTGGTCTTGTGGCAGGTCAGTTATTATGCTAGGCTCAAATGCACGACAAAGCCACCTCTTTTAAAGAGGGCGGGAACAGGACACTTATTGCAACATTTACTTTGAAGAATACCAAGGCAAGCTGACTGCCTTTGTATTCCAATATATCACGTTAGAAGAAGGAAACTTCAAAGAAGTCATATTTTTTAAGTTCAATTGTCAACAAAATGGCATATTTTCTTTTTTAAAAAATAGCTCATAACGACATATCTAGTCAGGCAAACGTTTTCGGTCGCTAAGTAAAACATCTGATGAAAATAAGTAATACATAAGAAAGACAGACAAACAGGTAGACAGACAGACAGGTAGACAGACAGGTAGACAGACAAGTGCAAATTTAAAATTCAGCTGTTTCACTTACTGTAGACAGTGCCGGATTACTCATTAAGCACACTCAGCATGTGCTTAAGGCACCAACCCAACAAGGGCACCAGGAAAATTCAAATTAATTGTTGATGCTAAAATTTAATGAATATATGACCATCTCGATCTGCATGTACGAGTATTTTGATTCGGAATGATGGCAACACTGGTATTTTCCACCTTTTTAGCTTTTAATACCGCTTTTTTTTCTTTCGAGTTTTACATTTTGTAGGGTGGGGGCACAATAATATTTTCTGTTCTTAGGGCCCTGGAAGGCCTTAATCAGGCCCTGACTTTATACCGGGAGTGTTGATTCTTGTCGCAGTTGGGACTTACGGCAGTGTTGCATTTAGATATTTAGAAAAATATGAGGTACAACAATGATAATGCATGTTTAATGAAACGCTCCGATTTATTGTAACAACCTTTTTACTCTACTTGAAAGTATTTCTATACAAGTGCGCACAACCGGAAGTTTCGCAGTAGATACCGTATTTAATCGCGTGGCGTTTCTAACGTGTGAAACACATAGAGCTAACGACTGAGCCAACTCTTGTGATAAAGCGGATATCACTAAGTATATTTCTCCATAGTGTACCCTTGGAAACAACTTCTTCAAGGGGAAGACTGTCGTAGAATCACAACAGAGTAAGTCGTCACCTGCAGTGTATCATGACGTGACATGAAAACTACATGATGTAACAGCTGATATTTAGATGAATTACCAAACCAGATATATGAACTTGTTTGGCCAGCCGAAGAGTTACAGATTGGATTCAATGATTCCAGTCAAACCAAGTCAAGTTCAGTCACAGGGGTAATGAGCGAATTCGTAGTTATAAGTTTTAGCAAGTTTCATTGTATGAGTGAACAGAAATAAATGAAAAAGTTATTAAGGTTGTATTCTTCGGATCTATTTTTAAAGAGCAAAATTTTCCAAGGTTTTCCTCACAGATTATCTTTGTTGTTTACAACAGACCTTGTTAATCTTAGGTATTGGTAAAATAGCTTTCATTCCCATTATGTTGGTGTATGATTGAAGTTAAAGAAAATACACATTGACCTTGCTTCAGATTTGTATGTCTCAAAATACTTCTAGCTGCGCTTGGTCGTTTCAGTTCCTGGAATTCAAAGGTAGATTGCAAGAAAAAAATAGCTGATAATTTTTTATTACTTTTTATATATTTTATGGCTCATTCATGGCACTTTCAGAAGCTGGTATTGTCTAATCTGGCACAAATAATTTTCCCTGTTTTAATAATTGCTCAAGTTAATGTACTTTGAACTAGTTTAGGCTCATTTTTCGAGCACGTGAAATCAGCCCCTTTATCAGTTGTCTGCTTTAGAAAGCGCATTGTTTGCATAATGAATACATGTACAGAAAGGTCAGTCACAGAACACGAAAAAGAACAGAGGAATGCCAGCATTATTCAAGATATCAGTATAAGCAACTTCACCGTAAACCGGTCTCTTTCTCGGAAATATGTAGTAACTGAAGAGCGCCACCGAAAGTAATATTCGACACAAAATGGCTACACTTTAGGCCAATACCTAGTCTGGAACGTTTATCTGATGGTTGTTAAAATATACCGAGTAGTAGTCGCTCTGTACATTGAAATCTAAGAACAATGAGAGAGAGAGAGAGAGAGAGGCCTTTTACAATCTGCTTCAGAATATGGTTACAATGAAATAATTTTCGATGAATAATTGGACAGATGTTAGAGCAGATAAACAGACACATGAAATAATCATAACAAGTCTTTATGATTTAAGTGCTAGCTTTAAAATTTAAAACAAAATCAACCACATATTAAAACTATTGTCACGTGACATTCTAATCGGCGACAACAATGAATGCGTTTCAATTCTAAATGACTTAATACTCCAATATTTTTATAAATAAAATAATAAACATGTACATGGAAGGAAGATGTAAGTCATATAGTCCTGGATTTCACCATTCAATGAATGGTTCATGTTTACCGCGGGATATATTGTTTGTATGGATCTTACCTTTCTCCTTTTTTGATCTAAATGTTTGTGATACTATCTTGGGCATAGGAAAATTTGTCACATGTCATCTGCAAACAACACCGCGACCTTTCGTGACCTTTAGTTAAGAATAGCATACTTTACTTTGAAGTATTCCGACGCTAGCTGACTGCCTTTGTATTCCAATATATCCGTGAGAAAAAGAAATTTCCGGGAAGGAGTATTTGTTGAAGTTTAAGCGTTAACAAATGGTATGTTTCTACAAAATTAGGTCATTACGACATATATATATATATATATATATATATATATATATATATATATATATATATATATATATATATATATATATATATCAGGCAAACATTTTCGGTAGGTAAGTAAAACATCTGATGAAAATAAGTATCGAGATAAATAATGCATAAGAAAGACAGACGGACAGACAGGTAGACAGACGGACAGACAGGTAGACAGACAAGTACAGATTTAAAATACAGCTGTTTCGCTTACTGTATACAGTGTTGGATTATCCATTTTACTCTTTAAGAACACTAAGCACGTGCTTTGGTCACCAACCAAACAATGGCACCAGGAAAAATTAAAATTAATTGTTGATGATAAAACTGAATGAAGTATAAATGACCATTTCGGTCTGCGTGCATTAGTAGTATTAGTAGTTTGATTTGGAATGATGTCAACTCTGGTATCTTTACGCCTTATTTGCTTTAATATTTTTTTGTTTTTTGTTGTTTTAGTTCTACATGGAGGGGACACCATAACATTTTCAGTGCTTAGACGCCTGGAAGGCTTTCATCTATCACTTACAGTATACTGGGATTTTTCATTCTTGTCGCAGTTGGGGCTTAAGGCATTTATTTATGATAAACATAGCCAATGTTATATTTAGATATTTTAAAAAAAGACATGAGATACAAAAAATGCATTACATGTTTCATTAAACGCGCTTATTCACTGGAACAAGCTGTGTCTTCCACAGGGCATCGTTGCCAAGAAAATGACGAGTATCCGTCAGTGAATTTAGGGCTGGGGGTGGGGGCATGGGGGGGGGGGGCAGCCTGTAATAATATTAGAGAAGGGAAGACACGAGTCCGCACCACTCGGTAGTTCTAACCCTGCTAGTTTGTCCTACTTTCATCTACTAATTTTCAGCTCAGGTCAGCCGTAACCAAATATTGTCCAATCTTCAAAACAGCTCAACATATTTCGTTCGGTTCGTGAGATATTGGAGAAAATTCAGCAATTGTCCGCCGATTTTTTTTTTACGAATACACAAGAACGGGGATGGAAGATGTCATTAGTATTCGGATAGTCTTGGATTTCACCATTCGTGGCAAGTACACATTTACTGCCGAATATTGATTGGTTGGTTCTTGCCTTTCTCCCATATTTTTTATCTAAATGTTTGTGATACGATCTAGGAATAGGACAATTTTTCACATGTCGTCTGCAAACAACACCGTTGTGACCTTTAGTTGAGAATATCAGAAAGAATAGTGACTTGACCGACTGCTGACAAAGCGTATTGTCCATAAAACACCAATTGTGTATGATGTATATCTTCAGTCTCGATAACAGATTAGTTTTAAAAAGTCGAGTTAGAAAGCATCGTATGTTTTCTAAATGAGTCAGAGAGATATGTCCTACATTAACCTCATCAATATAACTTGGGAAGGAACATGTAAATGCTTGACCCTGTATTGGGTAGGTGATAACTGACAAGGACTTTCTATACAGTGATCAAACTGTATATACGGTTTTGCTGTGTTCAAACGTTAGATGGGTCATGAAGGAAGAGACCGAACCAGAGTTAATTGTCCTTCCGGTGTGCTTTAGCAAATGTATATACGAAGCAAGACGATATTTTTGCATGATCAGTTACTAAGCATATGAATCTTTCATCAGATATAAAGAAAACCCTGTTTGAGTATGGATGACGTCACTAAAGCGCCTGCATCCAATCAGCTTACATTGGCCTGTTCATGTAAAACTACTTAAATTTATGCCTGACTTGAAAATATGTCTCCAACATAAGGGAACAACATAACGGTATAGCTATTATATAGCGTTTCCAAGATACAGTAATAGTTTGTTTATAAAATAAAAGTGCGCTTTTGAGTTTAGACACTTCATCTGCCCTGTTCATATTCAAAGTATCAGGCAAATGTATCAGCTACTCTCTCTCTCTCTCAGCTTATCAGTAACTACATTTATAATGTCGTTAAATTTAGAAAACACACACACACACACACACACACACACACACACACACACACATATATATATATATATATATATATATATATTTAAAGTCAAAGATATCACACCAGCAGTCTAAAACTGGATCTTTTTTATTCTTGTGTTAACTCCATGACACAAAAATACATCTGCACATGGTGCTGTTTATTTTGTCGCAAAGGATTAGCAATGTTCAAGCCAAAAGATCAATGCATCTCAGATATATTGGTATACTTATTTCGACAAAAGGAATCATGGATTTGTATACGGAGTCTTAATATATGGGTACCGATATTACGACGCTATGGTCTTAAACTAAGTAAAAGAAGAGAGCGAAAGCCATCAAGTTTTGTAAAATTCAGCAAATAATCTACTTTTCTTGAATACAAATGGAAAATGCAAAAATAATTACATCATTGTGAATTAAATCCCAAATAATCCATAGAGTTCTATCATAAATCCAAATGATAAAGTTCCAATTGAACACCAATGGTGTTCCAAATAAATTCCGAAAATAGTTGTGTTGACGTGCCTGTAGTTACAACGGTACTATATGTGAATGATCTGGAGTGTGATGATGTGCTAACAGTCTTTTGACGTATCACAATAATATAATCCAAAATGTCCCTGTCTGAATTCAAATATTAATTTTAATAAATACATCCATCCAAATTAAAAGCTGAATATAGCAAAAAGACTGAATCTGCTTCAGAAGTTAGGCAAGAATGAATGATTTTTCAAGTCTATAGCATTGATATAAAACCCCACGACACAATAATAGAGCACGTATGTAGGTCAGCTTCCTTTATAAAAATTCAAAGTTCTCGACTAGTTTAGGAGTTTCCATGTGAAAACGTAATGTCCTAGACTCTGTGTGTGTGTGTGTGTGTGTGTGATCTGGATTTTTGAAGTAGCTTTAATAATTTTTTCAGTCATATCGCTACGATGTCTGCAGTATGGCAGTTTGTAGTGATGTCAAGCACTGGGGCATCATGCTGCAGACCAGTCCTAACACTAACCTCTTAATGCTGAGAACCAAGCGAGGCAGCTGTAAATACCATTTTTTTTAAGTCTTTGGCATGACTCGGCAAAGGATCGAACCCACGACTTCCCGCATCCGAGGCTGGCGCTCTAACCACTAGGCCACCGGACCGGTGTAATGTCCTAGACTAAAACTCAGATAAACATGTTTACCTTCATTAATAATGATCTGAATATATAATCGACCATGATAGAAAGATACTATATATGTATTATGTTGTTTCCAAAAGAAATGTCACTGGTCAGGTACACCATTAACTCTAATTTGGACAAGGTCAAGTTCAAATTACAGATGTATATAACATAAAATTATTTAAAGCCAACACATAAGATAAATTAATATCCTCAACAACCGGGTACAAGCTATATCGAAATCCTTTTCATGAAACTACTTTTCAAGAACTGAAACCAAATACGCAGAGTGTAACCTAAGGAGAAATTCTATTTTCGTATCAATACATAACTCAAGCAGTTACGGATGAAACATACATACGAAATATTTTCTTTTTATCTCGCTTCAGGAAACTTACATGAAATTCTACACTGGGTGGATGCATCAAAGTACAATACTGAGATGGGGTCTGTATTAATTTCATACGTACGCTATAATGTGACACAGATTACGTTGATAGCTGGTAGCACCATTTCCATTCTAACTGTGCAGTGCCTTGTGCGTACATTATCAACATAATACATAACTATACCGACACTGCATCGGACTCTTTGTTTTGAAATATTCTGAAATTAGTAAACTATAGAACAAAGCTCTCTATTAACCAGATATTCTGAAATCAATCAATTATTGAATAGAACTGTCTATTGACCAGAAATATGAAATATAAGTTTGGCTTATACGATGAGATCCATGTGTTGTTGTTTTTGTTTTCTCACACCTGCCCATGTCCATTAATTAATTCATGTAACATTAATGAAGTTGTGATGCAAATAGATAATGATTAGTTCATAGTGGTTAGATCGTTCTTTTCGTGGCTAATTCGATTATATATATATATATATATATATATATATATATATATATATATATATATATATATATATATATATATAGAGAGAGAGAGAGAGAGAGAGAGAGAGAGAGAGAGTATATTTGTGTGAATAATATGCTAATAGCTTTATATTTTCGTTATGTTCGAGCAACAAACACTTCTTCATATTAAATATTCGTCCTTTTTCGCTATTTCCGTAATTTATATAATCATAATTTTTGTATTGAGTGTTTGCGACAATAACGCATACAAAACTGTAAAAACGCCTACGTTTTATTTTTTTAAGACTCAAACACACATATGAACATGTGCTAATAGTGTGGTGTCTCTTCTATGTATTATGATTATTTCATTTAATTTATATTTGATTTAATTAATTGTCTGTAAGGTTTTAAATTTTTTAAAATTTCATTACATATTAAAGTAATGTAATTTTGTGTACTGGCATTTTATATTTTCCAGAAATTAGTTTGAACTCAATGTTTTGTCGTAAACATCTAAAGCTGAAATAGTTCCCGACCTTGATTCAGAAACCAGTGAGTCAAGAAAACAACTTTCTATTTTTATCTTTTTCTTAGAGTAAAATGATTGGTTTTTGTCAAGGTCTTACTGGGAACACGTGACTTTGGATGTAAACAGCCTATATTTCGAAATTCTGGTTTTACCGGAATCGTGCAGTCGTCATGTTTAATACCGATGTTTATAGAGAATTTATTCAGTTTGAATTTAAAAACATTTGATGTCAAGATGTTCGTTTTGTGGTGACCAGTTTGGAGTTACACTTTTTTTTCTTCTTCAAATTATTTGGATTCTAAAGATTAATTCGTTTTCCTGGAAATATTTGAGTGCTCATACAGAAATCTTGGACAAGGACATTTATTTAAATTTTATTTGGAATTCAAACACCGGATTATTATTCTCTGTGGAACAACAAAGAACTGTAGACACAAAAGCACAATACTAGCTATAGCATGCGTCATCGCCTTCCATTTTGGATTTTCGTCGGGGACTCGAACGCAAATTTCATTAGAACATTTTTTATTCGGACTTCTAATTTAATAATTCTTGGATTGGTCTTGGATTATTTTTGGATTTGATTCTTCAAACCGTAACTTCTTTTAATCATTTTTATATTGTTTTTTTTCTTCAGAGAAATAAATTATTTGTTAAATTTTACAAATCTTGTTCTCTTCACCTTTTCTTTGTGACTGTTTATTAGAGTTTAAACACGTAACACGTAACATATGTTGTAATTAACATACTGCACCATTTCTAGCAAATGAGGAAATTTGGAATTTAAATGAAATTCTAGTTCCCCATTGCAGTAAGTTTGAACACTTACTTGGTAGAATTATATATATATATATATATATATATATATATATATATATATATATATATATATATATATATATATATATATATATATATATATATATATATATATATATATATATATATATGTTGTAATGTATATTTAACTCAATTGTTTGTCTGTTAGTTTTAAAATATTTTTTATTCCATTACATGTTATTGTAATTTAATATTGTTGACTGGACTTTATTGTTTTCAGAATTAAGTTCAGTTCTGTTTGATTTTATTGATTTTTATTTTATTTAAAATTCTTGGTAGAAATACATAATAATAGAAATATTGTAGCTAGTTGCTGACGTTACAATCAGTGACAGTTTTGGTAAACAACTTTTTTATTTTGAACAAAAAAATTCTTTCTCAGAGTCGGAATCATTAAGTTGAGTCAACGTCATACCTGGACTACGTGACGTGATGCATGTATTAATTCGTAAACAGACATATTTGTTCCAGAAGGTTGAACTCTTGACCCCCATCCGGGAATCTATTTTGCGTTTTAGTTAGTCTTCTAACTGATGCTATATATATATATATATATATATATATATATATATATATATATATATATATATATATATATATATATATATATATATATATATATATATATATATATATATATATATATATATATAACATGGCATTTAAAGTGTTGGTATAAGCAAGTGGATATATTGGTGTATTAAATTATGATCCGTCCATGGCGCAATAATAGGAATATGAAAACTTTCTTTCAACTGCAGACCTATAGATGAATGATGACTTTCTACGCATTAACTAATCATAAATGACTTATGAAAATAATGATAAAAAGTATTAATAGTGCTTGTTTTCTAAATGAAATTAAAATGGTACACAATTTCATCGCAAACCTTTTTCTTTTCCATTCCCCTCTCCCTTCTCGTATGTAAGAGACAAAAAAAAAGCAAGAATCTAGTGTAAGAGAGAAAAACATGGCTCTGGACGAAAATGGACAGTGTTCAGAGAAATATAGCGTCTCGACCGGAGCGAAGCAGGGATGTGTGCTCGCAGCTGTGCTCTTCGTCCTCTTCTTCAGCCATGTCCAACTCCATGCAGTGAAGGACCTAGTCATTGGAGTCCAAATCAAGAATCATCATGATGGATCCTTGCGGATCACTGTGCACTTATTACACACAAGGACCATTGTAAATAAGTTCTTCGAGACATCCATCCAGATTTTTTGGTCTGACAATAAGCCTGAATAAAACAGAGGTACTCCTTCAGCCGGGTCCTTACACAAAGCTACCATCAAGAACGAGGGGATACTACAGAAGAAAGGGTATAGCTTTACGTACATGGTAAGTACAATATCATCTGATGGGTCTCTGGACAATGAAATCATAGTAAAGATCCAGAAAGCAAGCCAAGCTTTAGGAAGACTTCATGTCATAGCCCTGCAGCAAAAAGACATTCGAATGCTCACCAAAATCAAGGTCTATAAAGCCGTCGACCTCACCTCCCTGCTCTACGGCTGTGACACTTGAACCCTATAACGCATGCACGTGAAATAGCTGAAGCAGTTCCACGTGCGCTCACTGCGGTCAATCATGCACATCTGATGGCAAGACAGGGTGTCCAAACTAGAAGTCCCCATCAGGGCCGGTGTTCCTAGCATTCAGGAACTGGTCCTGAAAGCCAGGCTCAGATTCCTTGGACACGTCGTTCAGACGCAGGAGACCAAAATATCGAGACAGCTCTTCTATGGTGATCTCAAGCGTGGAAAGTTCAAACGAGAGCGCCTCAGGAATAGGTAAAAAGACAACCTTAAGTGTAACCTGAAATGATGCAGGATCCAACTCAGCGAACTGAACGCATCGGCCATGAATCGGTAAACCTGGCACACGCTCATCCCAGCGGCTGTCGAAATAGTGGAGGATGACCGCAGCCAACGCCTCACAGCCACGAGAAGAAAACGGCACATCGCAGCATCCCATACCATCACGTCTACAGACGTCCCATGTCCAACCTGTAACATCCTGTGTGCATGCAGCTTTGGACTCAGGAACACCATGCGGAGTCAGCGTGGGATGCACAACTAGCGTTATTATCAGATATATATATATATATATATATATATATATATATATATATATATATATATATATATATATATATATATATATATATAACTTTTCCAGGGAAATAAATTATTGTATATATATATATATATATATATATATATATATATATATATATATATATATATATATATATATATATATATATGTGTCACTTGTTCAGGCTCGAATAAACAGTAACACAAGAAAGAGTGAAAACAACAAGCTTTGTAAAAATACAATAATTTATTTCCCTGGAAAAGTTGTGTAAAAATAAAAAAAATATGAACTTACGGTTTGATAAGATCAAATCTAAAAATGACCCAAGAATAATCCAAGAATAAAATTTTTGTAGTCCTAATAACAAAAGGTTCTACTGATTTCACGTTCGAATCCCGACGAAGGATCCAAGATGGAAGACAATGACGTATGCTGCAATTTGTAGTGTAGACTTTGTCTACAGTTCCTTGTAGAAACAAGAATTATAACTCCGGTTTCTGATAGCTGAATAATTTTATAAATAAAAACTATTCTTGTTCCACAATATTGCATGAGCACTCATATATTCCAGAAAAATAACAGAATTAATCCTTTTGAATCCAAGTAATTTGAAATAACTCAAAACAGCACAACATACATCTAACAGTTTAACAGACTAGCTGCTACTGAGATTGATCCTCCAAAACATGGGTTAAATCGTGTTCTAGACATAAACAAGAGGTCACGTGATCATCTTCTGGAAGCTTATAGAAAGCAAGTACCTGTTATAGGTCACGTACAAACAGTGTGACCCAGACGAAAACCAATAATTTTACTCTAAGAAATAAAATTTTAAAAAAAATGTTTACATCTTAAAGACAAAGTCCCATCATTGACCTCGAAAACAATCAATTATTTTAAAATAAAATAGAACTTGTTTACGATGGTTGCTACAAATTTTGGAATAAGGTTTTCAGGCTTGCATGGACTAAAAATATGTTATCAACATTTGTACTACTCGGCAGAGAATCAGAAGGTCAGTAAAGATTGGAGGTCGACGAAAGACGATTAGAGCAGCACCGACAGTTATTTAATAAGGAGTTATTTTTATAGTTAATAAAATAATAGAACTTTGTAATATTCTTTCTGATCCATATATTTCTTGACTGCGATATCAACATATTACTTGCTTTGCATATCAATATATTACTGCATTGGGTTGTGTTTTATTATATCAATATATTACTGGATTGGCATCTCAGTATATTACTTGAATTCGATACCAATATATTAGTAGTGGTTTGAACCACTTGGGGGACGATGGGAGTAGATCGTATTAAGGTCAACCCGAATAGTGTTACTAAGTCACTGCCCCTTTGAAGTCATTCTCTTGTAACACAGTTCCAATTTTTCCCAGTGCTTTGAAGTAACCAGTGTTAAATTTCCATTGTGCCCAAGTGTATTTTGAGTTTAAGAATTAGTTTATTCAGACACTAAGGTGGAGTTATAAAACACGCCCTAAATTTAATTTCAGATAGGAACTGTCAGCTACGTATGGATACTGACGCACATGGTGTTGCGTCATGGTTGCGCCGTTAGGGGCCACTCCGTATGCCTCTTTTCTCGTATGATGTTCATGACAAGGGAAGTTGTTAAATTAGGGGTGAAACCGACAGTTTCATGAGGAAGGTGTCTAACAGGTTGGCTCAAGACGCGATTCTCTCTCTCTCTCTCTCTCTCTCGATCTTGATAGTTAGCAAAGTGTATAACTTCACCCCAGTTTTTTTAATTTGTTTTGAGAAATGTTGACAAGTTACTCAGGATTAAAACGACCGGTTAGGCGCGTTTATACACATTCATTCGTAATGAGAAAATCCTATTTCACGCAAGCCACGGGTGCAAAAGAAACTGTAGCTGATTTTCGCCGAGGAATATGAAATATGCTAGAGTGCTATTCATACGGTCACAACAGTTTCTTTCGATGAACCAGCTATTTTAGGGTCATATAAATTTCTAATTCCGATTCATTCATAGCAGATCATATTAGCGTTTAGCTTGTTTGTTTAACGGCTGCTGAATACTGATCGACAACAAAGTTTCATTTTTTTCTGCTTGCTTAAGTACTTTACGTTAGAGTCAAAAATAGAAACACGTTTTTCGCTAAGGATCATTGACATCTTGTTTTGATTAGGGTTCCAGATACGTGTGGAGTTTTCAAGTTCCCTGAAGCTTTGAAGTCAGAGTGGTACATTTACATTCCATCATCTACAACATAATAACCAATCGCCGTAAATGTACTTGTTGAATTAAGTTTTGGATATCAGATGTTTGATTCTTAATGAGTTTTATTCAGGGATTTACAAATTTTCTAGAAGTCGACGTAACCCAAAGAGGTCAGGTAGAAAATGGTTTTGAAATTGCTAGATTTGTAAGAGGGAGACAGAGAAAGAAAAAATAACATGTTTAACAGCCAATACCAGAGCTTCAATAATTTAATTTTAATCATTTTTTCAAACATGACATTATTCTTTATCATTCCAATTACAGTTCATGATGATGTAGATTCAATTATTTATCCATGAAGAAAACAAGGTTGTTGTTGTTTTTGCGTGGCTTAACGCCATTTTTCAGCACGCGAAAGGCTATACATGGCGGCCAGTATTAATGGTGGAGGAAGAACCCGGGGAAACCCCGGAAAGAACCACCGACCCACGAGAAGCTACTGGCAAGCTTTCTCACGTACCCACATTGGCCGAATCCGAGACTCGAACCCAGGCAGATAGAGGTGAGATGGCAGTGATCCGTAACGGAGAGCGCTTTAGACCACTCGGCCACTCGGGGGCCCGGAAAACAAGGTAAAGTTAACCCCATCACTAAAAAATAGTCATCAAATTGTCAATGGTTTCACTTACTCATGTTCTTTGGGGGGGGGGTGTTATGTCTACTCATGTGTCTGTTTGGGCTTCCAGTTATCATCTGGTCACCTTTAAATGACCGACAACCATCAAAATATTTGATAATCCGGCTTTTTAGATTGAGAAAATGTATTCGTAGTCATTTAATTGTTTGCCAAGCAGTGTGTACTTCTCGATCTCTTGTTAATTACCACACGAACAACATAATATAAACACTGCGTGTGAGTGTTACGTTTCTGATTCATTGATCATGCTTTGAATGAAATCCTGGTGGTTAATACTTAGTGAAGAGTGTCTGTTGTTTCCAAGTTATATTATTAATAACAATTATCACCTTACTCGCCTAAAAATAGGGACGTGCATCCAAACAATCTTTATACCCGACCAGCTAAAAGATTGCCCACGGTAGGATTAGGGGCCTGAACTTAGGTTAATCCCGGATACGTATAAATATTACGAGGCAAACGTAACTGATAAGTTAGAATAGCAATATTTATTCCTACATGTAATTTGTATTAAAAACTGGTTTCAGATAGAATCAGAACGGTAACAAACCCCAACTCAATTTTGGGACTTGCCCATGGGCACGTTACTTGGAAACTTGAGCTTGATCGAGAGGAGTCTGAGTTTGTCCCAGGGGTCGGGCATATTCATTTCTAAATCCCTGGTTTTAATTTATAATCAACCATATTAAACTTACCAAGCTTTGGAAGGCTATTTTCTTTTATCCCAATGCTTTTGCCCACGCATGAGTGAGTGCACGTGCGAGTAACTACTAACGCACCGCTAAAATGTGAGGCTTCAGACTTAAGAAATTCGATTGGGAGTGGTTCGTAGATGTAGACAGTGGTTTGTGAATTTAGATGTATCCCCTAATTGAGGTGTTTTTTTGGGGGGGTTGGGGGTTGGGCACACTTATGCCTACACTTGTAATGGTGGAGGGGTAGCAATAAATGAAAAAGCGTGGGGATAATACTGCATTGCATACACCTGTAATGGCTGAGGAGTAGTGATAACAGAAAAGCATGGGGATATTACTGCACTGCATACACCTGTAAGGGCTGAGGAGTAGTAATAACTGAGAAAAGCATGGGGATATTACTGCATTGCATACATCTGTAATGGCTGAGGAGTAGTGGTAAGTGAGATAAGCATGGGGATATTACTGCATTGCATACACCTGTAATGGCTGAGGAGTAGTGATAACTGAGAAAAGCATGGGGATAATACTGCATTGCATACACCTGTAATGGCTGAGGAGTAGTGGTAACTGAGAAAAGCATGGGGATATTACTGCATTGCATATACCTGTAATGGCTGAGGAGTAGTGATAAGTGAGAAAAACATGGGGATATTATTGCATTGCATACACCTGTAATGGCTGAGGAGTAGTGATAACTGAGAAAAGCATGGGGATAATACTGCATTGCATACACCTGTAATGGCTGAGGAGTAGTGATAACTGAGAAAAGCATGGGGATATTACTGCATTGCATACATCTGTAATGGCTGAGGAGTAGTGGTAACTGAGAAAAGCATGGGGATATTACTGCACTGCATACACCTGTTATGGCTGAGGAGTAGTGGTAAGTGAGAAAAGCATGGGAATAATACTGCATTGCATACACCTGTTATGGCTGAGGAGTAGTGATAACTGAGAAAAGCATGGGAATAATACTGCATTGCATACACCTGTTATGGCTGAGGAGTAGTGATAACTGAGAAAAGCATGGGAATAATACTGCATTGCATACACCTGTTATGGCTGAGGAGTAGTGATAACTGAGAAAAGCATGGGAATAATACTGCATTGCATACACCTGTTATGGCTGAGGAGTAGTGATAACTGAGAAAAGCATGGGAATAATACTGCATTGCATACACCTGTTATGGCTGAGGAGTAGTGATAACTGAGAAAAGCATGGGGATATTACTGCATTGCATACACCTGTTATGGCTGAGGAGTAGTGATAACTGAGAAAAGCATGGGGATATTACTGCATTGCATACACCTGTAATGGCTGAGGAGTAGTGATAACTGAGAAAAGCATGGGGATATTACTGCATTGCATACACCTGTAATGGCTGAGGAGTAGTGATAACTGAGAAAAGCTTGGGGATATTACTGCATTGCATACACCTGTAATGGCTGAGGAGTAGTGATAACTGAGAAAAGCATGGGGATATTACTGCACTGCATACACCTGTAATGGCTGAGGAGTAGTGATAAATGAGAAAAGCATGGGAATAATACTGCATTGCATACACCTGTAATGGCTGAGGAGTAGTGATAACTGAGAAAGCATGGGGATATTACTGCATTGCATACACCTGTAATGGCTGAGGAGTAGTGATAACTGAGAAAAGCATGGGAATAATACTGCATTGCATACACCTGTAATGGCTGAGGAGTAGTGATAACTGAGAAAAGCATGGGGATATTACTGCATTGCATACACCTGTAATGGCTGAGGAGTAGTGGTAAGTGCGAAAAGCACGGGGATATTACTGCATTGCATACACCTGTAATGGCTGAGGAGTAGTGATAAATGAGAAAAGCATGGGGATATTACTGCATTGCATACATCTGTAATGGCTGAGGAGTAGTGGTAAGTGCGAAAAGCACGGGGATATTACTGCATTGCATACACCTGTAATGGCTGAGGAGTAGTGATAACTGAGAAAAGCATGGGGATATTACTGCATTGCATACACCTGTAATGGCTGAGGAGTAGTGATAACTGAGAAAAGCATGGGGATATTACTGCATTGCATAGACCTGTAATGGCTGAGGAGTAGTGATAACTGAGAAAGCATGCCACTTCCTCAGTTTTTGTGTTTAAGAAAACGGTACCAAGTCAGCAACATAATCGAATGTTTTAATAGTTTCGAATTAATTAATACAAATTACCCATAATTACTACTTAACCCCTTTCTGCAAAGCTATATTAGTTATTATTTTTGGTTCAGGTTATTTAGGGAACGCTTTCATTTTCAACAGTCCTTTTTTAATATAGTAACTCGTTGGAATCTGCAATAATAGTTGCAATTCTTATAAGCACAATTAATAGGGAATTTACTAACATCGAATAACATTAAAAGAACAAGAGTCGTACATGCAGCTGAAATAGTGTTTTCAATAAAAGTTATTTAAACTTTTCTGGAGTAACTACGCCGACAGCTTCGTAGAAAATCAAAGACGATTTCAAAAGCAATTTGGGTCATTAGATATAGTCCACTTTAGCATTACGATTGAGAAACCTTCTTGCATGACCTATTTTATCCTTAACAAAAACATCGAAATAACACAGAGAGGAAAAGGATTACCGGCAGATCAGTGGCATCACTAGGGTTGGTGTCACCCAGTACGGTAACTCATGGTGTCACCTCCAGGTACCTCCTTCCTGCACAAAAATTCAAAACTTTTATAGACAGTCATTTTGGTGTCATCACCTCTGATGGTGTTACCCGGTGCGGTCCGCACCCCCCGCACCCCCCTAGTGACGCCACTGCGACAGACAATATATTTTTTTAAAATTCCACTACATGTATTGGTCAACATCATCTAATGATGTCTGAATTGTTTTAAGCGGTAACAATTTGTTTTGGTTTGGTTTGGTTAAGGGCCACAGCAACACAAATAGATTATTTAGTGCACATGGAATTGGAGTAAAGCGCCTTGCTCAAGGACACACTACGGTAGCTGATTCAGTCTGATATAATGGTAGGATTCCAACTCGCACCCTTTCGGTCGTACGCTAACCAATAAGCTAGTGCGGCTCCGGTAAAAATTTGGAGATTTGAAGCTCAAACATTAATAGTAGAGCCGGTAGCGATAAGTTTACTTTGAGTTCAGGACTTGGATATTGTCTGAAGCTATTCCTAAGTTTCTTGAATGTTTCTTGGACCTTAAAACTGTATACTGTAAAGATACTATTTAACTCGAGTATGCTTGACAGTCTAATTTTGTAATGTTAGGCTTCTGAATAGCAAGAGTACCAACATGACAATCGATGAACAAGTGTTCATTTTCCACTTAATTAGAACGTGCAAAAACAACGTAATGAAGGACACCTGTTTATTAAGAAAATTAAGAATCGTCAAGCATTTCAGCATTTGAAAATTTAATGTTGAGAATCGTTTGTGTGTGTGCGTGTATGTGTGTGTGTGTGGGTGAATAGGTGGGTGTTTTATTTATTTTCTGTAAAGTTAACACGGGTTGCACGTGTATAGAAAAATGCCCGGATTTTTGATAGCCCAGTCTTATGACTCGATCGGACGTGTTGCATTGAAATATTTAATTTAAATCACTGGAGTTTTGAAAACTATCAAACTTTTTCATTCTACAAAATCAATCGTTTCTCCTAGCATAATGATTAAAAGGTCAGTACCTAGCAGCTATAATAGTGTTACTATATGCTCAATAATTAAATACTGCATCAGTGGGTCTAACACAGACTTGAGGAAACCAGCGGTTTGTCGTTAGGATCTGCCTGAATTCGATGTAAAAAAATAGTGCATGCAGGCGGGGCCAACGGACTATTTTAGTAAACACGTGTGAATAAAACGAAGTTGATTAGGGCATAACATGTATCAGACATATTTATTGTTCCAAACAAAAACCGCATAAAGAAAAAAGGGATGTATATCAATTACATTATTTAATTTGATTATACTTTAATTTGAAGGAACTGGGTACACAGTCAAGCTATCGTACAGGTTTATATGTAATACAATCTTATTACAATCGGATTTCCTCTGACCTACGTGAAGTTCTGACAGCGACGCTTTGGGGTCATGTTCTGGTGACCGATGTTATTAAAATAATACCCAAATCAGTCGCTGTCAGATCTTCAAATAGGACGGGGGAGAGCTAATTTTAATCGGGTTTGCGTGCCCTAGGACAATTCTCTATTAGGTCCCTGTGAATTACAAATTGTGACGGTGGTAGGCCCCCTGATCGTTGTGGGCCCACATAATTTTATCCAGGTTGTCCTAGTCTGTCCGCGGCCATGATATGTAAACATTATTTATTCTAAACGTTCGATTAACTGCTGTTACGAATGGGTTCTTGTTATAAATATATGTTTTGTGAGAGGCATTGCACAGAGACCGAATAAAAGAGTCTAAAAGCATTACCCTACATTGATTATGATTTGATAGTGTGCTTTATGTGTACCCCAACGCACACAGGCAAGCATAATCTCACGAACCAGCTGACTAAGGCAATTCCGAAGTTTTCGTCGAAACCATGAAACTGCTAGAAGCTAGAAATTATATCGATTCCCAAGAGAATGGAACCGCCCATTTTCTGTTATTTGCTACTTTCATTTAATGAAGAGTCGTCCACTTTCTCCATGTCTTGTATATTATATCCACATTCATTCAACCAATCTCTCGCGTGATTTAGAGAGATTTCAACAAAATGTAGCTCTCTCGAATACTAACGAGAGTTTGATTGAACATGACTTTGCAATATGAATAAAACTTCACACAATATAAATGTCTTCAACGACAGACTAAATAAATAAACAAATTTTTAATTTTGAGTTAGAAAACAGAGGTGGTCAGATCAATGTCAAAAGATAACCTAGCAGCAACGCTGAATAGTAAAAATAGTTATTGATCTCCTTCAAAATTCAAAAAGTTCATTGCAAGCGAGAATAATCTCACAAAAACGTGTAACCACCACCACCACCACAACCATCCAAAATAAACAAATATAAAAAAATAAATTTTGATTTAATATATCTTAAATTTTTCCTCTTAAATTTGCTTATTTTCCCTCAAGTCACTGCCTACTTTACCAAATAAAACATTCTAAAGAGAGAATATTGCCAGTCATATAAAATGTTTTCATTGCAAGGACTAATGCACACCATTGTGGGTTACTAGTCAAAGGTTGCTCCTGTTACCTCTAAAATATTCAGCAACCAGTCTCTGTGGAAATGATGCACGGGTTATTCTATTTTGGGAGGAAAAACAATGCCGGTTATTTACGCTTCATTTCTCTCAGAAATGCAGATCCGTTAAACGAAAGCAGACTGGGTCTCATTTTTCTCCCATTCCAACATCTTTCTTGAGCGGTGTGATGATTCTCAAGACAAGTGTGCTCAAGCTGGGCGCCGAAAATGAAGATGAATTGGGAAGTAGTGCTATTTAGGTTTGAGTGCTTTATAAAAGAGCTATTTCCATCAGTGGAACAGCGGATAGTGTCAGAGTGTACCATAGATAAATCTTTTACCATCAAATAAACTATTTTCCGCTCGCTCTTTGAGAACAAATTATATAGTAGATTACATATATGCTAACATAAATGAAGAAAAACTTTTCAAAATGATGTGGCGGACTATTTGCTTATGCGCTGTTGTATCGGTAAATATTTTGTCTGTGATTAAGAAATTTCTAATTATCTGACAACAAGATACCATCAAAAGTAGAACGTATTCCATCTCTTTACAAATACAACAAAAGAGATAGTATGGTATATTTACACTGAATAGAACAATGAGAATATAAATCAATCAAACGAAACCCTTTAAAGATTTCAAGTCGCTACGTTGGCTTGGAATGACAGAAAGAGGTACGGTCATGTCACGGAAAGTAATGGATACAACTTGAATGTTTTAACAAAAGGAAATTTTAGTATCTACCTTATAAAGAACATTATTTTAAATCCTTAAAAAAAACCATCAAGTTAGTTGTTTCACCGGAAACTGAGTTTAAAAAAAAAACAAATGAAAAAAAAAAACATCGTTTAGACCTTCTGTTGCAGGTCTTTGAAACATATGTCGTCCTTGATACAAGCCCTGATGTATTATCAGCAATAATTCACGGTAACTATCATAATTTAATATCGTTAAGTATCGTTCCCCTTAACGGTCCCCAAAGCTTAATTACATCCAGCTGAAGCTTATACGGTAGAGTCGTTGGTAAGTGTCAGAATCATCAGCATCAACTGAAGTAAATTACACGGCTAAGTAACTTGATGATTAGGATACCATCGAGTTGGATTGAGAGTAGCTTCGGTTGTCTTCGTGAAATATGATATTTACTTCCTTAGGCGACCCTCTCCGCACACCTGTTTAGCATAGGACGTTTCAGAAAGGGTGAGATTCTTCAGGCTTGATGCCTGCTACTGTTCGCAAGTGATTCGTATCAATTTTAGAACAACATTTTAAAAGAAAATAACGGAAAAGTATTGCCTGTTGCTAAACGACAACATGTGAATATATCCTCTGTGTCGAAGTGCGAATTTCACATAACTGAGCTAGAACAGAATCTAGGTCGCACCTATAATATAATACGATTTTGGACGCGAGATTCGAAAGGATACATACATACATACATACATACATACATACATACATACTACAGTGTACGATTCCCTGTTGCTGCTTTAAGACAAGGCACTAAATTGATTTACTGTGATAAACATACAGAAACGCCAACATAATGACCCTTCCATGTCTTAACACTCAGGAACTCACGTACGTCTCTCAGCACAGAAACATATTTGGCGCTTGATTATGTTTTTAAAACAAATGTATGCACTCCTACATTTCTTAAAGCTACATGTGCTGAAATGGCCTCAGGTGACGGAGTGGTCCAAGGCGCTCGCCATTATGGATTACTGCTATTTCATTTCATCTGTGGGTTCGAAAGGGGGGGGGGGGACTCTGCTAACTGGGGTATGTGAGAAAGATTGCCAGTAGGTTCCCGAAGGTAATTGGTTCTTTTCATGGGTTTCCCAGGTTCTTCTTCTACCAAATATTCTGGGCCTGTCATGTGCTGATAATGGCATCAAACCCATACCAGCATGTGTTTGACACTTGCATAACATATTCCGTACTCAAGAACAAAACTTTAATTTCAGCATGGGATTCCTAAACAAAACAAAAAATGACACATCATAAGTATATCTTTTCGCCACCTAATTTCAGTTAATGATTAGATCAGCTTTGAAAAGTTCATTTTAGTTAAGTTTACCTCTGATTACCAACCCAGTCACGTCCTTCCAAACACGTACTTTTTTTGTTAAGCGGCAATTTCAAGACTGGTTCTAAACTCTTTATGTTATTGGGACTGTCACTTAATCTTAAAATACAATGCATTGTCGGGCACGCATTATTAAGTTTCTGGAGCACAGCTGATGGTCATTTTTTTTCTATAATGGTACCATGACTAGGCATATCGCATGGAAAACCTGATCCAGTAACCAAGCGAAGTTAAAGATCGCACGCGCACAACTGGATATTTATTGTTTGCCTTGATCACATTATCTTAGGTGAAATCTACCCTCCGACCAATGATGTGGCAAATTTTATGTTTCTATACTTATTTTCTTTTATTCCTGATCGGGTTTAAACTGTACCAAATATGCTTTATAAGTAGAGTATATCTTTCCTGCATTTTTTGTAAACCTTATATCCGTATATATGTATCACTTCCATTTTATAATAGTGTAAATAAAATTTAAATTCACTGTTTTGTTATTGTTTGGCCATGTGTTATAATTGCTTTGGACAGAGTCGAAAGACGGTTAGGCTAGTCAAAGACTGTTGTCAGAGTTGTACACAAACACGCACGCGCACACGCATACATACACGCACACATAAAGATATATATATATATATATATATATATATATATATATATATATATATATATATATATATATATATATATATATATATATATATATATATATATATATATATATATAATTTCTAATCGTTATTCAAAAAGAAAAGGAGCATTGATATAATTCCGGTTTTGTAAATGAATTAAACAGGGTACACATTTCATAGAATCCCGTCTGCTAACAGCCCCTCAGCCCCTCCCGCGTAGCCGGTTTTCGCCTGTGGCATGCGACGATTTGTATGGACCGATGATAGTAAAACTAACAAACTGACCAACGGAGAGAAAAGAGAGAGAGGGATGGAGGAAAAAAAACAACGTTTGAGTTGGTAACAATGCTAATTAAAGCACAATAAAGACAAAGATTAACTTAAATAATAATTACTGGTTGATGACCTCTTTTTGGTTCGTCATTGCGCTTAACCGATTCCCCTACTCATTTCACTTTACTCGGCGGTGATTAAGTGGCCGCGCGTTCACTGTTTGAGAAGCTGCCATGATATACATGTAATGCGTTTAAACTTCGTTTTTAAATCACAAGCGCGCCTTCTTTATTTAATCAGTAAGAACGAAAATAGCAGCTACAAATAAAATCAAAAAGATTTAATGTCACAGGAGTATAACGTCATATTAAGCAATGCCGTCGTAAGACTGAGGACAGGAATGACGGCATAGATTCCTATCGCATTATAATCAATTTTAAGTCAATCATTCACTTTCGCCGAAGAAACTGGCAAAAAACGACATAATAAACTTAAATGAAAATAAAGCAACTACTAGTATTTTTTTGTCATTGTATTACTTGTATGTTTTGGAGCCATGACGTAATTTAATCTTTTTACATATTCCACAATCACCGTGTTTAGCTGTTTGCAGAGTCTATATTCTGTTGTATTTACTGTCTTTCTACCACCACATTTGTGTTGCAAGTTTGAGAATACACCGCATCAATACCTTCGTGAATTACACGTCATTATAAGCATTCAGTCTTGCTTCTCGTTGACAGTTTCGTAATGCTCATTCTTGTGCCAGATTTTCACAATAAGGTTATAAATATCTTAGAAAAAAGAATTTTAAAAAATTTGCCTATCGTGACCTTTTTTCTTCCTAATTAGACCAGTTTTTTTATATCAAAATAAGGCGTAGACAATTTATAAACTATCTGATTGTGATTTTAAATATAATACAAATTGCTAAACAGATCTTTTGACAGTGTTCACTCGTCCTGTCACCCAAGCAAAAAAACAAGGAATACACTTTACACGTTTAACTGAGAATATGATCAGAATATTCGTAACAGTGTTTCTGTATAATGAATTAAAGCATCGTTTTCTATACAATCAATCAAAACAATGTGTGACTCTACAATAAATCAAAACAGTGTGTTTATATGCAATAAATCAAAACAGCGTGCTTCTGTACAATAAATCAAAGCAGTGTGTTTCTGTAGAATAAATCAAAAGGGTGTGTTTCTATACAATTAAACAAAACAGTGCTTTTCCGTTCATTAAAACAAAACATTTTAACTATATTTAACGTTCTAACAACATAAATAGCAAAAAGAGGAATAATTACTCTCAGATAATTAACATACTGAAAAAATAGCTATTGCTTGATTTTTCAGCCTTATGTAGCAAATTGGGGGTTGGGTGGTAAGAGTTATACTATACCATTAGGAGTTAGAGATACTGTTCGGTCCGAAAAAGGGAAGATATAATAATCAAAAGGAAGAACAACGAATTTTCGAAAATACAAGCAGATGCGATTTTGCGAACAACGAGCCATGCAGTAACAACAAAAACAACAACTGCAACAGCAACAACAACAGAAATAATAATAATAATAATAATAATAATAATAATAATAATAATAATGATAATAATAATAATAATAATAATAATAAATTTTAGTAGTAGTAGTGGCAGACGAGAGCCGATATTCAGTGTTTCCCTTTACGCACATTTGTGCGTCAGGGACGCGCGCTGGAGAAAATTGACGCACACATTTTGTTGCCGTGCGTTTTTTTTTTTGTTTTTTTTTTTTTGTTTTTTTTTTTTGACGCGAAGGATTTTCATAATGTGATCAGGATTTATTTAATACCCAATGCATTGGACGATGGACGGCATCGTATATACTTCGAGCATATGCATTGACTGGTTGTCCACTTTGTTTGTTCCTTGCCTTGCGCTCCTCTATTCTTATAGCAGAGTGCAACGCAGGGAACATTCGAAACAATGAACCAGACTAGCATAGGCAATATTATGACGGAGTAGCTTCCCTTAATCTCGCGAGCTCTCAAGCGATTTCAGTCGAGCTCAGCAAGCTGTCATCTAGATGTTTAATCTCAATGCATGTTGCACTAGAAAGTGATCTCCAGAGTAAAACGTCGTGCACTAAAAATCATTAGCGAAGAAAGTGAAAGAAGCTGACACAAAAGAGTAACTGTGGATCTAACTTTAATGAAAAATGGAGAAAATAATGCCCTTGACTGGAATACGGTATTTATACATTAGGATTACCGGTGTGACTTATGATCGCGTGATTGCGAAGACTGCAAAAGTGGATAATCCTTTCTTGACAGGGTTTTAGAATTTTAAATAATCTGCCCTCGTTCGCCACAAGATATCTGGAGAACACATTATAACCCAAGACACTGTTTCACAACAAAGAAATCAGTAAACTTGCAGAGACAAATGCGTTATTTGGATTACAAAGTCAGCGGGTCATTGCAGATTTTGTTGGTTTTTAACTTTGCTGCAATAAAAGATAGATCTTAAAGTTCAAGTGTAACTTGTTAGAAAGAAGATGAATCATTATCCTCCTTGATATTTGTTTTATTATGTTCTAGAACGAAGTAAAATGAAACCGATGATAGTACACATTTTATGAAAGGCAGTAATTTGATTGCCATTTTGTTAAAAAGATTTATTTGGCTTTTTGTATTGGCTTGTATATACTGTGTTGGGCTATGATATTGCTTCATATTGATTATATGGAGACTGTTAAAAGTACGACTTCAAAGGAAACATGAACTAATAAAATTATTCTTTGAATGGACAATGCATTTGTTTGTTAATTGTGCATGTTGATTTATTTGTATGTTTAGAGAGAGAGAGAGAGAGAGAGAGTATGTTGTGCAAGTTGCAATATCCTATTTCAAGCTGAAAAAGTACGAGTCAATGAAAATTTATCAGTACATTTTTGACCCCCACAGTTTTTATTTGACCCCCCCCCCCCCCCCCGTTCTGGCACCAAGTTTTTTTTTTACCCTTAATTTTACACCCCTGGGGGATATACTGGATATCAACAGCCTCTTCCTGTCAAGCCATATCGGTCTTAGGGGCTTGGTAAACGGGGAAAACTGAGTTGAGGTGTGTAAAAGGAGCAAACCAAATAAGTCAGGAAAAGAAATTAAAAATTCCTAAACTTAGCTCAGGAAAAGGGACTTCTCAAAGGGATTAAACCAAATTCGGATATCAACAGAGAATGCAAGGCTATGCACAATGCAGGCATTGCAACAAGCTGCAGAGGTCCAATGATGATGGGAAGGGAGGGGCAAAGTCACACACAATGCACACGTAGCAACAAGCTGCAGAGGTCCAGTGGTGATGGGAAGGGAGTGGTAAAGTCACACACAATGCACACATAGCAACAAGCTGCATAGGTCCAGTGATGATGGAAAGGGAGGGGTAAGGTCACAATGCACACATAGCAACAAGTTGGTTAGGGCATGTAAGTGTGGCTCCAGTTGAAGAAGCTTAAGAAGGAAACTAAAGGACTGACCAAGGCAGCGCAGGATTATGTGGTCAACAAGGTGAAAGACAAAATACAAAATAAAGTGTTTCACCATTGTGCATGGTATGAAGAAATAAGAGTAAGTCAATAAATCTCACATGTGCACCAAAGCTATCCCAGTGAGAGCACAAATATAGGCATGACAAACTAGCATACACGGGCATCCGTCTAAGAAATGTGGACTTGAGTGTACTACCAAGTGGCACAATCATATGCCATAATATTACGAAGTTGAGAACAGTGAGACAAGAATCCTGAATGGTTTCAAACTTCAGACCGTGTACAAGATACGACTAAAATGCCAAACATATTAATAACAGACGAAGAGAGGGAGCTGAGCTACACTATAGATATACCATTATAGCAGACTTCCGTGTCGCCAGAAAAGAACAACGACCATATACTGAAACCTGGCTAGAGAACTCAGAAAGATCCTGAAAACACAGACACAGCTCGTATTAGTTGTCGTGTAGCGATAGTAGTCCAGAACACAGCTTCCGAGACAATTTCAGAAGCATGGGATAGTGATAGAGGCAGACCGACTACAGAAAGAGGGTTTAGGGTTAGGGTTATGAGACAACTTCAGAAGCCAGGGAAAGCTCCAGAGGCAGACCGACTACAGCAGGAGGGTTTATGGTTAGGGTTACGAGACCATTTCAGAAGCTTGGGAAAGTGCCAGGGGCAGACCGACTACAGAATGAGGGTTTAGGGTTAGGTTTACGAGACAACTTCACAAGCTTTGGAAAGCGCCAGAGGGTGACCGACTACAGAAGGAAGGTTTAGGGTTAGGGTTACGAGACAACTTCGGAAGCCCGAGAAAACGTTAGAGGCAGACTGACTACATAAGGAGAGTTTAGGGTTAAGGTTTCGAGACAACTTCTGAAACTTGGGAAAACGCCAGAGGCAGACCGACTACAGAAGGAAGGTTTAGGGTCAGGGTTTCGAGACAACTTCAGAAGCTTGGGAAAGCTCCAGAGGCAGACCGACTACAGGAGGAGGCAATAAACTGAAAAGCAAGGGTGCTATGGAAACTCCATGATATCCAATGACGCAGTTACACCAATCCCAATTAGCAACAAACCAGGTACGATACAATTACAAGGCTGCAATAATAATAATAATAAAAGTAAAATAATAATTTTAATAATAATAATAATAATAATGTCAAAGTTATGTCTTTCGGAAACATTTCTACAAGAATTTAATGTTTCTCGGAAGGTCCAGTTTCCAGTGACATGACATGTGCTCGAATGTGTTTATTATACGACATTTACAAAATTAAAGACATTTAAATCAATTGTTTCTTGAATTCAACTGAAGTTGTGTAATAGCCTACATAGTGCTTGCCCAATTGAACTCAAAGCAATAGATTAAGAACGTACTGATGTTAGGCCAGCTGTTGTTCAATCTGTAACTAATTGACGACTACTTTGTCTGATCTGTAAGTAAATGACGACTGCCTTGTCTTATTTGTAAGTAAATGACGACTGTTTTGTCTAATCTGTAAGTAAATGACAACTGTTTTTGTCTAATCTGTAAGCAATTGACGACTGCTTTGTCTAATCTGTAAGTAAATGACGACTGTTTTGTCTAATCTGTAAGTAAATGATGACTGTTTTTGTCTAATCTGTAAGTAATTGACGACTGCTTTGTCTAATCTGTAAGTAAATGACGACTGTTTTGTCTAATCTGTAAGTAAATGACTGTTTTTGTCTAATCTGTAAGTAATTGACGACTGCTTTGTCTTATTTGTAAGTAATTGACGACTGCTTTGTCTAATGTGTAAGTAATTGACGACTGCTTTGTCTAATGTGTAAGTAATTGACGACTGCTTTGTCTAATCTGTAAGTAAATGACTACGGCTTTCAGGAGTTCATCAGCAGTTGTTACTGACAATATCAACAAAAGTTTCAGATATGTCAGTAAAAACGTATTTTTGCTTTCTGGCGTGCCAGATTCATGCCATGCCATATGTAGACGACAAAGATGACTTTTAGAAGAAGGAATAGTCAATAACACCATTTAAGAAACAAGTTCAGATGAGAACTCGCCAACCATTTTAACTCAGTCTGACACACTGTACAATCGCTCGAAAAGCTGGTTATTAAGTGAAATTACAGATGGACTGACAATTAACCAGGTCAAAAAGAGATGTATTGGATATTGCAGCTGAGAACACATGGTGAATTCAGCACTCTAGTCCAAAAGCGTTCGGTTTAAAACACCGTATGTCAGTGTCACTTTTGATGCATCGTCGTAAGTGACACCGTACGACCTTGTTCCGTTATTTATTTTTTTATTTATCGTCTTTTTAAATATCCACAGTCCAACATTGTTTATTTTTTTATAGTTTACGTTATCATTCTAACTGTAAAAATATCCATCTTTTATTTCAGGCATTGTGAACAACATTCTAACTGTCGAAATACGCATCTTGTATTCTGCACACATTTAGCACTATTTACTGAAATCAAAAATATCATCGCAAGTGTAAAAACAGTGTAGATCTATCACATAACTGAGATAACCACAACTACTCAGTTTCAAATAAATTGATCTATAACAAAATGGGATAGCATGCATACCCATTAAAAAATCACGTCATATAAAATCAAAGTTTTGCAACTTTTTTTTTTATTATCTCCACATTAAATTGTAATAATTGTTATTATTAGTAAAATACTAAACATTCCGTCGAAAATGTTTGAAAAATATTGAAGCTATGGCCATTTTTGGAGGGCGTGTTGGATGAGATACATTGGTACCTAGGTAAATTAAGCCACATTTAAAAGTCTGACAGGCTTTCAGTCTGCCTCTGGTAATTTCATACCTCACATCCTTGCTAGTAATGGTGCGATCGGCGGCAGTAGCGTACTAAGGGGTGGGGGTAGGGTGGGGTGCTGACGGGGCGGTTGTTGTCGGGCGCCAGAGATCTTGAGTCAGCAAGCAGCTTATATCTTTTTTTTCGACAATGACCAAAATTGTGTTTGTAAATTTGTTACTATTGAATCCCGACCTTTCAGCAAATTACACAACGCACCCGCATTACAAGAATTGGCAAACTCATTTATGGTGCCTGCGTGTGCTTCATGAACAAACTGTTACTCTATCCATTGGCCACCCCCCACCCCCGGCACCCTCTGCTAGTCTCCTTCCGCATCACAGCTCACAGTGCTCCCCCAAAACCCCTAGCTAATAGGAGATGGCACAAGCCACCACCACCACCACCCCTAAGAGCCCTCCTCCGTCTTCGGCCATTCGGATCTACTATTCTGCCTCTTTGGGTCATGATCGTCGTCATGGGCGCTTTTTACGCCACTGGCCCCGGTCGCCATTTTTCCTTAGTACGCCACCTATCGGCGGTCAGAAGGCGTCGGCATGTATTTAGAGTTTGGTGATCCACAAGATGCAACTAATGTCTGAGTTGAGTTCCAAAGTATACACAGTAGTTTCGATTATTCTAAGGCATATTTTGCGATATAATTTTAAAAGCCAGTTGTGGTCGACTGGGTTTACATTTCAGAAATCCTCATTGGATAGGATCACGTGATGCTCGCTCACATTTTCGAAAGTTCCGGATCTTCAGATCTTCACGTATTATTTGAAAACGAGAATATATGCTTGTCATCAAGTAAAATGAGATTTCTGAGCATACCCGTGGAGCCGAAATATGGACATATGTAACACGTTAATTAACGTTCTTTCAAACCTACTTACCTAATTTCGTATGAGAAACGAGGAATATGAACCAAGACCTGGTGTGAGCAATTGCATTATTTCATATAATGTGGGAAAACATGTGTGAAATGCTCCTTCAAAATTATTGCAAATTTCAGAAAGGCCATGCGATATCTTCCCAGTTAAAACAAAACAAAACAAAAAAAAAAAAAAACTAACGGTGCGAAAACATCTATAGCATCAGCTTCTGTTGTGTTTTTGATGATAAAAATGGTAATCAAACGTATTTCATAATCCCTTCAGCGGACTCGTCTGATTATTATAATTAGCGTACGATGATGGAAAATAAATGTTATGATGCATTTTGCATTGGGTTACAGCGTGGGTGTTGGGGGGTAGTTAACTTCGTCATAAAACGTTACCTTCGGAAAACTCATTGCTCGCTCACAGCATTAGTAATAGAAAACCCATACATTTTTCGCTTACTGTATTAGTAATGGAAAACTCATAACAATGTTCGCTTATAGTATTCGTAACGGAAAACTCATTCATTGTTCGCTTATTGTTTTAATAACTGAAAACCCATACATTGTTTGCTTACTGTATTAACAACGGAAAACTAGTACATATTACTCCTGCAGTATCACAGGGCTGATAAAACTGTATTTTCACCCACTTGTCCAGGACAAGTGATTTCAGAAAATTCACCTGTCCCACGAATTTTAAAACAGGAAAAATGTACTTGACCCAGACTAGCGTTTTGGTAAATTTTGAGTAGTCCGGGAAGTCGAGATACGGAATTCGATCAGCCTTGTAATAGTAACGGGAAAACCTTTGAAACAGTTGACCGAAGATATGGACGGAGTTATCTATTCTTTTTTCTTCTTTTAAATTACCGTGCATTGATAAATAAACATAAAGATGTCTTAGCTTAAATACATTTCAAAAGTTGAACATTTATATGAAAATACTCAGTTTGTTCATTCCCAAACCATGGAGTACAATTCATACCCAAACCATGGAGTACAATTCATACCCAAACCATGGATTACAATTCATACCCAAACCATGGAGTACAATTCATACCCAAACCATGGAGTACTATTCATACCCAAACCATGGAGTACAATTCATACCCAAATCATGGAGTACAATTCATACCCAAACCATAGAGTACAATTCATACCCAAACCATGGAGTACAATTCATACCCAAACCATGGATTACAATTCATTCCCAAACTGTGGAGTACAATTCATACCCAAACCATGGAGCACAATGCAAGTTACGTACATATAAATCGGAAGAATAGGTAAACTTGGGGGTGGGGTTGTTCTGGGGCTGGAGATTAACCAGTCCTTACTTTCATGGATGATGGTATAAATAAATAAATAAATAAATAAGTAAATAAATAAATAAATAAATAATTCGTTCATGTAATCCTTCTTATATTTACTAACTCATTTATTATTTCACTCATTCAAACGTTATTAAAAGTGTCAAGAGGCACCGACATACGGGTACCTAAGTGCACAGGTTTTCCATGTTTGTTTTTACGTCACATCTGCATGCAATGTCTAAGAAACGATTTGTTCGACGAGTCCGAGAACTAATTTAAGACCTTGAAACATGACAAAGGGTCAGCACAGTACCACGGTGAAGATTTCAAGCTTCTGACAACAGTGACATCAGCACTCTGCGATTGCGCCACACATGAGGCAAAATGGTGGAGTATAAATGACAACAGTGAAGTTTCTTCAGAAAAAAAAAATGAAATTCGCCACTTTTCATAAAGAGTGAAGTTTATTACATCTGTTTAGCACAACAATAGTATAATGACATGCAAAATATCCAATAATAATTAATTATTTTAATACAAATACCATGAATGAAATACGTTCTTCCTTAACCCACTAGTGAATAATTGATGAAAGAATTACAGATTGTTGCATTGATATCTACTTTTGCCAGAGAATGGCCCCATGCGCATACTCTAGTACCGAAAATCTACCTAATGCGCCGGCAGATCTGGATCTGTGCAGTTTCTTAAGAGTAATCAATAAAACAAAATACATAGACCCTGATCTGCCGGTATTATGCGATCGTATATGGAAACTTAATGAGGAGCAAAATATTAAAGGTTACATTATTTTACGAAACAATGTAGCGTCGCGCATTAAAATATTTCTTAACAGTGAACTCCCACTCTTCAGCTTGACTGAGTGCTTGGTTTTCTTGTTTGATTTTTCATGTTTAGATATAAGGATGTAAATTTATCAAAAGCAAATGGATAAGAATAGGCGATCATACTACTTTGCAGCTACAAGCCATCCATTATGTTTTAATTCCTCAAGTCTTATTTCATATACCTCCACCCAAAACCCACACACTTCGTCTATTTTTTTTTTAATATTCGAGAAAATATTATTTGGCCTATTTTTACCTGTTGAAAACCACAGATGTCGAGGAAAACGTGTTCTTTTTATTTGGCCATATTATAATACAATCCGAGCTTAGTATTCTAAAGAATGCGCAATTGCGTTGTATATTTAATTTGTATTGTGTGATTGACCTTTGTCAATAAGTGAGGGTATGAGTTTGGGCCACATGAATAATGTCTTTTCTTTAAACAACATATCACATTGCTAATTTATGTCTATCTTTGTAGATTACATTGTAAGATATTTATCACTTGCAGGTAGATATGTTAACATGGATTTTAGATCAGAATATTGGTATTACCCTCGGGAATTTCTGGCGAACCTGGATGTTTTTGACGTGTTTTTTATTTCAATTTAACTGGCCATTTCTACAGCTTAGTATGTTCTGGAAATGATCTTTTGATCATCATCCAAATCCTCTTATTGCGTCTTTAGTTTTATATTAAGTTCGTTTGTTTTAGAATTATTTATTCCTATACAGAATTCCTGCTAGTTATATACCCTAAAGGACAAAACAATAGACAGCCTTTGAGACTCAAACAGAATATTAATAACTTTAATATCTGAAGTGGAATCAGTGTTTTAGCTGTGTTAAATGTTTTATTTTAACTTTGAGAGGATTATTTACATAAATTATTCTTTTGGATTACAAAGTGCTCATGAATACTTTAGGACTAAATCACCTTTTTGTGAATTATTGTGAATTCATTTAGAGACATTATGGATTATACCATTGTGATGCATCAAGACTGTTAGCACATCAACGCTATTCCAGTGTATTGGTACACCAACACATTAAAGATTGGAATTCATTCCGAAAACCACTGGAATTCATTCAAAATACTATACTTCTGGACATGTGATATAACTTTTAGAGCTATTTGGGATTGAATGTGCAAGAAATAATGTGTTGCAGAATTGTGATTAGGGGTTAAAAATGTGCAGCAAATAATGTTTTGTAGCAGATAAGAAAATAAGAAACATGCACACACACACACACACACACACACACACACACACACACACACATATATATATATATATATATATATATATATATATATATATATATATATATATATATATATATATATATATATATATATATATATTCACACACACACACACACACACACACACACACATAACTGTCTCTAACTGCAGAAAGTGATACAGAAACCTCCATTTCTGCAGATAAAAGTTGTGTAATACTCCAACAATACTCTATACTCAGTTGTGCAGTTCTTTATGTATGAGAGAGAGAGAGAGAGAGAGAGAGAGAGAGAGAGAGAGAGAGATTTTGTCGGAAATATAGGCATTAATGCGTTAGAGACATTCGCAAGGAGATTTAGTAATTAATTCCTTCATAAACACAGTCAATCAGGATTCATTTTACAATAATCAAAGTATATAGAAGTTATTATTTGAAGTTGTGAACATGTACCAAATATAGCGGAAAATGCTTCCTATAGAAGAATGCGTAATAGTATGAAGGGAATTCATCATGGAGAAAGGATAGTATCAAGCAAGTTAGAGAGTTACCATCCATCCCATTCTGGGAATCGAATCCGAGTACGTGAGTTACGGGGAACCCACAGCGTTCACTATATAACAAGCACCCCAAGCACCCCAAAATCATCCAAAAAGATATAAACAAGGAGAAATATATGTATTGATGATGCACACACAGCACTCTCGCTAGACGACCTATAAAATGGCACAACAGTTTTGTAATGGCCGCAGTAACAACAGTTTCCTAACGTTTACAGCAACTAAATTTCTTAGACAGTATTTCATCTTACAAAAACTAAAAGAAACACGTAAAACGAAAGTCGAAATTCACACAAGTAGAGAGAAAATATAAATTATCTACACGTTTGAATGTTTAAATGACTGGGGAAAAATTTAAGAATGAAGAAAAACGTAAAAAAATGGAAAAACAATATCATGATGTAAAAATACATGTCTATTTTTGGTTTTGGTCAGAAACGTTAAAGTTCATAAAAAAATAATAAAATATAGCGCGATCAACATGAATACGTGCTATTCGTAGGAAGGGCCAAATCGTATATAAATGCTGAAAGATTTGCAAGGGAGAAGAAAGCCTTTTAACCATAAAATATAAATAAATTATATCTTATCAGGTGAGAAACTTAGATAGAATACGCAGCAGGGTGAGTTAAACGAAGTAGATAGATTCTGAAAAGGTAAGTAAGCCATCGTTTCATATGACAAAAGGTGTGAATAGGAAAACCTGATATTCCCTCCATGACAAGACCCCAGGGTGGTTATTTTGATAAAGCTACCCATGTGTTAGTGACCTCCGAGGGTCACATTCCCCATCAATTAAGGAGATGAATGAACACACTGAGTTCGTAAGATCCATCTATCATTTTAAAAAATTCTTTACCCGTATCGTATTGCCACTGTTAATATGCTAACTTAATAAGGAAAACGTTGCGCCACATGAAATTCGTGGAGAGCCGTACATTGAAACTGGAGATTCGTACGGAATGGCTTAATTTGCAAGATACGTACTTTGTGGAAAGACGACGAGACGGTGTTATGAAACTCCTATTTGAAGGCTGTTCTATGTCCATTATCATGTGATTTTCTATGCTTGATAAAATTATCGTGTTAAAATGCATAATAGTCATGACGGTGAATCCTAGTGTTGCTGTGGAAACCGTATTAAAAATAATTAGCCGAGTGAAGGAGATTAGGCACAGAAAAAACGGAGATTACAAATTTGCGTAGAATTTTGTCTAGCATCAGTGATTACGTCTATTACATTAACAGTGAATTATCATGTATTACAGAGCTATAAATAGCAGTTATCAAACTGAAGTATATGTGCTTCAAAAATGTTCACATCCACTACCTTGATACAGGCAGATTTAGAGTGAGAGAACTACTGTAGAGAAGGCATTATAGGTTTCATGGTGATATTCCAAAATCGTTTCATTTTCTCTCATAGTTTATGATCGTTCCTTTCCGTATATGTGCACATGTTTTAATGCTGTTTAACAATACGACTCTTATTGTCTCATTACGTATCCCACCAAGACATTGATTTGACTATTTTTAAAATCCATTTTATGCTGGTTATATCAGAAACGTGTACCTGTTGTATTACGTTATGACATCACCTGATGTCTAACGGTAATATCCGAACTGTCCTAATGTGCTAAAGATAACAGCAAATTTATCACATTTGGTGTTTTTCAAAAACCGGTCACTTCCATTTAGACATTAACGGATTGCAGACAACATACAAAGTTTACCTGCCTCCGAAACAAACTGGCGAGCTCAGCGCCGGATTAAAACTTGGGGAGGCCCTTAGGCAGTCGAAATCTTGGGGTCTCCCTCGCAAATTATCTCCTTAAACGTTTTATCGTTATTATTTTGATCCGTTGTCGCGGGGCCCCTAGGCCGGTGCCTACTCTGCGTATTTGGCAATCCGGCACTGGGTGAGTTTGACAACAAGAAAAGCTATACACCTCCGAAACTAAATATTTAACAACAGACCTCTACTAAGTATTGACAAAAGCACGTGTTAACACTATTGCTTGTTTGTTTACAAATAATGTTGCTTAGTTCAAATTACAGTTAGGAGATAAATTAGATTGACCTTAGCAAGTAATTAACACAAAGTAAATGGGCCATTTTTTTTATCGAACTTTTTTGTAAGAATATTAACATATATACCTCTCCGCAAAGGCTTAGTGATACGATCCAAAATGTAAAATAAATCGCCAGAAAGACGCATATCACTCGTATTATGTTCAGGCCAGTACAACGAATTCTTTTTTTTCAGCATTTTTTCCTCTCTCGTTTTGGTGCTGGTGCACGAGGTTAGATTTGGGGTATTTTTGTAAATGATTTAAAGGAAATTGTTCTTTAGAACGTGATGATTATAGTGTGGTTATGTTCATGTGCGTATCCTGAAGAAAGTACACAGTGAGTAATGGCGCATTGATGCGTGTCCGGAAGTGAGAAAAATGCCTGACAGCCTATGACAAGAACTTCGCCGTGAATTTATCTTCAGAGATGGTTTAGATTAATGTATGATTTATTAGGATTTGGGCATACTGTAAGGTTTATAACTGATAAACAAAGTAAGAACATAAGTAATATGAACCATATCAGTGTTAACCTTGAAACTTTAAATTGGCATTGTATATTTATTAATGGAGAAAAATACATGCAATTTTGATAATTTATCTATATTGACATAATGCATTCAATTATAAGGTTAAAAATTAAACTTTTTCTATAAATTTAAACTTAGAGATTTATCAAATTAAAAATATATAACATTTTACATAAAAAGCACATTAATTGTCGGCGGGCGTTACTGTTCATTTTATCACTGTGTATATATTACCATATCATATCAAAATTTAATCGGTGCGTATTTTTCCAATTCTTTCAAAGAAAGTCAGAAAGATGCCAATATTTAAAACACATGAAGACGTCTCATGCTGATATTGTGCCCGTAGGTTATTTACACTATTTGGTATGGGTCCAATCAGTTATTTTATGTGCTTATGATGGCGTGATATACGAGTAACACGTACCTGCTTAAACGGCTTGCAATAATTGTCAGTAAACATAGCTGCATGCTTCTTAATGAGAGAATAGAGATCGACACTATAACAGAGCCCACTCAGGCTCTCTATACAGCAATTTTTAAACTGTCGACTCAGCAATGTTTAAACTGTCGACTTAGCAATGTTTAAGCTGCCACAGAACAAAATTCTTGGAGAGAAGTATGCATCAGAAGTCTTTTGACCCTGGACGTGGGTAGTCAGTCAAACAAAAAATACAATCGCATGTAACTATTAGTTTTGGTTAAGGCATTGATTGACAAAGTGTAGCATTGATGTATCAGCTGATATCCAAAGAACAGTTTTACATTAAGCGTTATTAATTACTCATAATAATTGTTAACACACTCTAAACCAACTCCCCCGAAAAAAACACAAATCAGAAATGTTCAAACATATCATCTCAGTTAAATTTATAAAGATGATCTTAACGTATTTACCTGTCCCACGTGAGCACATATTCATCCAGATTTAGATTTTATGAGTGCAGATTTTCAAATTCAGTTGATAATATAGGATTTAATTGAACCCATGGTTGATCTGGCAGGTATGTAATTGGATGTATGCGCTTTGAATATTTCCAAATGTTATTTCCACCATGAAATAGCATACTTTATTTACAAATGTTATTTCCATCTTGAATTAGCATACTTTATTCCCAAATGTTATTTCCATCATGAATTAGCATACTTTATTCCCAAATGTTATTTCCATCATGAAATAGCATACTTTATTCCCAAATGTTATTTCCATCATGAATTAACTTACTCTATTTCCAAATGTTATTTCCATCATGAATTAGCATACTCTATTTCCAAATGTTATTTCCATCATGAATTAGCTTACTTTATTCCCAAATGTTATTTCCATCATGAATTAGCTTACGTTTTTCTGAAATGCTATTCCCAAATATTTTTTCCATCATGAATTAGCTGACGTTTTTCCGAAATGCTATTCCAAAATGTTATTTCCATCATGAAATAGCTTACGTTTTTCTGAAATGTTATTCCCAAATATTATTTCCATCATGTTTAGCTTACTTTATTCACAAATACCGTTTCCATCCAAATGTTACTTCCATCATGAATTATCTTACTCTATTTCCAAATGTTATTTCCATCACGAATTAGCTTACTCTATTTTCAAATGTTATTTCCATCATGAATTAGCTTACTTTATTCCCAAATGTTATTTCCATCATGAATTAGCATACTCTATTTCCAAATGTTATTTCCATCATGAATTAGCTTGCTCTATTTTCAAATGTGATTTCTATCATTAATTAGCTTACTCTATTTTAAAATGTGATTTCCATCATTAATTAGCTTACTCTATTCCTAACTGTTCATTATGGTAGAGCCTCCCTGGAACTGTATTTTCCTATTAGATTGTCGTCTTTGTGGTTATTGGCACTATAACGCATTGCAATTTTTACTATAAAACATGGTAGTGGTCTCATCAAAACGGGAAATTATTTGTACTAACGACTGGTGGTTTAAATGAGATAGTGAACATGTAACACAGTACCTGTCATTATTTCTGTAGTGTGTAAACCAATATACATTAAAAAAGACATATTGCAATTTGCCTCAAAAGTCACTGTCAGCTGTGCTTTTTCACTACCCCCTGAACAACGCTGCATTAACCCATGCTACCACTTGTCTTAAATACCATTCACTTACTATCGCTGCCATCTAAAATGTGCCAGTCTTTTTTGTATAAATTGTATCAAAGTTTAAATTTACATTGAAAATGAGTAATAAAATCAAATTTTATCGATGATTTTCAATTTCAAACATATTTTCAGATATAAATTATCTTGTACTGTAATTAAGGTTTTATAGCATTGAAAAATCCCTGTAATTAGGGAAGATATAGACAATTAATTTTTGGGTCTCAAAAAGATTTGGTCCAAAAGTTGTACCTTGCAGAACACAAACAATGCACATTTTCTAGCAGTTGACACAAATCCCGTTTGCTATTAAACTAAATAAGACTTCCCGAGTAAAGCTGAAGTAGGTGTGACATTCAAGATGTCTAAAATTGGCCATAAACAGCTGGACTCGCACAGTTATTACGTCTTGATCAGTACCCACGAATGTAGTCCCATTCGACATTAGAGCCTTTTATTTGCTCACTCATGTTGGTGGTGATAGTTGAGATAGATTCAGGCATACTTAATACTGATTTAAAAGAAAATGTTTATTGTTTATAATATGACTATTATGATGTTTTCCTCTGTGTGGGGGTGGGGGGTGGATGGGCAACTGCGCACAGTGACCAACGAGGCAATGATACGTGTCCAGGAGTGAAATATCTGATCTATATTGTACGTTGATTTGTTTACAGTTCAGCATCTCCACAAAATGCCGGATTACCTATGACAAGATCTTCTCCGTCAGTTCGTCTTTGAAGATACTTTAAATTAACATAGGATTTATTAGGATTTTGGACACAACGAAAATTTCAGTAATGACAACCAAATGTACGGACATTCTTAGGAAAAGTAATTGTGATCTGAATCCAGACTGCATAGGCGCTGCAGAGTGACACTAACAGTAGCGCCCCGGCCAAAAATCATGGTTTTTACTGACACTTTGGCTACTTTTTTGGTGAAGAGTTTATGAAAGTAACGAAACATTGATGGCACTCTAAAGTGTCGTATTTTGCATAGCGAGGGTTAGATTTTAAATAAAAAGCATTTCCCCGGGTTTCCTAGCTGATTATACTGGCTATTTAAAAAGACCTTGTATAGCTTGAGTATTTTTAATTCCCTTTATGTTGGTGTATGATTGATGGGTGTAATATGGGATATAGAGTATACAGCTTGGCCTTACTTCAGATGTGCATATCTCCAAAAAAATCTGCTAATCTGCTAGCTCCGCTTCGTCATTTTTCCTTCCTGGATTTCAGAGGTTAATTGTACAAAAGAGAGCCGATAACTGTTGTTTTTTATTCAAATATGTAAAAATACATTTTATATAATTAGTCATTCATTGAATGTTCTTTCAGAAGCTGGAATTGTATTGTCAGACAAAATTCGTTTTGTCTATTTCAATAACTGCTAAAGATAGTGTACTTCAGATTGTTCCAGGTTGGTTTGTTTTTTGTTTTTTTTTTGCATATGGGAGCAATCATTTTAGTTAGCTCTTTGCTTAGATTATGTACATTTTCCACAAGTAGATTATCCGATTAAATTTCAGACAAAGTAGCATAGAGGAATAACAATATTCTTTCCATTGTGCATGTTACAAATGTTAACAACTTCACTTTACACTCGTCGCTTTCTCAGATGTACATGATATCTGGGAGCGCACTCACAGCGCAACGTTTTTACTGACACTGGCTACTATTTCGTGAAGAGTTTATGAAGGTAACGAAACACAGTTACGCCTAACGCCTCATATTTGCGTCGTGTAAATTTAACCTTTTAAATCGTGGGAACGTACTCATATCTGTCACAATGTTTTAACACCATATATAACTGACGTGACGTGTTGTCCATGATAATATTAGCATACAAGTGTCAAAACTAGATAGTTTACATCAATGGGAATACATTTAGAAGTCCAAGGTTATAAAGTTAGATTCACATGTGCATTAATCGATCTAACACCGGAATGACAATATGTATTTTGTACATGGAAATTTCAGACTATTATGCGGTTGCATTAGCGATGCAATAATACAATATGTGACACAATAATACACTATATGTCCTGTAATAGTACAATATATGTAATGTAATAATACAGTAATATATAATGTTATAATATAATATATGTAATGAATTAATACAATATATGTAATGTAATAATACAATAAATGTAATGTAATAATACAATAAATGTAATGTAATAATACAATAAACGTAAATTAATAAGACAATATATGTAATGTAATAATACACTATATGTCATGTAAGAGTTCAGTATATGTAATGTAATAATACAATATATATAATGTAATAATACAATAAATGTAATGTAAGAATACAATATATGTAAATTAAGAAGGCAATATATGTAATGTAATAATACACTATATGTCATGTAAGAGTTCAGTATATGTAATGTAATAATGCAATATAACTTATATTAATACAGTTATATACATATACTGGTACATGAATCAATGTATCCCATATGTTCAGGACCAGCGTTTGGGGGTGGTAAGTGGGGCGACCGCCCCAGGCCCCGCGCTTCAGGGGTAAGGTCGTCCTTATGAGTTTGTCAAGCTATATTCTCCGGTAAAATGGAAACGCTGATACAGGCCGCACGTAATGCACGCAAATCGCGAAAGTTGATCTAGTCTAGACATAATTAGTGTTTGCAGTAGCACACCCATCGAGATACCGATACTCTGGCCCCGCGCGGTCATGGTCGGCCCTAGGCCCCGCGTGCTCCTAACGCCGCATCTGCATATGTTTATCGGGTTTATTGTTCAGGTTGTGCAAATATCACTATCACAACTAAGAACAGTTCTTGCCGTACGCGACAAAGGTCACATCTCAGTTAAAACTCTTTGCAACTTCATGAAATTTATATCCATTTGCATTCTAGAAATCTGCAACTTCAATCGATTTTAAAACAAAAGAATTTAGAAAAATGTAAACATGACATCTCAGACTGAAAGAGACCAAAATGGCCAATTTATAGACAAACATTACAAAATCATACAGTTAGTGTTGTCTTTTCTAGTTGATTAGAATAAAACAGATATGTTGCATAGGTTATCCAGGATCAAGGCGAGTGACTAAGACACTTCTTAGGATAAAAGTTTTTAGTTCGTGTTTTTTCCCCGCCGTGAGCAAGTCACGTGACACCTTCAATCAACGGTTATTTCACCGTATTTGTTCATTGTACCGTATACGAATTACACACAGCTGGTGGTTCCAGTCCAGTATTAGCTCTTCAATGCGCACACATGGCTGACAATAGACCACGAGTGGCATTACTATTTAGGAGGCGAGGAGTTTAAATTTTGCCTTGTTTTTAACAAAGACATAGTAGTGTTCCGTAATGATGCTTCTAAAACTGGATTCAGTGTTGGTGCAGAAAGTTCAAGTGAATATCATGAGAAGTCTGAATACACGATTGATTCATTCTTCATTCTCCACAGTTCAATACACGACCGAATCGTTCTTCGTTCTCCACAGTTCAATACACGACCGAATCGTTCTTCATTCTCCACAGTTCAATACATGACCGAATCGTTCTTCATTTGCTCCGTTCAACACACGATTGATTCATTCTTCATTCCCGACAGCTCAATACACGACCGAATCGTTCTTCATTCTCCACAGTTCAGTACACGACATAATCGTTCTTCATTCTCCACAGTTCAATACACGACCGAATCGTTCTTCATTTGCTCCGTTCAACACACGATTGATTCGTTCTTCATTCTCCACAGTTCACTACACGATTGATTCATTCTTCATTTTCCAGTTCAACACACGATTGATTCATTCTTTCTTCATGCTCCACAGTTCAATACACGACCGAATCGTTCTTCATTTGCTCCGTGCAACACACGATTGAATCGTCCTTTATTCTCCACAGTTCAAGACACGATTGAATCGTTCTTCATTTGCCTCAGTTCAACACACGAATGAATCATTATTCATTCTCCATAGTTCATGCTCTTTTTATTTAACATTGTACCCCTATTCTTCCTTCTACTTGGTGTTTGGTAACAACAGGCTGCATAATAAGATTATTTCGAGATCAAAGTATACACATTATGTAAACAAGGAAGACGCATTGAAAGGCAAAAAAAAAAAAAAAAAATTAAAAAAATAATAATAATAATAAAATTTTAAAAAATTATGAACGCTAAAAGTCAACTAATCAAGAAGCCACTCAATGAATCAATCAGTCATCTAACCGGTTAATTTGTTAATCAAGTCCTTATCATACAAAATCGATGTAATTATCCTCCTTACAGGACTTCGGTTAATTTGCAATCACTTTAAGGCCTGAGGCGATGTGGACATGTGTCGATTGCATATTTTATTTTGGGCTAATTTACCCTCAAACAATATTTTTGCGTTTATTTGCTTTCTTGATAGGAACTTGGCATTTTTTGTGCACGTTCAAATATGCTTAATATTTACTATTGTGTTTGCTTTCTGACAGACTTTTTATTTTGGTCAAACTATAGTATTATAATTTTCAGGTTTTAATTACTAAAATAAAATAAAAAACACGTATCTAATTGGCTTGTCTTTATGGTAGCAATAGTGATAGTAGTAGTAGTAGTAGCAGCAGCATTAGTAGTAGTAATATTAGTAGCAGCCGTAATGTTATTATTAGTAGTAGTAGAATCTGCAAAAAGGTATCCTACTGGCTTAGATATACAGGTGCAACTTCTTGTATTCCTTCTTATACCCTTCTATATAGGTACCTCTTCTTGTAGGTTATATAATCGAACATCAACTGCTGTGGAAGTCCCTTCGAATGTACAGCAATAAATTTAAAACGAAACGAAGCAAAGCTTTCAAGCGCATCTACTGCTTCTAAGTTTCAAAGTGTATTGTACATGACAATAACACTGATCCGAATGTAGCCAACGTCAATATTGTGTTGATTCAATTAAACACTCGTAATAAAACAATACAAGTATAGTGTGTATTCAATTAAACGCTCGTAATAAAATAATAAAATTAGTATGTATACGGTTAAACGCTCGTAATAGAATAATAAAAAAATATTGTGTGTATTCAATTGAACACTCGTAATAAAACAAAACAAAACATTATTGTGTGTATTCAATTAAACACTCGTAATAAAATAGTCAAAATTATTGTCTGTTGTAAGGATGCAAATTTATGTCGATCTATGAAGAGCACATTAACTTGGGACAGGAGAACAGTTATATTTATTGGGACAGGTGCTTGTCAAATCGTCATACTGCAATGATTTCTATGGTATGTGTCGGGTGACGAAGGGATTCTTAATTAAGTCTTCGTTTATTTAACCGTTAGACCGACTAGAAAAGGGAAGGTTAACTTCGATTTTATATCGGAACTGTCAGACTTAAATTGACCAGAATCTGGTTTGGAAATCTAGAAGTCAGGCTGACCACGCTTTTGGCGTCTGTTTTTTTAAAAGGCGATATATATATTTAATCCTGACTGGTTACTCTAAAACAAGGGGCGTGGTTCCTACACGAAATTTCTTGGTCTTTAAAATTGTCCTCATCGAAAAATCTAGTCAGTCTGCATTATTCTTGCAAGAGTGAAAATATAAAGGGCGCCGAGATTGAATTTGGAAGAATGTGTTGTCCATGATAATATTAACATACAAGTGTCAAAACTAGATAGTTTACATCAATGGAAATACATTTAGAAGTCCAAGGTTATAAAGTTAGATTCACATGTGCATTAATCGATCTAATACCGGAATGACAATATGTATTTTGTACATGGAAATTTCAGACTATTATGCGGTTGCATTAGCGATGCAATAATACAATATGTGACACAATAATACACTATATGTCCTGTAATAGTACAATATATGTAATGTAATAATACAGTAATATACAATGTTATAATATAATATATGTAATGAATTAATACAATATATGTAATGTAATAATACAATAAATGTAATGTAAGAATACAATATATGTAATTTAATAAGACAACATATGTAATGTAATAATACACTATATGTCATGTAAGAGTTCAGTATATGTAATGTAATAATACAATATATGTAATGTAATAAGACAAAATTTGTAATGTAATACTACAGTACATGTAAACTAATAATAAAATATATGTAATGTAATAATACAATATAACTTATATTAATACAGTTCTATGCATATACTGGTACATGAAAAGTTATAGATCCATCCCATATGTTCAGGACCAGCGTTTGGGGGTGGAAAGTGGGGCGACGGCCCCAGGCCCCGCGCTTCAAGGGTAAGGTCGTCCTTATGAGTTTGTCAAGCTATATTCTCCGATAAATTGGAAACGCTGATACAGGCCGCACGTAATGCACGCAAATCGAGAAAGCTGATCTAGTCTAGACATAATCAGTGTTTGCAGTAGCACACCCATCGAGATACCGATACTCTGGCCCCGCGCGGTCATGGTCGGCCCTAGGCCCCGCGTGCTCCTAACGCCGCATCTGCATATGTTTATCGGGTTTATTGTTCAGGTTGTGCAAATATCACTATCACAACTAAGAACAGTTCTTGCCGTACGCGACAAAGGTCACATCTCAGTTAAAACTCTTTGCAACTTCATGAAATTGATATCTTTTTGCATTCTAGAAATCTGCAACTTCAATCGATTTTAAAACAAAAGAATTTAGAAAAATGTAAACATGACATCTCAGACTGAAAGAGACCAAAATGGCCAATTTATAGACAAACATTACCAATGAGACAGTTAGTGTTGTCTTTTCTAGTTGATTAGAATAAAACAGATATGTTGCATAGGTTATACCGGATCAAGGCGAGTGACTAAGACACTTCTTAGGATAAAAGTTTTTAGTTCGTGTTTTTTCCCCTCCGTGGGCAAGTCACGTGACACCTTCAATCAAAGGTTATTTCACCGTATTTGTTTATTGTACCGTATGCGAATTACACACAGCTGGTGTTCCAGTCCAGCATTAACTCTTCAATGCGGACACATGGCTGACAATAGACCACGAGTGGCATTACTATTTAGGAGGAGAGGAGTTTAAATTTTGCCGTGTTTTTAACAAAGACATAGTAGTGTTCCGTAATGATCCTTCTAAAACTGGATTCAGTGTTGGTGCAGAAAGTTCACGTGAATATCATGAGAAGTTTGAATACACGATTGATTCATTCTTCATTCTCCACAGTTCAATACATGACCGAATCGTTCTTCATTTGCTCCGTTCAACACACGATTGATTCATTCTTCATTCTCCACAGTTCAATACACGACCGAATCGTTCTTCATTCTCCACAGTTCAGTACACGACATAATCGTTCTTCATTCTCCACAGTTCAATACACGACCGAATCGTTCTTCATTTGCTCCGTTCAACACACGATTGATTCGTCCTTCATTCTCCACAGTTCAATACACGATTGATTCATTCTTCATTCTCCAATTCAACTCACGATTGATTCATTCTTTCTTCATGCTCCACAGTTCAATACACGACCGAATCGTTCTTTATTTGCTCCGTGCAACACGCGATTGAATCGTCCTTTATTCTCCACAGTTCAAGACACGATTGAATCGTTTTTCATTTGCTCCGTTCAACACACAATTGAATCGTTCTTCATTTGCCTCAGTTCAACACACGAATGAATCATTATTCATTCTCCATAGTTCATGCTCTTTTTATTTAACGTTGTAGTCTTCCTTCTACTTGGTGTTTGGTAACAACAGGCTGCCTAATAAGATTATTTCGAGATCAAAGTATACACATTATGTAAACGCATTGAAAGGCAACAAAATTTAAAAAAAAAAAAAAATAATAATAATAAACAAATTGAAAAATATTATGAACGCTAAAAGTCAACTAATCAAGAAGCCACTCGATGAATCAATCAGTCATCTAACCGGTTAATTTGTTAATCAAGTCCTTATCATACAAAATCGATGTAATTATCCTCCTTACAGGACTTCGGTTAATTTGCAATCACTTTAAGGCCTGAGTCGATGTGGACATGTGTCGATTGCATATTTTATTTTGGGCTAATTTACCCTCAAACAATATTTTTGCGTTTATTTGCTTTCTTAATAGGAACTTGATATTTTTTGTGCACGTTCAAATATGCTTAATATTTACTATTGTGTTTACTTTCTGACAGACGTTTTATTTTGGTCAAACTATAGTATTATAATTTTCAGGTTTTAATTACAAAAATAAAATAAAAAACACGTATCTAATTGGCTTGTCTTTATGGTAGCAGTAGTGATAGTAGTAGTAGTAGCAGCAGCAGTAGTAGTAATATTAGTAGCAGCAGTAATGTTATTATTATTAGTAGTAGTAGTAGAATCTGCAAAAAGGTATCCTATTCGCTTAGATATACAGGTGCAACTTCTCGTATCCTTTCTTATACCCTTCTATATAGGTACCTCTTCTTGTATGTTATATAATCGAACATCAACTGCTGTGGAAGTCCCTTCCAATGTACAGCAATAAATTTAAAACGAAACGAAGCACAGCTTTCAAGCGCATCTACTGCTTCTACGTTTCAAAGTGTATTGTACATGACAATAACACTGATCCGAATGTAGCCAACGTTCACTTTCTCAGTGTGGCAAAGTCTGACTTTAAACTTCAAACGTTTCTTTGCAAATTCAAAATCTGTAAATTCCACTGCCTCTATTTAGCAATTTATTTATGGTTTCTTTAGTAGTTTTTTTTTAAAGCTTAGAATATGTTGGTCACTGTCTCTTTATCGGTTTGGCAAAGTTTTCAGCATCTTCAGTGAGAAGCTTAGACCATATCTGTCATTTTGTTTCTCAGTTTGAATGGATACTTTTGTTCAAGAATTTCCAGTTTGCCAAAGGATACGTAGGCACTTCAAACTTTTTTTGTTGGGGGTGTGTGAATGGGACAAAAGCTTGGATCTTGCCTAACAATTCAAACTAATTTGTGGTCGCAAAGTTCTAGGTAAAGCTGCATGCTCCACGTGTTTAGGATGTGTCCAGTTCAATTAGGCAACTCTCAGCATAACTGATTCAAACTGACGATCACTGATCAATTATGGCAGCTGTTCCCCCCCCCCATTCGTAGGGCTATTAGTTAGCCATCCGCACAAAATATTCTTCAAAAGAAAATAGCCATACATTTGATATATACCTTAGACTGACTAATCTTGGGGATATGTCCAAGTATTGCGGTCACTTATTTGCTACTATGGTTTTATATCGGAAATGTTTGATTTTAGTTTTTCGGAAGAGGGTGTGTCTTTTTTTCTTTCAAAAACTTTGGTAAATTTGACATAATATTTTGAAATTATATTAGACTACTTTTTCAGTACAGGATATTCCATTCACACATATATCATTCATACGCAACATTTTATTTCTGGAACAGTCATTACAAGTATAATAAGAATCGATATTTGTAAGATATACGTTAAAGAAATAGGATTTTTTAAAGGTTTCCTCAAGCCCTCGTCTGGCGGCCTTTCCCTAATACATTTTGCAAACTATTCTTTTAACTGAGGCGATCACACTGGTAAATGTGGACTGTTGATACTATAAATACATATTTGTCGGAGCTTAAGTTTGTGTGCCTTTATATTTCACACATACATACATACATACATACATACATACATACATGGGAGGACCAAGGGGTGTTCCTTGTTTTTGTGTCGCTAGGAATTCAGTTTTTCAGTCGGCACGTGAAAACGAAATCCGTGACCACCGCGTGGTCTCGAACCTACTTATCTCTGTACTATTACATACGCCTTTTAGACTCACGTTCTACAAACTGGATTGGAGTTGGGGGATGCGGAGGTAGCTGGTGGTAAGGATTGGGTAGTGCAGGTGCTGCACAGAGTCCGTGTATTTTACACGTTTTACACACAAATGCGGGAACGTATGTGCAAATTCATTGTATTTCTTTATGTGCAACACGAACCACTCTAGCAGAGCAGCAAAAAGAAGAACTATCCTGCGCTTGCTGGTTATCCCTGCCATCACCACATCATGTAAATAGCAGCACTTTCTCCATCCCCTTCCAAATGCGTCCATTTCGGATCATTCAGAATACAACCCATGTGGCACAGCTTGAGCCAAAACCCAAATCATATTCAAACGTTCTAAATCTCTCTGTTGAACAAATAATAGGACATGTACAGCGTTACTCACGAACGCAGGTCAGGGCAGGATCATCCCAACCTAGTCCGATAAATCAACCCCTCCAATCGTTCTTGATACTGATGGACGATATGTAGATCTGATGTCACCTGTTCATTAAAATGTGCAATTTTGCTGCATGCAAATCTGTTTGGAAAATATCTGCGTACAGTGTTGACACTTACCGGTATTTGGTACTAGCCATATCTAGCGCGAAATTCAAAACGGCAACATGACAGATGATTGTGTTATTCAATGTGGATTTACAAGTCGTCAAACATAGGCTTTGCCGGAAATATTATGTACACATCGCTAATAGAACCCTTAACCCAGCGGTAGCTTAACAGCCACGAGAAATACTGGCGAGTGTATAAAATGTAAACCGATGCGTGCAGACAAATTTGACTGCAGATTTTTGCAGGTTTTAATGAATATACAATATCATCCCCTACACAGACAGTCAATATGTGTGGGGTTGCTTTATCAGCCTACTAAAATCTCCTTACCTTTAAAAGACGTGGAAATGTGTTAAAAACTAAAAGATCAAGTTGGCAATGATTGAAGAATTAGAAAATGTAGAAAGAGAATTTTCACTGTCAAATGGATACAAAAAGTGAGAATAAGCCGATAGAAAATATAAATTAAAATTGTTTTCTCGCAAAACAAAGTACCTATAATGATTCACACTAATATTGACTCTCTGTTAGAGACAGTAACGCCAGGAAGCGCCAGCTGAATGACTTTGATCAACGATAGCCAATGTGTAATCCTGAAAACAATGTCATTATTGTGTGATTCAATTAAACACTCGTAATAAAACAATAAAAATTATTGTGTTTATTCAATTAAACACTCGTAATAAAATAATAAAATTATTGTGCATACGGTTAAACGCTCGTGATAAAATAATAAAAAATATTGTGTGTATTCAATTGAACACTCGTAATAAAACAAAACAAAAAATTATTGTGTGTATTCAATTAAACACGTAATAAAAAAGTAAAATATTATTGTGTGTTGTAAGGATGCAAATTTATGTCGATCTATGAAGAGCACATTAACTTGGGACAAGAGAGCAATTAGATTTATGGGGACAGGTGCTTGTTAAATCGTCATACTGCAATGATTTCTAATGTATGTGTCGGGTGACGAAGGGATTCTTAATTAAGCCTTCGTTTATTTAACCGTTAGACCGACTAGAAAAGGAAAGGTTAACTTCGATTTTATATCGGAACTGTCAGATTTGAAATTGACCAGAATCTGGTTTGGAAATCTAGAAGTCAGGCTGACCGCAATTTTTACGTCTATTTTTTAAAAGGCTATATATATATTTAATCCTGATTGGTTACGCTAAAACAAGGGGCGTGGTTCCCAAGCGAAATTTCTTGATCTTTAAAATTGTCCTCATCGAAAAATCTAGTCAATCTGCATTTTTCCCGCAGGAGTGAAAACCAAAAGGACTCCGAGATTGAATTTGGAAGAAATGCTCTCGTAAAGCAATTGTCAAAGGGACCGGATGTCTGGAAAGTAGACGGACACAATTCTGGCGGTAGAAGCGAACAAAGCTTGAAAGCACAAGGTATTTGCGTCAATCTCATGTAATTCGCTGATACCGATATAATTATTTGCTTGAATTTATTTGCATCAATTCTCTTGATATGAGCATAACTGTGTTTGAGTTCATCTATCTATTCGTACAATGATCTTGTTTATATAAGTTTGACGAATTGTTTGAATGTGTCGTCTTGATTGTTATAGGAACCAAAGAATTTCATGCACATCTTTAGTTGATATGAGTTACGAGAATTCACCGCTCATAGATGATTTCACGTATGATAAAGACTTGAATGTGTGTATTCGCTGCAAATAACGTAGTTAAATCATTTTTTGAATTTCATTCATTCATTTGTTTGACTAAGTCGATAACAGAACTGTTATGTCTCGTGTGATGTTAATGGGAGTCAGGATGGAATAACTGTTAGGAAGTACATTAATCTTATGAAACTATGTTTATGGTCTGGCGTATTTGGCTTGACCATATAGCTTTTGTTATATGTTTGAATTCCAATAGGCCGATATCTGACATAACGAGAGGGGAGTCATGATCTATTCCCAGTCGGATATCTGACAGAAGATCTAGGTTGCTTCTCTGTTCATTTTGAAAGAGGAAATAGCTCCACTGACGTATCAACGTACTTACTTATTCAAGTACCCTCGTATATACGTAGTTACGTATCCACCTACCCACACGAAGTTTGAGGTCCGAAAAGAGGCTAGACAGTAGGGAGGTTGGAGAAGGAAAAAAGAGAAAGGACCGAGAAGAATGAGTGAACAGGAAATAAGCAGGTTATGAACTTGTACAAGCCAACGACCTCGCTTGTTCACTTGATTCTATGATAAACCAATTCCAGATTGGCTATTCATATAAATATATATTGTGCTTGAAAATCGCTGAATGATTTATTTCAAAGAGAAGTGTATCTTCCTAATTTAATGTATTATCACAGTTGTTTATGTAACTGATTCAACTGTCGTTTTTTTTCATGTATGGGGGCTCGTGTCATTCTTTTCTATGTCTCCTCAGATCTCTATTTATACCATCTAAACGTTTTACACTTAATTTAATATTGACTCGATCCGGGCAACAATACCGAGGGCGATCGCCCTCAAGATAACGAAAGCCAAATAAAGCGGACACCTTGTAAGAAGGTACAACCTCACAACACCAGCACCAGTAGTACCTCTACATGTGTATTCAATTAAACACTCGTAATAAAATAATAAATAGCATTGTGTTTATTCAATTACACTCGTAATAAATAATACAAATTATTGTGTGCATTCAATTAAACACTCGTACTAGAATTGCCGATTGTAAGAAAGGAAAGGGCGTATTCAGGAAATCATTATTCCTGACTTATATTTTGTTCTAATCGAAATTTGTAATGATAAATTTAAATGACATATAGTTTCAACTATATTTCAACTTCCATGCGTATATAATTGGATTCATTTTTAAATAATGCGTTGACAATTCAGTAAAAGTACCCTCATCCAGGGACCTGTGTGTTACCTATTTTATTTTTTCTTTCTGATCCACTTCTGAGAATAAACTATAAATGACTTAAGTTGTACCCGAAAATACACTTAAGAATAACGTGTTTCTTGTTACTAATGTATGCGTGAAGCATTGATAAATCATTGACTAAGTGTAGCTATACGACGAGAGGCCATAAAAAGCGATTATATGCCAATGTCTAGAGATCATTAAAGTGATCCTATGCCAATGTCTAAGTAGAGATCATTAAAGTGATCCTATGCCAATGTCTAAGTAGAGATCATTAAAGTAATCCTATGCCAATGTCTAAGTAGAGATCATTAAAGCAATCCTATGCCAATGTCTAAGTAGAGATCATTAAAATAGTCCTATGCCAATGTCTAAGGAGAGATCATTAAAGTAATCCTATGCCAATGTCTAAGTAGAGATAATTAAAGTAATCCTATGCCAATGTCTAAGTAGAGATCATTAAAGTGATCCTATGCTAATTCCTAAGTAGAGATCATTAAAGTAATCCTATGACAATGTCTAAGCAGAGATCATTAAAGTGATCCTATGCCAATGTCTAAGTAGAGTTCATGAAAAGTGATCCTATGCCAATGTCTAAGCAGAGATCATTAAAGTGATCCTATGCCAATGTCTAAGTAGAGGTCATGAAAAGTGATCCTATGCTAATGCCTAAGTATAGATCATTAACGTAATCCTATGCCAATGTCTAAGTAGAGATCATTAAAGTGATGCTATGCTAATGTCTACGTAGAGGTCATGAAAAGTGATCATATGCTAATGCCTAAGTAGAGATCATTGAAGTAATCATATGCCAATGTCTACGTAGAGATCATTAAAGTGATGCTATGCCAATGTCTACGTAGAGGTCATGAAAAGTGATCCTATGCTAATGCCTAAGTAGAGATCATTAAAGCAATCCTATGCCAATGTCTGCGTAGAGGTCATGAAAAGTGATCCTATGCTAGTGCCTAAGTAGAGATCATTAAAGTAATCCTATGCCAATGTCTAAGTAGAGATCATTAAAGTAATCCTATGCCAATGTCTAAGTAGAGGTCATGAAAAGTGATCCTATGCTAATGCCTAAGTAGAGATCATTAAAGTAATCCTATGCCAATGTCTAAGTAGAGATCATTAAAGTAATCCTATGCCAATATCTAAGTAGAGGTCATGAAAAGCGATCATATGCCAATGTCTAAGTACTACCCTGTTCATGGTCTTACTCAGCAATGTCTTTTAAAACGAACCCTTTTCATCCAAACATTTATCTTGTGTTATATAATGGTGTGTATTTACTATGAGGGAGAATAGTACATCGAAAGTGATAGTATCGTTGTATAAAAGTCAGCATCGTTGTTTGTGTCGTTGTTTGTATTACTGCCATCCTTTTCATCGTCATTATCGCCGTCGCTTCGTCTGCATAATATTCGTCTTAATCATTGCTTTTTGTTTGTCACTATCATCATCGTCTTCAATTCCGCCTACACGCGCTTTACGTTACGAAATCATGGTTGAAAGGCAATACGATATTTGGCAAACTATAACCTTGCCGTCTATTTACCATAAAGTGAAAGAAAAAACACTTTATTCACTTTTGTTAATAATGAGGATTACATTTTTAGCACACATTCCTCAACCCTATATTGATAAAGAAATGTTAATCTCTCGTTAAGAGCTCTCTAAGATGTATTACCTGAAGAAATACAGAATAAAAGAACTTATTTAGTACGGATACCATGTATCATTTCAGAAATACACTAACGACTCGTAATGCGTATTGGGTGCGATGTAACATTATTATTGTTTGTTAAATAAATCAAAATAAAAGGGATATATTCAATTTATCAGTAATGTTATCGGGTTCACACCTTATCTTCGCGATTTGCCGATTCACCACGAAGGCGTCTATCTCTGGTGCGATTATTATCTGTAGCCATTTGTCATTAGAACCAATGATCTTTGCTAGCAATTGTTCGTAATGATCTGTGGCGGGTGAAAGATGAAAGGTATTTTTGGTAAGCTCTTTTGGTGGTTGGATATCAAGTTTCAAAGCAAAATCATTTACCTGACTGCTTCTTAAATCTAGAGTTTCTTCGGGAGCTTTAGAGTCAGAAAGTTCGTGTGTTGTCTGACAGTTTAGCTTCCAAATGTTTGCAACAATACAATGGCAGCGTATATTGGTACGATTTACAAGGGGAGCTAATTAAAGTAAAAATGCAATCATTTTGGTATCGAAAGACGATGGTGAAGGCGATAAGTGACAGACTGTCTTTGTTTGTTTTTTTCATAGCACTTTTCAAACCAAAATGCATGCATTGTGCTATCCTACATATGCCTGCACGCTTGATTACGTATGAAACAGGATGTGTGCGTGCGAGCAGATCTGTGCATTTTGTTTTTGAACAAAATATCGATAATGTATAGAAATGTTTTAGACATATGATTCATCATCTAGGAGGGGGTATTCTAGGTTGGGAATGGCGAGAAGGGAGAGAATACTGATGTATTGGTTATCATAGTGGGATTAAATATGCTACCTTTTTGCAAAATCGCATCCAAATCTTCATAATTGTCAAACACCCTCAGAGAAATAGCATTATGCTAGTACATGATGTCACAAGCCAAATACCAAGGAAACTTAAAATAACTAATACATGTACTACCTATCATTATACTAGCAGCACATATTCAGAGGCGGATCCAGGGGAATCGTTTATAGGTGACATAAAACTGTAGGCAAAGGGTCAGTGGGATGGAATCCCTGGTCATGATCTATTTCCCAGAAGCTCTTGCATTTTAAGCGTTTCTAGAGCATAATCTTAAGCATCGAACTGTAAATTAAACATACAGTAGAAAACATTCCAGTTGTTTCGCTAATGTTTCGGGGGCGGCCCCCAACCCTCTGGACCCGCACCTTGAGTTAGTTCAGTGATCTTGCCGCCTACATAGTCTGCCACTGTCATATAGCAGTTGTTAAGAATCCCCCAGCCTCTCTATCAGAATGATTAATTATGCGGGCATCCCATCCAATATGCTAAAACATCAAAGCCATACAAGCATATTAAAATAATTTTGAGGTTCACCAAAAACGCGTACAAAGGTTTAATCGCCTTCTTTACAGATTGATATTAGGATGCAGTCACGAAATCTAGTGGTACTAAAACAATTTCAGAAAAACTAAAATCCTCGCGCGTACATTCTAAACGTTTAATTCGGATAATGAACATAATCAGAGATATCTTTAATCCGCAGGTTCATCGCTTATTCAGTTCTGTGTTCAAGATAAAATAACGTATTTAGCATTCTCTTATTGAACATTGTTGGAATATTTAGACTGTACTATGTTGGAATATTTAGACTGTAACTATGTTGGAAAATTTAGAATGTAACCATGTTGGGATTTTTAAACTGTAACCATGTTGGGAACGTTTTGGAACTGAATAACTGTTAATTAATAATAAACATTTCTGCTTGGTAGTATAAGGAATGGAAATGCTATGATTACGCACAAGGCTTAAAATTCCTCAAAACATTTTTATAATTTGTCTCTCCCCCGCCTCTCTCTCTCTCTCTCTCTCTCTCTCTCTCTCTCTCTCTCTCGTTTTTATGTTCCGCTTTTGAATATTGACATGCAAGAACCCAGGCTGAACTTGCGGTGAAACCCTACAATTCGTTCATAAGATAATATTTGGCATTAAGAAAATTGTAGGTGTCCTTCATTGTCCGAAAAGTTGATGATCCGAATTTGGGGAAGCTTTTTCTTTGGTCACACTTGATCTCATTTTAATCAACGAAAAATGACCTGGATGGTAAACAAGATGTTCCCCAAAATCAAAGTGTAAAGTAATTTGGTTTGACCCGACTATTGCACAGAGTTAAATGGAATAACACCATTCAAATCGAACAAATTTAAAAAGCCCTATAAGATCATAAATATTTGCAATCGAAATGAAATAAAAGTTTTCATTTATTGAACCAAGTCAAATTTGCGACATAGAAAAGGGCATTTCATCTCTCATAAAGATGGCAACAGAGAGATATACTTATCCAGTTAATTGAAAAACTAAGACCTTCTCACGTGAGAAAGGTGCTTATTTAATCTTTGAGGGAACCAGTAAATTACCAGTAATTACATGGAGTCAGTCACGGATGAATTAAAATGACATTCGTTGGCATTATTTTTATTATTCGCAATGGGTATCGGTTTCCTGGGTTGACTTGGATACACTGTTTTTACGTCAATTTTTCAACCAATCATCCAATCGATTGCTCTTCCGTACCAGTTAACACGACCGGAGTGAAAGACGTATTTCTTTCTTAGGAGCTCATCGTCGAAAGGTCGCAAAATATATTTAATTTTGTGTAATAGGATAGTCTAAACCAACTTTGAACTACCTTGTGGTATTTAACGGTCGTTGGTTATCTTGACCTGACGATGAATGAAATACGTCTCTTTGCAGATATGATTTTAGTCATGAAAAGTTATCTGCCCTTGCTAATTCCTAGTTGTCGTGCATGTTAGCATAGCAATAGGGATAGTTCGTTAAATCAAAATGAGCCCGTGATAACCTCTTGCCTTCTAACTGAATTCCATTTAATGACAATGTTATACACTAGGGATATAGTAATGAGTGAAATGTGTGGCTCTTGCACCTTCCGTACTTATTCAATTTACAGTCGGTGTCTATGATATGTTTAGAGACATATTTTTATTTACTTTTTTATTTTATAGACTCATTTAGGTTATTGAACGTATCATGCTGTATGTGTTGTGTGAAAAGCAATGTACCGATTTAGGTATCTGAACGTGTCGTGCTGTAGGTGTTGTGTGGAAAGCAACGTACTCATTTAGGTATTTGAACGTATTATTCTGTAGGTGTTGTGTGGAAAGCAAAGTACTCATTTAGGTATTTCAATATATGCTATAGGTGTTGTGTGGAAAGCAATGTACACATTTAGGTATTTGAACGTTTCATGCTGTAGCTGTTGTGTGGAAAGCAATGTACCCATTTAGGTATTTGAACGTATCATGCTGTAGGTGTTGTGTGGAAAGCAACGTACTCATTTAGATATCAGTACGTATCATGCTGTAGGTGTTGTGTGGAAAGCAGTGTACCGATTTAGGTATTTGAACGTATCATGATATAGTGTTGTGTGGGAAGCAAAGTACTCATTTAGGTATTTGGACGTATCATTCTGTAGGTCTTGTGTGGAAAGCAACGTACTCATTTAGGTATTTCAGTGTATCATGCTGTAGGTGTTGTGTGGAAAGCAATGTACCCATTTAGGTATTTTAACGTTTCATGCTGTAGCTGTTGTGTGGAAAGCACTGTACCCATTTAGGTATTTGAACGTTTCATGTTGTATATGTTGTGTGGAAAGCACTGTACTCATTATGGTATTTGAATGTTTCATGCTGTAGGTGTTGTGTGGAAAGCAATGTATCAGTTTAGGTATTTAAACGTATCATGCTGTAGGTGTTGTTTGGAAAGCAACGTACCCTATTCCAACGTTCAACTCTTACAGCTAAGTCTCCACTTTTCACTATAGGTGATTGTTAACTGAATATGATACCTGCGGACCGCTCTGCTGGTCTAGTGGTTTGGAGCGTCCGCCTCGGATGTGGGAGGTCGCGGTTTCAAACCCCGGCCGAGTCATACCAAAGACTTTTTTAAATGGTACTAACAGCTGCATGGCTAGGTGCTCAGTATTAAGAGGTTAGTGTTAGGACTGGTCGGCCTGGTGTCAGGATAATGTGACTGGTTGGGACATCATGCTACATGTCTGCGGCATGATGCCCCAGTGCTAGACATTACTATGAACTGCCACACTGCATACGTCGTAGCGATATGACTAACACATTGTTTAAGCTACGTTAAAACTACACACACACACACACACACACACACACACACACACACACACACACACACACATTATACGTGCGTGCGATACGATAGGCCTGCAACTGTCCTACTCTGCATCAACAGACTGAAGCCGTTGTCTAAAACTGAAAAATGCAGTGTTTAACAATTACTTACCGTATGATATCTCATATATCTACATCAAGGGCTGTATTTTCTAACGTTTCAATAAGTCAAACGATACGTTTCAAGATCGATTAGTACAGAATTTAAGGTTTATTGTACAGCTTCCTAGAATGAAGGTTACTGTCCTCACTTTTCATTGATAGCTGTTTGGGACCGATTTAGCAAAAAAAAGGTGTAAATGTACTTGATTCAATGTTGAGTATGCGAATGACCTTGCGTACACGAACACAACTAAGATCGCACCGGAAATACTCACGAGAGGCGGAGAGCGGGGTGTTGGAGAACAGGATTATGCAGTCTCATGCATTCCTCTAAGCTAGTTAAGCCAAGTATATTTCACGACTTTTAGATCAGTCACGCGATAAAATACTTTTTTCTTCTTTCTTTTACGCAAGATACGTATTCGTTTTTTAAACTTTCGAGGGAACGTATGCAAAGCAGATTGCTTGTAAATGAAGCTCTGTGGTTTTGGGTTAGATCAATAGTACCGGTACTTATATAGGTAAGTAAGTCTCGATGATAAGTCGAGTTCAGTTGCAAAACATAGACCATAATCTACCCTCCTGCAATGCAGAACAGGGTCTATGTTGTTTGTTGTAGTGATTACTCTTAACAAATTGTTTAGAACTATATCTGCCGGCCTATGATTGGAAGGAATATTTGGGTCTGTGCATTTTGCAGTTGGACTAAACTTATAAGCGAGTATATACGGTACGCCGACACATTGACAGTTTAGAGCAGGGGTGGGCAAACTACGGCCCGCAGGCCGCATGCGGCCTGCCAAGGGCTTTCATGCGGCCCGCCAAGGGTTTTCATGCGGTCTAGGAACAAGTCATCATTCGCGCTGACTCTGTTTATGTTACTCTGTTTATCAAATAAATGTGCTTCTTTTGAAGTTTAAGTTTAAGTTTTCAAATATTAACAACATATTAACAACTGAAAATTAATTAGATGCTATTTAGAAAAATATTTTTTTCTTCTTTCTATTTCAAATATTAATTATTTTACTTAATGAACAATGCGGCCCGCGACAAGGTGTAAATTTGTGTATGCGGCACTTGCACTGGAAAGTTTGCCCACCTCTGGTTTAGAGCGATTAAGGTAAATTGTTTGCACATGCAATACAATAGACATAAGATAAGGTTTAAGTTTAAATACAACAGATGCAACAATTTATTCGTAATTTGGAAAGCATCTGTATCACGCCAATTATTCATCAAATAGACGCATAATCTGTTCCAGGTCTTATCGAAGCTTGATGTCCATTGTACGGCGGCGTGAATCTAGTTTATTTCGCGTATCATATATGGCGTACTTACGGTGAAGGGTTTATAAGTGCACTTTTTGGGCGGACACAAAATAGTCGCCAATATTAAAACGTTCACAACTTTCCCTTTGTACATTTTTATACGATTATAATGCAAATGTGCTTAAACAACAAACAGTTGAGGATTAAATTCCCGAATATTTTCCTTGATAAAATAACCAGACATTGCTAAAACATAAAACTAACACGTCTAATGGAGATTTGATGTGCATAAAACTTGCGACCAAATATTTGATCATACCTAGCTGCAAACATCGAAGAAAAGATGGTTATTATATTATATTGTTCGTCCGTACGTGCGCAGTCTAGCAACTCTTACGCTGAAATGACGTGACTTCAAGGTACACTGCTGAATTCTAGTTAAATACGTGTCGTAATCGAAGTTGTTTTCGCACAGGGCTTAGTCGTTCATTATTTCAAATTACAGATAAAACTGAATTCTCTTAAGATTTTGCCTTTTTTCTCGTCGACTGAATTAAAAAGGTATCGTGACTAATGATTACAATCAAATCAATGATCGAATTACAGATATTCAATTTATTGACTCATCCTTAAATAGAACGGTGACAGTTACTTATATGCATTTACTTATTGTATGATAAAGGTGGATGAAATATAGCTTTACTCGATATTTTAAATTTTTAATGGAGAGTTTTTTTTTCTTCCACATGGGGAATAGTTTACGGGAAAAAATATAAACGAGTATAATGGGTAGCTTGAGTAAAACGAGTAGCAATGTTTTCTATAACAGTAATATTAAATCTGTCGGAGCCTTTCTAAATCTGAAACCACTTCGGTGGCTTAAGCTGCTAGAGCGTCCGGCTCGGATGCGGGAAGTCTCGGGTTCGAACCCCGGCCGAGTCATATTAATGACTATTAAAAATGGTACTAATAGCAACCTCGGTTGGCACTCAGCATTAAGAGGTTAGTGTTAGGACTGGTCGGCCTGATGTCAGGACAATGCGACTGGGTGGGACATTATGCTACATGTCTGCGGCATGATACCCCAGTGCTTTACATCGTAGCGATATGACTGAAATTCTTCAAACTAAGTTAAAAATCCAAATCGCACACAGAGACACATAGATAAACACGCTCTCTCTCTTTCTATTTCTCTCAATCTAAAAACTGATATGTTGATGTACCTTCACATATCTCAGGCATGTGATGCTTACAAGGTTCGTTGATAACCAAAGACGTATAGTAATGTTTCAATCTGTTTAATGCCAAACTTTCAGCGTCATAATGATGACGTAAACGTTATCATGACGTCACATACTCGTCGGACATAAACCCTGCCATTCACAGACCAGGTAGTATTGCGGTCGTTTTAAAGATGAGATTAATCTACAGCTGCCTTGTCGTTATCCTTTTCGTTGGCAGTTTTGCGCAAACAAGGTTTAAAGGAATCGCAAAAAATCGACGTAAAAGGATCAGCGAAGATATGTACGATACAAGTGAACGACTCCAGCAGGCGGCATCTGACGTTAACGGAATGGAATACGTATACGATGGTGGTTTACACAAGACACGTGGCGGATATGAAAGTTATCCCAAGGAACCTGTTTTAAATAATGACGTAAACTACAAAAAGGGCTTTAAAGAGAGCAACGATGTCGACGGCACGAAAGAAGAACTAGATCAGATAGCACAGCTGGCGAAATACGATAAACGTCTAGCGAATACTCTGAACCACTTGCATAATGGAGATAAAATCGAAATAATTGAACTGCCTTATAATAGAGGAAGAGATAACGAAATTAAGATTTTAAAAGACAAACAAGGAAATCAGGACAACTACGAAAATGGTAATGAGAAAAAGGATGGCAATGAAGGAAAAGCAGGACGTTAAAAAGCTATGCTCTCTCTCTCTCTCTCTCTCTTATTATCACGATCTATCTTCCTTTATCTGTCTTGCGCCTCCATTTCTAAAAGTAGTGAAGCATGCATCAGTTTTGTGATACCGGTTACTCAATGAAGGCTTAAAAGAATCGCAACTTAGTTATCGTACTTACTGTAAAATATACATTTTTAAAGGGTCTGTTTAAATTTTCAAAAGAAACGAATTCCCGTAAGCCAATGCATATGGAAAAAATATAGAGGATATAATGTAAGCTAAATTTAACGTTTATAAATATATTAAATTAGTCACGAAACAGGGCCAACGAAGGAGTGGGGTGGGATGGTGAGATGGCGTTTGAGTTCTCAACTTATGTTAAACAACAACGATAACAATTCGACTCCCTATAAAGTGTAGGTGCACACAGAAGACTTGCCAACAATCTAGGAATTCAGTTGATGCTACAGATTCAAACCAAAGTGCTCGTCAGCTTCGTCATGTTGGCATCATTACTGATCGTAAAGACAATGGGAAAGTTCTAAACGGTAATACTAATATAGTTTACCAAAGTCTTTTTATTCTGGATTGTTGATTGAGCTGCACCTGCGCTATCATCACGAAACTTCGAGACGTAAAATAATCGATCACTACATGTACTTTTGCAATGGTAAGCTGACAATATACTGGATCAAGAAAAACTAACGTCTGGTTTTGTTAACTCCAGTGCAGGGGAAGTACAATTTTGTTCCCATACGCTGTGCTTTCACTATGACATCATATAACGATAGTCAATCCGTTTGAAAACATGTCACACCTCCTAGCGGGCACCGCCCAAAAAATATCCATGTATATTTAATACTTGACGCATGTATTTCCAGCGACGGTTACGTAATGATCTTGCAAGGAATATTGATCGACGAGGAGCGAAATAAACTGAACAATCGCAATTCAAAATTTTAAGAACAAGCCACCTATTAATTTCACATCCTCTAGTTTGTTTGGTCCCCCCTCCCCCATCGACATTAAAAACGAAAATTGTTAAGATCTAAACAAAATGCACAAAATGTGGTCATTTCATTCATCAAGTTATAATTTATAATCTGATTTTCGCCAGGAGGTCCGTAACTGGCAATTTATTGTAACAAGTAGACAGACTACTCATTGTCATATTCTATTTTCTCGAACAGTCCATTTCAGTAAAACCTGCGTTGTCTGCGTCGAATATTTGCAATTTGAATGTTAGAAGGCTTCATGGAAGATTGGTCAGTTGACTAAATAAGCTTCTTCTCTAAATAAAGTCATTATTATTATTATTGATAGTATTATTATGTCCATATTAAAAGTCATACAGGTGATGTAGGCGTTCAGCACTGATTGTTTCAGTAATGGGTGTCTTTTTTTAGAATTTGATTTTGCATACCTTTAAATGGCAAATATCCACTTGATCAGGATCCTTTGGAAGGTTATTATTTACACGTTCAGAGAAGTATGTACGACAAAATCAGTGTTAAGGTACATGGACGACAGTTTTGGCCGAGAGCAACCGAAGGTGTGATGAAGTGCAATCTGTCGCGCGCTATGATGTCACAACGAAAGCTGCGCATATTGATAGACAAATTTGAATTACCCTATATTGTGACAATTAGACTCAACATGCTGCTTTATTTGACACAGTAAGTACATGGCCACCTTTGTAAAAGTCCATTGCGATCGATAATTTTCGTCTGGAAGTTTCTAGATAACAGGTGCAGATCATTCAGTAATCAGGACTGCATAGACTTTGGTTAAGCAAAATTATTACTATATTGTAAAACTACAAATTATAGTTTATTTAATTTGAGTAAATGCACGTACATGACCTGCATGACTTCCACTATAGTTTTAATATTTCTAAAAATAAATCAACACATAAATAGGAGGCACTATTGTAAAGAAATGTAATTACAAAAGTTACGGAATAATTGTGAATATCAATGAAGGTGAACTACATCACATCTGTTCCTTGAACACCCCAGACTCAAATATGGCAACTGTGACAATCCATTGTTTTCACATGACGCCACAAAACGTGTATACTTCCATATCCGCCTTTTTATAATTTTCACAAACAAATAAATCCATCAATAAACAGACGCATAAACGAATGGATTCACAAACAAGTAGAAAACATGTAACGATTTTCAATTTACATGGGCTGAAATGAACCATTTGATCATAGTTCTAGTTAAAAAGCCATATGTTAATATATATTTTCATATTTTTTAAAGCATTTCAAGAATACTCGGTTTTGACATTCGGGACAAAGTCAAGCTAATTTAGGCAAATGTTTCGTTTAACACACTGAAGATGAAATTTCTTTAAACGGTTATCGCTTACATTCAGTATCATCCTACGTCCATAATCTCCACCACAAATACAATATTTGACATTACTTATTAAGACTGGTTGTCAGCTGTCTTTGGCACATGCACGTGTTTGCGAAAAGCATTTGTGCATACAGTTTCTGGAATAATACACATGCTATGAAATTTTATTTCCGTAACTGTTATTGTATCCCGAGGAGTATTGTCCGTAAATACTCTTTCAAGGTGACAACCTTAGGGGCATCACACAAAATATTTATAAAAAAGGACAATATTGTCTGTTACTGCATTTATATTCGATATAAGCCAGGTAACTTACAGTTTTATTTTTATTTTCGTGCCACAGGGGCACATAATTTCAAGTATAATCTATGTTTCATTTCGATTAAGTTAATATCCTAATTGACAATTAAATCAGAATATTATCTTGAATATACCTCGATGTCTCGTGTTGATAAAGGTTTGTTAGGCACTCAAAATGGCGGCGCAAGGTTCGCGCTCGTTGCATTGTGGGTATTTGCTTACACAATCGTGACGTTTGTGAAAACAAACCATAAAGAAACTCTCGGTTTGTTCGATACGCCAAAAATTAGACAGTAACAACTAGGTCAGAAATGATAAATTTGCTAATAGAATGACTAAGTTTTGTGCATTATTTTATATACATCCCTGATGCCTTTTCGTTCTAAATCGGTGTGTTGGTGGTGGTGGTGGTGGGGATCCTAACAAACGGGACGGGGATAGGACACACGGTACTAATGGTATGGATAAATGGGAACCAGCCTGGAGATGGGTGAACCTAAAATAGAGTATGTATGGGTTAGGCTGACCAGGATTGGTTAATAATGTAAGTTATGTTGTAGGAAAAAGAACCTTTAGAGAGCTTATCCCTGTTGTAAGTGAACAAAAATAGTGACATTATTTTATTGATGGAATTTCAGTCCTTTAACAGTCTCGAGTTTGGAACACTCATTACTAAAATTAGCACCTGACTCTTTGGTGCGGAATTGAAAGCACATGTTTCAAACACATGCAGGTCCAGAAAATGCCACGGCTCATATCCTTTCCTCTAAACAGAAGCTGACATCCAGGTTTCATCTATGCTGATAAATAAAGGTTTGATCATGAGCACTCAAAAACTCTAAGGTATTGAATTTTTAATATCATGGGGTTTGCATAGGCTTACTATGGGAATTAAATTAGTACCGGAAGTCCTGATACTATATAGGTGCAATAGCCAGTACTACATGCCTTAATTGCCTGCATGAATTGTATTCTACAGGTTGAGGCCCAGTTCTGTTTTCGCTTAAGGCCATACGATAGGGCTAACATAAAACTCACGAACAGACGCCAATTTGTACTTATTATACGAGCCATTAAACAGTCGTTGCGTGAGGTCATTTTAAAGATACGCAAAAATCGCATCACTTCGCGAGATATTAAACTATAGCGACAATTGGTATGCGACGAAGGTTAATCTTCTGCCAGTAAAGCGATCACAAATATCAGCCCTGTTTTAATTCACGTTTGATTCCCCTATTCCATCTATCCTCCACCTACGAGAGTGTTTGATATGGGGTAGGGAAAAGGGTCGGGCATCCAGGTTCCGATTATTGTATACCTCTTATGAAACATTATACTAAAACTAGTTAGTTAGTTTGGCTTGTATTAATGTGGAGCCAACTGTCGAGAGCAGAAAAGAACAAACAGACGATCTGACAAGACTGATCACAACATGCATGTTAAAGTCGTTCAGATGTCAAAAGGTCACGGTCACAAGCGTGAAGATATTGTGAGCTGGCTTCCTTCAATTACTCTTTTGTTTTATAAAATGTATATATGACCATTCATTCTCACTATAAAGTATTTGTAGTACTTCAAAAGGGCCCACGAAACAACACAAATATGAATTTTGCCTTACCATGTTGACGTGCAGATACAATTGGCATGTTTCATACTTTTAGGAAACAACAGAGTACACCGACCTGCATACCACCAAGCGCGGATTATAGCAGACGAAAAGCCGGATTTTAGGTATGACACGACCAAACCAAGCAGTAAATCTGAATGGTCCAATTTAGTCTGATATGGAAAACGACTGAACAGAGTACGTCCCTGACGTAACGATGCATCTGTAGTCTGGTACACGCCGTCTTGACTACGTTACTAACTTAGCGAAGAAGACAGGGTATCAGACCACACATTTACAATGAATTCCATGCAATATGGCGAGAGGGGCACAATACTCTTGTTCAGTCTAACAAAACCGATGTATCGAGAGCCTATGTCCAGATTATGTCGAGAATATGAGGTTAATATTTACATCTATACTGAAGGCTGTTTAGATATGAATTTTTCAGTTTTTATTAATTTGAAAATGGACCTTTACTCTGAAAGGAATTTCACACTTGTGTTTACATTGTAATTTTTTTTAAAAATATTTGTTTTATGGGGTACAAAAGAATGTCTGACTTTTAATAATTTTGTTTATAATGTCTGCCGCATTAAAATTGGTCTGGACCAGCTGACTTTTGGGGCTCGAGGTTTCGCTCTACAGATTCGTACTTTACATTAGGTTTAAAGAGAAAACAAATGCCCATGTTCTCCTCACTGGTCATCCTATTTATTTAAAGTAAAACATTCTATATCAAAGGCACTGCTAAAATAACGTTTAATTCCCTTTATTTTCGGGTATGATTGATGGGTGTAATTTGGGCTACAGAGTACACAGCTTGGTCGTACTCCAGATGTGAATTTCTCAAACGATCGCTAGCTCCGCTTGGTCATTTTCATTTACTGGACTTCAGAGGTCATGGGGGGGGGGGAGGGAGGGCTTTGTATTAGTTTTTATATATTTTATAATTCATCCATTACACTTTTATAAGCTGGTATTGCCTACTCTGAGAAAAAAATAATTTCCGCCATTTTAATAACTGCTCAAATTAGTGTATTTCTGGATTAGTTCAGGCTTATTTTGGAACACTTGGGAGCAGCAATTTGATCAGCTGTCTGCTTTAGAAATTGCATAGTTTCCATAATTAACACTTGCAAAGAAATGTTAGTCCCAGTACATGAAAGTAGCATAAATGTATGTCAACATTCTCTCCAATGTGCATTTTGCCAGGGGAAATAACTTCACCTTATCCCGCTACCTCCTAATAGCTGTATAGCGTAACTTAAGTACTGGTTGACCTTAAACATTTTTTTGTTGTTTAAAAAACAATGGCAAAGTTTGTATTTAGTAAATATAGCACATACGCGGGGGAAGCCAATATAATACACAGAAAAAAGATTTGCTTCTTGCCGTCTTATCTGTGATTGGTAAATTAATGTACATGTATAAGATAATCCAATTTTCAAAAATTCTATGAAATCAAAACTTTTAGAACATTTCTACCAAGGAACAAAAATAGGTAGGTGTTGTTGTAAAGAGTATGTCATCAGGTAAGTTTACAAAATTTATTTTCCTCATTTAGTTGGTGTTAAATGAAGAAATAGCCGTACTATTTTGGCACGTTAGTCAGTAATCAAACACACGAGCAGGAACACAAACTTGTCACATCAATCAGTAATCTAACACACGAGCAGGTTCACAATCTTGTCACATAAATCGGTAATTTAGCACGCAAGCAGGAGCACAAACTTGTCACATACGTAATTAATGTAACACACGAACAGGAACACAAACTCGTTACATAAGTCAGTAACATAACACACGAGCAGGAAGACAAATGTGTCACATACGTCATTAATGGAACACACAAGCATGAACATAAACTTGTCATATGAGTCAATGATTTAACACACGAGCAGGAAGACAAACTTGTGACATTAGTCATTAACGTACCACGCTAGCAGGAAGACAAACTTGTCACCTACGTCATTAATGTAACACACGAGCAGCAAGACAAACTTGCCCCATTCGTCAGTAATCTAAAGCACAAGCAGGAACACACACTTGTCACATACGTCATTAATGTAACACACGAGCAGGAAGACATAGTTAGGTATAAGATTATTACTAATTATTACGAAATTGTAACATTGTTGTAAAGTAAATATAACGTTGTTGCAAACGTTAATCATCACATATGCTTATCACCCTTGAGCAGCTGCTACTGTGATAGCTGAATAAGTGTGAGGTTAGTGGTTTTGGAATATGGACTGCCCCATTGTACTTCCTTATGGTCTTACGACTTCAATATTAAATTTAAATTCTGCTTGGCCATACATAATATGTCTGATATTTTCAATGAACAAATGCAATATTATCAACTCAGAAGGTTTTAAACTTTGATATTAGGAATATGATAAGTGTTGAACCTTTATGATAGAATAATTAAACATACAGAGTTTCTTGCCATCTTGATGCAATGCATTTATTCAAACTTTAAGTTTACCTTATTTAATCATGGTTGGTTTGGCTTCTATTAGTAAGCTGATGGTATTTGAAAGTAGGTAATCTCCTCGGTGTGAATACAGACTATGACCTGGGTTTTAAAATCGTCATGATAATTATAAGTTACTGCATTTCCATGGGAAAGTATGAAAGAGTTTTTTTTTTGTGAAAAAGACTGCACGACCTTGCGGAGTGCAGCATTTTCTAGAAAAAAAACGAGTACATTTTCCCCATACAAATCCAGTAATCTTTTTATAATATGCTCATTGTGTTGAGCTATTTAAGCCTTAATAATAGACGGTATTACAAGAAACAATGTAATTGAATTTATGCTTTATTCCAAAATAAATGCACAACCCTTTGATTCATCAATACACAGTAACAGTATTCACGCAGACATAGCTTCGCCCAGCGACTTTTTAACTTAGTCGCGTGCTTTACATCAGTTTAAAAAAGAATTGTTGTTTTGGTCTATTTAAATTGAAATTCAGAGTCTGTAAACGAATGCGCATGGATTTTGTTTCTACGTTGATCCAACTAAATTCTATTTTTCTGATTATGATGGATTGGGCTATTTGGTCAGTGCAGTACAGTAAGGTGAATGGATTTCAGCTGGAATGTAAGTTACTCGAAATTCTATTAGAGCTTCTGTGTGTATCGGGTTTTGCTGGACATGTCGGATTTGAAGAACTAAGAAAATACAATTTGAGGCAATGCAATATGCATAAATGCAAGTACATTTATTACAATTCTTATTACCATCTAAAGAAAATACGTTCATGGCCTGTCACTTGCAACTCACATAGGGACCACAGCTATGACCTGTATCATACAGCGTGTCTCCTATCGCTATACTAACATTGTATCAAAACAGTTACACGGAATAATTGAAAAGCAACTGTTGTGTGAGACTCGATTTACCAAGCGGAAATGATACTCTTTCCTCGTCTTGGATTATTGGCTCTGAGACTCTTAGTTTCCTATCAAAACCTTCAGTAGCATTGTTTTCTAGAATCTAGTATTTTGACAGACTTATAAAATGGTACGTCTCTGATAGATATGTGACAGCCCTTGGCCTGAATATGATTTTTCTATGCTATATTTTTTGGACCATTGAGAGCACTTGTCATAGTCTTAACCATTATATTTGCGAAAAGATTTGAATATTGTCCTAAATAACTGTTTCAATGATCAGAACAGTATTTTCAATTACTGCGTCTCTCTCGTTTGTTGTTGACATTGCGAATATTACGTTCATTCGTTTGCTTATCTGAAATTTTCCTTTCTGACCCAGTGAACTCGTCCGTATCGTTACCTTTATCATCTATACTTTCAAATGGACGAAACAGCTGCTTTACTTCATTCACAAAAAAATATAATCAACCAAAACCTAAAGCGTCTACTACACGAGTGTGCACAGTTTGTTGGCAAAGTAGTTTATAATATACTGTACTGTCTTTAGGCACACATGTCGTTAACGTGCGTGCAATATGTAGGTGTTCAGTATCGTAAAATACTGCACGATTCTGACAAGGTAAAGTTAACGGAGAAAAAAGAGCATAAAATAACATTGGTTATTATATGCTCATTTCTTTCTCCGTTAACTTTACATTGTCAGAATCGTTCAGTATTTTACGCTATTGCACACCTTCATATTCCATTCACGTGCATGAAGGAATTATTTTCTATTGTAAACAAACAATGGACGCAGACGCCAGCATTTTTGATTTATAAACAAATCATGTACACTCGCGTAGTAGGCGTTTTACGTTGTTGTTTAAATCTGTTTCCGAATGAAGTAAAGCAATTGTTTCATGGACTGCCACATATCAGTTGCTTTGGCACATTCCACGTTAACATTTTGATACAATGTTTCGGATTTAGTCTAGCTATAGTCCAGAGGTGGGCAAACTTTCCAGTGCAAGTGCCGCATACACCAATTTACACCTTGTCGCGGGCCGCATAGTTCATTAAGTAAAATAATTAATATTTGAAATAGCAAAAACAAAAGGTTTTTCTAAATAACATCTAATTAATTTTCAGTTGTTAATATGTTGTTAATATTTGAAAACTTAAACTTAAACTTCAAAAGAAGCACATTTATTTGATAAACAGAGTAACATAAACACAGTCAGAGCGAAGGATGACTTGTTCCTAGGCCGCATGAAAACCCTTGGCGGGCCGCATGCGGCCTGCGGGCCGTAGTTTGCCCACCCCTGAGCTATACAATAGACACGAGAATAACATACAAGTGTCAAGACATAAATTATTTTCTTTAGCTGGTTATAAGAATGGCAAAAAAATATATTTACAATTTTACATCCTGAATTTCCTCAAAATGTGCTTTCTTAGTTCTGCAAATCCGAATTACATTAGCCATGTTATAGGGTCTCAATCTTGATTACACATTTCGAAACTGTACTGTAATTTCGAATATAAGTGCAATTACATCCTCCTTACTGCACTCAAAATGAAATAAGCATTAAATTCCTTAGCGTCTTTTTGATAATTGCAATTGAAAGACTTCACATTTTTCCCACATTATAATTTCAAACGTTCATTGACAAATAGAAACACATTTCCAGATGTCAACACGCTTCTCCCTCGCATCTTCAAGCTGATGTATTTCATGTCATATAAATCCAGTCCATAATCACGAAATTTCTTAGAATCGAAAAAATACCAAAATCTATTCATTCGAGATCAAATGGAAAAGTTGTGGCAATGCGCATTCATTCACAAGATGACTCCAAATTTCAATTTTAACTAGACGCGCCATTTTCTTTCGAAAGTTATATCGAGCGCGCGACTAAGTTCAAATGTATCTGGGCGGAGTTATATGCACAATAATAATGTTGTTATTGTGTAATGATGAATCTGCGCTTGTGTATTTAGTTTGGAATACGGCACACATTCAGTTATCTTGTTTCTTGTTGTGTATTTTGTTAATATAATTAAGCATTAGGTAGAATTTAAAAAAAAAATAGCATATAATAAATAGGTTACTGCATTTGTATGGGAAAAAAAGAACGAGGTTTTTTTTCTTCAGATGTAAATACAACACGACCATTATGGAGGCGCTCCTGGCCCAAAAATAGGGTCTACCTTCGATCAGGAATCCAAATAACACACACAAATGCAGTAACGTGTAAATACAAACTCAGAACTGGGTTTGAACTATCATCATAATAACATTAGATACAAACTCAGACATGGGTTTTTGAAATATCGTCATAATAGCATTAGATTTTTAATGGATTATTCATGCAGCATCATTCTTTAGCACAAGATTGCGATATCGTACCCAACAGGAAACAGAGCAAACAATACGTTTTCCAGGATTTTATATCATATTTTAAAACACATTTTCACAATGTTTCTTGTAAATTATACTCGTACCTCCTGATTTTTAAAATGTTTGCTAAAAGCATTAAATCTGAGCAGTCAGTGACGCACATTTGATTTTTTTAAAACGCGACAAATGAGGATGATTTTTGTTCAACAGTTTGCATGATTCATGTGTTGTTAATTTGACCGCTGTGATTTGGCAGTATAGTCCAAGTATCCCTGAGCTTGTGAACCTCGGATTCGGGAGGGGTGTCACGGGTTCGAATCATGGCTGAGTCATGCCAAAGTCTTTAAAAAGGATATTTACAGCTGCCTGGCTAGGCGCTAAGCATTAAGAGGTTAGTGTTAGGACTGGTGTCAGGATAATGTGACTGGAAGGGACATCATGCTACATGTCTGCGTGATGATGCACCAGTGTTTGACATCACTATAAACTGCCATACTGCAGACGTCGTAGCGATATGACTGAAAAATTATTAAACTACGTTAAAAATCCAAATAACACACAAAAACCTTTTCAATTCATCCCCGGATTGGGGTCATATCCAATCCTTGTTGAAACGATGGAAATCACCCAAACCGTCAAAATTAGACCCTGTACGCTGGGCGGCTTCGAATAGAAACATACCTGCCTGAATGTAAATAAAGTAGACATCGTCTTAGACAAAACAATTCGAACATAATCTGTAACTTTTTAAGCCAATATATGAGAAGATTATCCCAATATTGACCTGATGATACTCTGCAATCCAGTAACACAGGATCACAAATCTCGCGGCCTATTTAGTCATCAGTCATTTGCCTTAATATATCATTCGACTGCTGACGTGAAAGAAAATTAGGCCGCGAGAGTTTGGATCACGTGAGCAGGCAATGTCGGGAAACTGGCCATTGATGCAGCTCAGTTTGTAAACTCTATTTTTTTAACTTAAGTTTTGACTTATCAAAGAGATGAAATATACTTTAGTTGTTGTGTCTGAAGAATTAAACTATTTTCCTATCCGTTTGGTGCTTTACTGCACAGCAATATAAGTAGGTTATGGCATAGCAACACATTTATGGCTCGATGTAAGGTTTTGCTTGGTTTTGTGCTTTACGGCACATCAGCACAAGTAAGCTGTGGCACAGCAACGCAGGCATGGCTCGATGTAAGGCTGGGCTTGGTTTTGTGCTTTACGGCACATCAGCACAAGTAAGCTGTGGCACAGCAACGCAGGTATTCCTCGATGTAAGGTCGCCTGATTTTGCTCGGCTTTGTAGCAAGCAGCTTCTATATGCTGCAACCGCTCAGTTTTATCAAATTCCAACTAAGTAGGGGATGTGCTCTGACATCCTACGTCAACATTATCTTACACGTGATATAAAAGGTCAAAGGTCACTCGGACAGTGACAATTATATCATTTCCTATAAAAGCATTAAAGATCAAAACATCCCCATCATCCATTAACAGCTTTTAGTAAACTTTTGCCAGCGATATATAAGAAACAGGAAAAAGAAACGTCTGCAACATAAAAACATATGTATAGGCATAAGACAACAACTTGAATGTAATAAAACAAAATCCGTTAATCTGACTTGTCCAATTTATTGGGGGCAATCCGTGACTAGGATTTAAAACTGCTGACTCATTGATTAAGAACATATATGTATATATATATATATGTATTAATTTAGTTACAAGTTTTTATTTAATTTAAATATATTTTTTAAATCAGCATATTTAAAAAGTGTGATCTGGAAAATATTAATTTTATGGGGTAAAATAGACTATATGGTTTTAATAAGAATTTTTATATTTAATTTCTACTGAACAATTGGTAGTCTCAATCAGTTATTTTATGGCTTAAGTGTTAATAAATCCTATTTGTTTTCTAAAGCATTAACTTGTATCTGAATTATAGCCTATATATGGAAAAGTTTATACATAATTAGGAGAAACTATTTCACTCCGTGGTTTATGCAGGAAAATAATCGGCTGTTTGTCACCAATGTCAGACCTGGGCAAAAAAATAGGGTCTACCTTCGATCAGGAATTCCACCATCATAGCGTCCCTCCCCTTATACTATCACCTAAAACCTGCGGCCCACCATTATGGAGGCCTTCCCCTTATAATATTACCTAAAAACTTTGGGCTTACCATTATGGAGGCCTTCCCCTTATAATATTACCTACAAACATGGGGCTTACCATTATGGAGGCCTTCCCCTTATAATATTACCTAAAAACCTGGGGCTTACCATTATGGAGGCCTTCCCCTTATAATATTACCTACAAACCTGCGGCCCACCATTATGGAGGCCTTCCCCTTATAATATTACCCACAAACATGGGGCTTGCTATTATGGAGGCCTTCCCCTTATAATATTACCTAAAAACCTGGCAGTAGTGAAAGGGGGCACCCTACGGACAATGGGAACTAGCATTACAGACCCCCTTGGGCAAATCTACGGACAATGGAAATTTAACATGGAGAAAAATCGTGGGCAAATCTACGGACAAGGGGAATTAACATGGGAATAAATCGTGGGCCACTTTACGGACAAGGGGAATTTAACATGGCGATAAATCGTGGGTCACTCTACGGACAAGGGGAATTTAACATGGGATTTTTTTAAAAAATTTTTTTTAAAAAAAGGGGTAGGCAATTTAAAGACTATCTCTTTTCGAGAAATATGGCTGGCCCTGAAAAGGGCCTTTGGGTTTTCTTTTTCTTCTTCTAATTTCTTCTTTTTCTCCACCAAGTTCTTATTTTATCTCCTACACTCTTTTTCTTCTTTTTTTCTCCTCCTCTTCTTTCTTCTCTTGCTCTTCTTTCTTCTCTTCCTCCTTCTCTTCTTTCTTCCTCTTCTCATTTTCTTCTTCTTTTTCAATTTTTTCGTTCCATTTTGTGACGATCGTCGATAAATACCTATGTATCTATAATCAGCTGAAATTCCTATGAAATCCCACTATCTATTTATAGCTCCAACTTGTGGGTTTTTCCTTTGGAAAATCCCACTATCTTTTTATAGCCTCAGCTTGAGTGACGTTCCTGTTTATGAATTCTAGTATATATGTATAGCTACAAAATGTGGAAATCCCCAAGTCGATATTTATAGTCTCGAAATTTCCAGCGTCAGTGACGTCACTGTACTGAACACTAGGGATAAAATATCAACAGTGTTGCAAGTGGCTGACCTGAATACGCGCACCTGTAGGTAGGTAGGTAGAGTGTATCTGATAGGGATAAAGTGAGTTTTATACGGACAAACAGAGACCAATAGACACACACAACGTAAACGCGCACACACACACACACACACACACAACGTACGCGCGCCGACATACTCACACACACACACACACACACACACAGAGAGAAACACACAACGTACGCGCGCAGACATACTCACACACACACATAAACACACACACTATAAAATAGATAAAATTAGTAACTACTTACAATATCAACTTCTGTGACGATCGTCGATAAATTCCTATGTATCTATAATCAGCTGAAATTCCTATGAAATCCCACTATCTATTTATAGCTCCAACTTGTGGGTTTTTCCTTTGGAAAATCCCACTATCTTTTTATAGCCTCAGCTTGAGTGACGTTCCTGTTTATGAATTCTAGTATATATGTATAGCTACAAAATGTGGAAATCCCCAAGTCGATATTTATAGTCTCGAAATTTCCAGCGTCAGTGACGTCACTGTACTGAACACTAGGGATAAAATATCAACGGTGTTGCAAGTGGCTGACCTGAATACGCGCTACTGCAGGTAGGTAGAGTGTATCTGATAGGGATAAAGTGAGTTTTATACGGACAAACAGAGACTAATAGACACACACAACGTACGCGCGCAGACACACACACACACACACAAACACACACACACACACACACAACGTACGCGCGCCGACATACTCACACACACACATACTCTCACACACACACACACACACACACACACACACACAACGTACGCGCGCAGACATACACACACACACATAAACACACACACTATAAAATAGATAAAATTAGTAACTACTTACAATATCAACTTCTGTGACGATCGTCGATAAATACCTATGTATCTATAATCAGCTGAAATTCCTATGAAATCCCACTATCTATTTATAGCTCCAACTTGTGGGTTTTTCCTTTGGAAAATCCCACTATCTTTTTATAGCCTCAGCTTGAGTGACGTTCCTGTTTATGAATTCTAGTATATATGTATAGCTACAAAATGTGGAAATCCCCAAGTCGATATTTATAGTCTCGAAATTTCCAGCGTCAGTGACGTCACTGTACTGAACACTAGGGATAAATATCAACAGTGTTGCAAGTGGCTGACCTGAATGCACGCTACTGCAGGTAGGTAGGTAGAGTGTATCTGATAGGGATAAAGTGAGTTTTATACGGACAAACAGAGACCAATACACACACCCACACAACGTACGCGCGCAGACACATACACACATACACACACACACACACACACACACACACAGAGGGAAGAGGAAAAAACAAACCCCAAATATACTATCAACACAGAAGGGAGATGATACAAACCCCAAATAAACTATCCACACAAACGTACGCGAACGCATACAAACCCCAAATATGCTATCAACACAGAAGGGAGATGATACAAACCCCAAATAAACTATCCACACAAACGTACGCGAACGCATACAAACCCCAAATATACTATCAACACAGAAGGGAGATGATACAAACCCCAAATAAACTATCCACACAAACGTACGTGAACGCATACAAACCCCAAATATACTATCAACACAGAAGGGAGATGATACAAACCCCAAATAAACTATCCACACAAACGTACGCGAACGCATACAAACCCCAAATATACTATCAACACAGAGTGAAGAAGTAAAAGTTTTTTGAAAGCACCTAAGCCCTCACCTGCAATGACCAACTCTGCCAAACACCTACACCCCACCCCACCCCACCCACCACTTCTAACACTACAAAACCCATTTAACCCGTTATTTTATGGCATCAGTGTGTGATTTAGGAAACATCAAGACACAAAATAATGGAGGAATAGACTGACTATTGTTTACCGACCTGCATGCCTAAAGAGTGTGCGTGAAGGAAAACATCCTTCCATTTCAATTCTAACTAAAACATGATCCAGAGGGATATAGATAGGTGAAAGGGCACAATTTCATAGTGTGAGTAGAAAACAAAACACGCCATCCTTATTATACAATGTCAAGACCAAGAGACACGTACGTGTTCTTTCTGGTCTATTCTCTTTTAGAAGGTAGTATGAAATTTCACATCAGGGCCAACGCATCGGCTCACATTGTCAATTTTTCCATTTCCATGTCTTTACTGGCACAAGTTCTTCATCATCTTCAATTTCTTCTTCTTCTGAATCCCTCTTCTCTGTTTCGTCTTGTTTTTGTTTCTTCTCTTTTCTCGTAGGGCACTCTGAATTCCAGTGTCCTTTCTCCTGACAACGATATTAGGTATCTTGACTTTTGTCTCTCTTTCTTAGACGAAGCAGGTATTCTGGAGACAAATACCCATTTACCTTTGCAGATATAGCAAACTTCATTAGCACTTACACACTTTCGTATGACTCTCATCAAATCAATGATCAAAAGAGTAAGTTTTGTTGCCACTTTCGCATGTGAATTATGCTTTCGTATGACTTTTAGCAAATATTTGACCAGCAGGTCGATCTGTGCTGACTCTTCCATCTTCTTGATCGTTTGAGAACGGAATGAATACTCTGACGCTAAGACACTCTCCTTATATACAGGGACCTGCTGCGTATGAAACCTAGTCAAATGTAATTTTGCAATAAGATGAAACGATTTCATTGAGGAAGTAAAAAGCAATGATGTACCGTATCGCCTCACACAAAACCTGAAGTGTTAGTTCAAATCCGTGTCAGCGATTTCGAAGACGACATAACTGAGCTTTAATCAATGCTCTCCAATTATGCCACAAAACCACGAGTCCTGATTCACGCCAAAAGAAATTTCGTTCGGTCCATAAAAAATAGTATCATATCTGAGAAACGCAAAAAGGAACTTCCAGAAAACTGAGAAAGACGGCTTACACCTACAACGTAAATGTATGAGTTCAAGTAGTGCGTAAAACTTAGTTAAATTAAATTTTTATAGTCAAGACGAAACGATCTCTTTTCGAACAAGAAAGCAGACACCAAGCGACAATGGCAATCCGTGTCACACAACACTTTTCAAAATGTATATTATCAGAGGTTTGTTCTAGCGATCTGCACGGTTAAATTAAATGTTGATGTATTTTGCAATAAGACGGACACAATTTCCATGGGATCGCCCATGGTACGAATGTTCGTGCATTAGTTTAATTTTTAAAAATATTTTTTTTATATAAATCGCCTATAGGATAGACCCAGTAAAGCATGGCCATTCTCGTCACTGTCTGAATAGCTACTCAAGTCAATTCGAAGCGAACGCGGTAAGAAAATAAGTATAGCCAATGAAATGGCTTACAACGGGTGATGCATTGTTTTGTTCTAGGACTGTGTGGCATAATAATCCCTATGTTCTTGCGTTGTTACCATTACAGTGCAGACAGACTGAAATGTGAACTTACAAGCCCTCTTTGTGTGTGTTGTACCATTTCCTCTTACCACATCAAAATACTGAGCGTCACAGTATTGGTTCGCGTTTTCAAACTGACCATTTTTTTTATATCTCACTTAAACATTTCGACATAAACACTCACACTCACATCGGTAGAGTCAGAACAGACGTGTTACAGTATTGAGGGGCATGTTATCTTTTCGTTTTCAAACTAATAAATTTGGGGCTTGTATGAAGTAAAGAACCGAAAGTACAGTGAAACTCAAGGATGATGACCCAATCTGTCTGTCTATTGATGCGTGTATTTACTTAAGAAGAAATATGACCTCTAAAACACAAAGAGATACGGCAAGCATGATTAGATCAAACACAACGATGTTTTCCTTCACGCCCGTGTAATTTAGAGTTTCAATCGTCTTTGAAGACAAACTTGGTCTCCTTTTGTAGGGCTTGAAATAATAAAAGAAACTGAAAAATCTTAAGCACTTTGCTATAGATAATTTCATCAAGAGACTAAACAACATAAATACCGTTACAACAATAGAAAGCCTTAAATCTTCTATCAAAAAGAAATGCATGAAAAAAATTAAAGATTAACGATAACTAACCAATGAAACCGAATTTAACAAAGGCAATGACATGTGAACAAATGCCTCTCACTTTGGAAAGGTAGGCGAATGTACTCTGTCATGCACCATCAACTTGAAAAAAATTATAAACAGAGAGAAACCTGAATTCAAAATTCAGTTGTTTCTTTTTCTTCAAAATTGTTTCGTTTCTTTTTTCTTTTTTTTGGAACAAATCTAAGCACTAATATAGAGTGGAAAAGGGAAAATGCACATACAAGCTTTGATATTTCTGAAAAAATGAGGGGATATTCCTAACGTTCATAACCACCTATATATGCTTGGACTTGTCTGTGACTTATCCACAAAACAAGATGTACATATTTCTGGTCAAGCTGCAAGTGTGTGCGTGTTTTTGAAAATGGTAAAAATGGGATATACAATTTTCTCGTGACACTTATAAAGTGAAGAGTCTGTGCAAGTGTCAAAAGCCAAAGTCATATAAGTTTTGTATTTTGTACGGCTTGTAAAGATTTCCACTTTAGAAAATGTGAAGTATCACAAGTTATTATCACAAACAGAAGTGGAACATAGGGGCTTGCAAGAAAGAAAATAACCCAGACAGTTGGTGTCATCAAGAGTGCTAGAGACGGTACCCGAACTTGCTTGCTTGCTTACTTGAATTAAAGTGATTTTCGCTCTAATGGAGCATGTATCACTGGTTTAATAACGCACCGCGTGATTTTTAATTACTCCTGGGGAAGGAAAGAGAGCCTCATCCCCCCAGGCTTTTATGTACTCACAGACTACTTTTAAATTTAGCCAATCAGGTGTAGGACTAACTAGTCCTTAACAACCTGACTGAAAGGCTTTAAACATGAGTGGGAATTCTCTCACCACACACTCATTTTTCTGTCCGAGCGTGGTAAAGGAGGAAAAAGGTGCTCAGCAAGACAGCCATGGATGTTAAGTACTCACCAAAACGCTAGCCCGTACTTATTTCAAATCAAGTCGTGTCACCAAAAAAGACGACGTGTACGACATCAAAGGCATTGTCAAACGCAGAATACCTCAGTGCTAACTGGCTAGGTCTGCATTTCTTGCTCCCGCTGCTGTTGCGTATATTTCTTCCCTCCACACCGAGTTCTGGGCCTAATTCTTTAAATTTCGTTGTACCCGAACTTATATTATCCATATTATCACCAACAAAAAAAAAAACAAAAAAAAAAAAAAAAACGCACAGACCTAAAAGAAACACTCACTCACTTTTTACAGAACATTACTATTTTTAAAATTTTGATAAGCGACGGAAACGAACAACTTAGAGTCACACTTTCTAACCAAGATAAAGAAATCATGTGCTGATAGACTCACTTCTGTATTTTTTCTTCTAACTGACTAACATATCATAGGCAATGGAATGTTATTTCTTTTCGAGAGTATGGGGTAGCCCTAAAAATTTTTGGGGGAACTTGAAGCGATCGCCATAATATAAGTTCGACACGACTTGATTTGAAATAAGTACGGGCTAGCGTTTTGGTGAGTACTTAACATCCATGGCTGTCTTGCTGAGCACCTTTTTCCTCCTTTACCACGCTCGGACAGAAAAATGAGTGTGTGGTGAGAGAATTCCCACTCATGTTTAAAGCCTTTCAGTCAGGTTGTTAAGGACTAGTTAGTCCTACACCTGATTGGCTAAATTTAAAAGTAGTCTGTGAGTACATAAAAGCCTGGGGGGATGAGGCTCTCTTTCCTTCCCCAGGAGTAATTAAAAATCACGCGGTGCGTTATTAAACCAGTGATACATGCTCCATTAGAGCGAAAATCACTTTAATTCAAGTAAGCAAGCAAGCAAGTTCGGGTACCGTCTCTAGCACTCTTGATGACACCAACTGTCTGGGTTATTTTCTTTCTTGCAAGCCCCTATGTTCCACTTCTGTTTGTGATAATAACTTGTGATACTTCACATTTTCTAAAGTGGAAATCTTTACAAGCCGTACAAAATACAAAACTTATATGACTTTGGCTTTTGACACTTGCACAGACTCTTCACTTTATAAGTGTCACGAGAAAATTGTATATCCCATTTTTACCATTTTCAAAAACACGCACACACTTGCAGCTTGACCAGAAATATGTACATCTTGTTTTGTGGATAAGTCACAGACAAGTCCAAGCATATATAGGTGGTTATGAACGTTAGGAATATCCCCTCATTTTTTCAGAAATATCAAAGCTTGTATGTGCATTTTCCCTTTTCCACTCTATATTAGTGCTTAGATTTGTTCCAAAAAAAAGAAAAAAGAAACGAAACAATTTTGAAGAAAAAGAAACAACTGAATTTTGAATTCAGGTTTCTCTCTGTTTATAATTTTTTTCAAGTTGATGGTGCATGACAGAGTACATTCGCCTACCTTTCCAAAGTGAGAGGCATTTGTTCACATGTCATTGCCTTTGTTAAATTCGGTTTCATTGGTTAGTTATCGTTAATCTTTAATTTTTTTCATGCATTTCTTTTTGATAGAAGATTTAAGGCTTTCTATTGTTGTAACGGTATTTATGTTGTTTAGTCTCTTGATGAAATTATCTATAGCAAAGTGCTTAAGATTTTTCAGTTTCTTTTATTATTTCAAGCCCTACAAAAGGAGACCAAGTTTGTCTTCAAAGACGATTGAAACTCTAAATTACACGGGCGTGAAGGAAAACATCGTTGTGTTTGATCTAATCATGCTTGCCGTATCTCTTTGTGTTTTAGAGGTCATATTTCTTCTTAAGTAAATACACGCATCAATAGACAGACAGATTGGGTCATCATCCTTGAGTTTCACTGTACTTTCGGTTCTTTACTTCATACAAGCCCCAAATTTATTAGTTTGAAAACGAAAAGATAACATGCCCCTCAATACTGTAACACGTCTGTTCTGACTCTACCGATGTGAGTGTGAGTGTTTATGTCGAAATGTTTAAGTGAGATATAAAAAAAATGGTCAGTTTGAAAACGCGAACCAATACTGTGACGCTCAGTATTTTGATGTGGTAAGAGGAAATGGTACAACACACACAAAGAGGGCTTGTAAGTTCACATTTCAGTCTGTCTGCACTGTAATGGTAACAACGCAAGAACATAGGGATTATTATGCCACACAGTCCTAGAACAAAACAATGCATCACCCGTTGTAAGCCATTTCATTGGCTATACTTATTTTCTTACCGCGTTCGCTTCGAATTGACTTGAGTAGCTATTCAGACAGTGACGAGAATGGCCATGCTTTACTGGGTCTATCCTATAGGCGATTTATATAAAAAAAATATTTTTAAAAATTAAACTAATGCACGAACATTCGTACCATGGGCGATCCCATGGAAATTGTGTCCGTCTTATTGCAAAATACATCAACATTTAATTTAACCGTGCAGATCGCTAGAACAAACCTCTGATAATATACATTTTGAAAAGTGTTGTGTGACACGGATTGCCATTGTCGCTTGGTGTCTGCTTTCTTGTTCGAAAAGAGATCGTTTCGTCTTGACTATAAAAATTTAATTTAACTAAGTTTTACGCACTACTTGAACTCATACATTTACGTTGTAGGTGTAAGCCGTCTTTCTCAGTTTTCTGGAAGTTCCTTTTTGCGTTTCTCAGATATGATACTATTTTTTATGGACCGAACGAAATTTCTTTTGGCGTGAATCAGGACTCGTGGTTTTGTGGCATAATTGGAGAGCATTGATTAAAGCTCAGTTATGTCGTCTTCGAAATCGCTGACACGGATTTGAACTAACACTTCAGGTTTTGTGTGAGGCGATACGGTACATCATTGCTTTTTACTTCCTCAATGAAATCGTTTCATCTTATTGCAAAATTACATTTGACTAGGTTTCATACGCAGCAGGTCCCTGTATATAAGGAGAGTGTCTTAGCGTCAGAGTATTCATTCCGTTCTCAAACGATCAAGAAGATGGAAGAGTCAGCACAGATCGACCTGCTGGTCAAATATTTGCTAAAAGTCATACGAAAGCATAATTCACATGCGAAAGTGGCAACAAAACTTACTCTTTTGATCATTGATTTGATGAGAGTCATACGAAAGTGTGTAAGTGCTAATGAAGTTTGCTATATCTGCAAAGGTAAATGGGTATTTGTCTCCAGAATACCTGCTTCGTCTAAGAAAGAGAGACAAAAGTCAAGATACCTAATATCGTTGTCAGGAGAAAGGACACTGGAATTCAGAGTGCCCTACGAGAAAAGAGAAGAAACAAAAACAAGACGAAACAGAGAAGAGGGATTCAGAAGAAGAAGAAATTGAAGATGATGAAGAACTTGTGCCAGTAAAGACATGGAAATGGAAAAATTGACAATGTGAGCCGATGCGTTGGCCCTGATGTGAAATTTCATACTACCTTCTAAAAGAGAATAGACCAGAAAGAACACGTACGTGTCTCTTGGTCTTGACATTGTATAATAAGGATGGCGTGTTTTGTTTTCTACTTACACTATGAAATTGTGCCCTTTCACCTATCTATATCCCTCTGGATCATGTTTTAGTTAGAATTGAAATGGAAGGATGTTTTCCTTCACGCACACTCTTTAGGCATGCAAGTCGGTAAACAATAGTCAGTCTATTCCTCCATTATTTTGTGTCTTGATGTTTCCTAAATCACACACTGATGCCATAAAATAACGGGTTAAATGGGTTTTGTAGTGTTAGAAGTGGTGGGTGGGGTGGGGTGTAGGTGTTTGGCAGAGTTGGTCATTGCAGGTGAGGGCTTAGGTGCTTTCAAAAAACTTTTACTTCTTCACTCTGTGTTGATAGTATATTTGGGGTTTGTATGCGTTCGCGTACGTTTGTGTGGATAGTTTATTTGGGGTTTGTATCATCTCCCTTCTGTGTTGATAGTATATTTGGGGTTTGTATGCGTTCGCGCACGTTTGTGTGGATAGTTTATTTGGGGTTTGTATCATCTCCCTTCTGTGTTGATAGTATATTTGGGGTTTGTATGCGTTCGCGTACGTTTGTGTGGATAGTTTATTTGGGGTTTGTATCATCTCCCTTCTGTGTTGATAGCATATTTGGGGTTTGTATGCGTTCGCGTACGTTTGTGTGGATAGTTTATTTGGGGTTTGTATCATCTCCCTTCTGTGTTGATAGTATATTTGGGGTTTGTTTTTTCCTCTTCCCTCTGTATGTGTGTGTGTGTGTGTGTGTATGTGTGTATGTGTCTGCGCGCGACGTTGTGTGGGTGTGTGTATTGGTCTCTGTTTGTCCGTATAAAACTCACTTTATCCCTATCAGATACACTCTACCTACCTACCTGCAGTAGCGTGCATTCAGGTCAGCCACTTGCAACACTGTTGATATTTATCCCTAGTGTTCAGTACAGTGACGTCACTGACGCTGGAAATTTCGAGACTATAAATATCGACTTGGGGATTTCCACATTTTGTAGCTATACATATATACTAGAATTCATAAACAGGAACGTCACTCAAGCTGAGGCTATAAAAAGATAGTGGGATTTTCCAAAGGAAAAACCCACAAGTTGGAGCTATAAATAGATAGTGGGATTTCATAGGAATTTCAGCTGATTATAGATACATAGGTATTTATCGACGATCGTCACAGAAGTTGATATTGTAAGTAGTTACTAATTTTATCTATTTTATAGTGTGTGTGTTTATGTGTGTGTGTGTATGTCTGCGCGCGTACGTTGTGTGTGTGTGTGTGTGTGTGTGTGTGTGTGTGTGTGTGAGAGTATGTGTGTGTGTGAGTATGTCGGCGCGCGTACGTTGTGTGTGTGTGTGTGTGTGTTTGTGTGTGTGTGTGTGTGTCTGCGCGCGTACGTTGTGTGTGTCTATTGGTCTCTGTTTGTCCGTATAAAACTCACTTTATCCCTATCAGATACACTCTACCTACCTGCAGTAGCGCGTATTCAGGTCAGCCACTTGCAACACCGTTGATATTTTATCCCTAGTGTTCAGTACAGTGACGTCACTGACGCTGGAAATTTCGAGACTATAAATATCGACTTGGGGATTTCCACATTTTGTAGCTATACATATATACTAGAATTCATAAACAGGAACGTCACTCAAGCTGAGGCTATAAAAAGATAGTGGGATTTTCCAAAGGAAAAACCCACAAGTTGGAGCTATAAATAGATAGTGGGATTTCATAGGAATTTCAGCTGATTATAGATACATAGGTATTTATCGACGATCGTCACAGAAGTTGATATTGTAAGTAGTTACTAATTTTATCTATTTTATAGTGTGTGTGTTTATGTGTGTGTGTGAGTATGTCTGCGCGCGTACGTTGTGTGTTTCTCTGTGTGTGTGTGTGTGTGTGTGTGTGAGTATGTGTGTGTGTGTGAGTATGTCGGCGCGCGTACGTTGTGTGTGTGTGTGTGTGTGTTTGTGTGTTTGTGTGTGTGTGTGTCTGCGCGCGTACGTTGTGTGTGTCTATTAGTCTCTGTTTGTCCGTATAAAACTCACTTTATCCCTATCAGATACACTCTACCTACCTGCAGTAGCGCGTATTCAGGTCAGCCACTTGCAACACCGTTGATATTTTATCCCTAGTGTTCAGTACAGTGACGTCACTGACGCTGGAAATTTCGAGACTATAAATATCGACTTGGGGATTTCCACATTTTGTAGCTATACATATATACTAGAATTCATAAACAGGAACGTCACTCAAGCTGAGGCTATAAAAAGATAGTGGGATTTTCCAAAGGAAAAACCCACAAGTTGGAGCTATAAATAGATAGTGGGATTTCATAGGAATTTCAGCTGATTATAGATACATAGGTATTTATCGACGATCGTCACAGAAGTTGATATTGTAAGTAGTTACTAATTTTATCTATTTTATAGTGTGTGTGTTTATGTGTGTGTGTGTATGTCTGCGCGCGTACGTTGTGTGTGTGTGTGTGTGTGTGTGTGTGTGTGTGAGAGTATGTGTGTGTGTGAGTATGTCGGCGCGCGTACGTTGTGTGTGTGTGTGTGTGTGTTTGTGTGTGTGTGTGTGTGTCTGCGCGCGTACGTTGTGTGTGTCTATTGGTCTCTGTTTGTCCGTATAAAACTCACTTTATCCCTATCAGATACACTCTACCTACCTGCAGTAGCGCGTATTCAGGTCAGCCACTTGCAACACCGTTGATATTTTATCCCTAGTGTTCAGTACAGTGACGTCACTGACGCTGGAAATTTCGAGACTATAAATATCGACTTGGGGATTTCCACATTTTGTAGCTATACATATATACTAGAATTCATAAACAGGAACGTCACTCAAGCTGAGGCTATAAAAAGATAGTGGGATTTTCCAAAGGAAAAACCCACAAGTTGGAGCTATAAATAGATAGTGGGATTTCATAGGAATTTCAGCTGATTATAGATACATAGGTATTTATCGACGATCGTCACAAAATGGAACGAAAAAATTGAAAAAGAAGAAGAAAATGAGAAGAGGAAGAAAGAAGAGGAGGAGGAAGAGAAGAAAGAAGAGGAAGAGAAGAAAGAAGAGGAGGAGAAAAAAAGAAGAAAAAGAGTGTAGGAGATAAAATAAGAACTTGGTGGAGAAAAAGAAGAAATTAGAAGAAGAAGAAGAAAACCCAAAGGCCCTTTTCAGGGCCAGCCATATTTCTCGAAAAGAGATAGTCTTTAAATTGCCTACCCCTTTTTTTAAAAAAATTTATAAAAAAAATCCCATGTTAAATTCCCCTTGTCCGTAGAGTGACCCACGATTTATCGCCATGTTAAATTCCCCTTGTCCGTAAAGTGGCCCACGATTTATTCCCATGTTAATTCCCTTTGTCCGTAGATTTGCCCACGATTTTTCTCCATGTTAAATTTCCATTGTCCGTAGATTTGCCCAAGGGGGTCTGTAATGCTAATTCCCATTGTCCGTAGGGTGCCCCCTTTCACTACTCCTGGCGCTTACCATTATGGAGGCCTTCCCCTTATAATATTACCTACAAACCTGCGGCCGACCATTATGGAGGCCTTCCCCTTATAATATTACCTACAAACATGGGGCTTACCATTATGGAGGTCTTCCCCTTATAATATTACCTAAAAACCTGGGGCTTACCATTATGGAGGCCTTCCTCTTATAATATTACCTAAAACCCTGCGGCCCACCATTACGGAGGCCTTCCCCTTATAATATTACCTAAAAACCTGGGGCTTACCATTATAGAGGCCTTCACCTTATAATATTGTCTAAAACCTGCGGCCCACCATTATGGAGGCCTTCCCCTTATAAAATTACCTAATGACCTGGGTTCATCTGTTCTCAAGAAGACTGTCAGCAGAAGACTATCAGCTTGACACTATCTTTTACCTATCCAGCATACAAGAAACCGGAAGTGAAATGGGACCGCATGTACAGGTGTCTAAAGACGGTATAGAATTTAAACCTCTGGGAGGTGCACCAACTGGACCCCTCGGAATCCAGCAAGAACTTGAAAGACAGTATGGGGATTATTTCTCACCCAATGCCAAAGGTAAAGTTCGTTTTCGTTTTCAGAGACAACCCCAACCCCCCCCAAAAAGAAAAAAAAAAACAAGAAGACAAAACAAAACAATAAAAAACAAATAACAAAAATGCAAACAAACTTTTCTTGATAACACTATTCCGATCTACCGTTCTACCTTTATACTCGCTTATGAGTAAAATACAACTGCAAATTGCATAGACCCAGATCTGCCGTCGCTTAATACACCTTTACATCGGGGTCTGTGTTTTTTGTTCTACTGATTACTCCTAAAAAATAACCATGTAGATACCCAGTTTTGCCTGTTTATTGTGGGACGGTTGACATACAGATACCCAGCTGTGTCTGTATATTGTGGGACGGTTGACCTGCAGATACCCAGATGTGTCTGTGTATTGTGGGACGGTTGACCAACAGATACCCAGATGTGTCTGTGTATTGTGGGACGGTTGACCAACAGATACCCAGATGTGTCTGTGTGTTGTGGGACGGTTGACCAACAGATACCCAGATGTGTCTGTGTATTGTGGGACGGTTGACCTACATATACCCAGATGTGTCTGTGTATTGTAGGACGGTTAACCAACAGATACCCACATGTGTCTGTGTATTGTGGGACAGTTGACCTACAGATACCCAGATGTGTATCATGAGACGGTTGCTTTGGATATACGCAGATTGCAGTTGAATCCGATTTACGCATGAATATATACGTTCCTTTGAGAATATATGGAAATATACTGCCAGGTAAAAGGAACGATTTTCAGTAAGAAATATTTGCAAAGAAACCATCTGTATTCATTAAATTCGATAATATTGAATATATTCCTTAAGTCTTCCTCACGCCACATTTACAAATGTCAGTGACTAACATTTAATACTGGTTACGCCGGTAAAAAAAAAAAAAAAAAAAAAAAAAAAAAAACATTCTTGCATCAATACGAGATCATCAACTATCATCTATCAGAATCTCAAAATTTAAGTCTTTTCACTTAATTTGTTTATTCTTACGTCAAAGGTAACCAACCTATTGTATTCTTATTTATCGGTACAGAGGAACTTAGATGGGAGGAACCAAAACTTATGAAAAATTGTTGGGCACAAGCCATGCTGAATTATTTTTACGGATTTTCTCCGAGCTGCAATGAAGACGGCTCATTTTCCGCTAAACAATGTTCTTTACAGAGGTAAGAAAATTTGTCGCCTTTTCGTTTGTTTATTTTTAACACCATCACCATGATCAAAGGGACACAACTTCATATCTGCATAACAAAAAAAATTAAAGAGTTATTTACCTTGATAAATACTTGCTAAATTATGGTGGTTCATGCTGTGTTGCAGTGACGATTTAGCCACTGATGTAATAAAGGGTGAACGGATGATATTCTAACCTGATACAATTTAAACACAATTGGTTATAAAGATGCGTTAAATTGTAAGTTATTTTTGAGGTCAGTGTATATCCAGTATCGGAAACATCGAATTCGCAGAACAACACGGTAGCAACATTATGTAGTCCCTTTATAAAGGGACTTGCATAACTATACGACACGGTATAGAATACTACCTTTCATATATCGTTAAAAATAGTAATTATCTTATGCATGTATGTATGTATGTATATATGTATGTAGAGGGTTTAACGCCACATCAGTACAATCCTGGCTATATAGGTGGCGCTATACAGTTTCGCATTTTGCATAGGGTTAGGATTTTAAAGAAAAAGAATGTCCCCGGCTTTCCTCACTGGTTATACTGGCTATTTAAAAAAGACCTTGTATATCTTAGGTATAATGCAAAGAACCTTTAATTCCCTTTATTTTGGTGTATGATTGATGGGTGTACTATGGGTTATAGAGTATACAGCTTGGCCTTACTTCAAATGTGCACCTTTCAAAAAAGTGCTAGCTCTACTTGGTCATTTTCACTTCCTGAACTTCAGAGGTCAATTGTATAAAAAAGAGCCGATAACTTTTTTTTACATTTTATATATTTGGTAATTCATTCATTGCACTTTCAGAAGCTGGTATTGTCTAGTCTGGCAAAATTCATTTTCCCTATTTTAATAGCTGCTATGTATAGTGTACTTTAGACTAATTCAGACTGATTTTTTAACACAAGGGAGCAGTCATTTTAGTTAGCAGTGTGCTTAAATCATGTAAAATTTCCAAAAGTACAATATCCAAAAGAAATATCATCCACATTACATTAATGTAGCATAGAGGTATGCAAACATTCTCTCCACTGTGCATGTTTTAAATGCGAACTACTTCACCTTACATACGTCACTCTCTCAAAAGTACATATTATCTGGTGAGCGCCACCATAGCGTCAAGTAATTTCAGGTACCCAAAATAAGATAATACTTAACAAAGACAAAGGCAACATGGGTAAATGCCTTAAAACAGAAATTCACTGTTGAAAAAGAACACAAACCACCCTCCTTTTAAACATCAAAGACATTTTCAATTAGAAAATCATCATGGAATTCAAGACGGGGCAAAATGGTGCCTATATAAGTCACCATCTTATGAAAAATTGGGCGACAAACTGGGCGACGGGCAATTCCACATCCTCAAAATTGCTTTGGTGATGGGGCGTAACTCTCACAACATAATTACAACATAGTTTGTAACTTACGTAGGTCTAAACATTACTCGGTGTCCAGAATTTACTAACATTTACAAATATGTTCTCTTTTTCCTTGCAGCATTGCTGAGGTGATCGCAGCGTACATGTTGCAAACAGTAGAATTGACATACAAGATTATAAACGACATATATCGGTAAACGTACTTACTTTACCAGACTTTGCTGGTAGCCGGCCTAAACTGGCAAGTCAATATCGCATGCCGTTAACAAGTAAAATCTGTGTCTGCCGATTTGTTGTTAGTCGCCTAGTTGTGTGCATAGCAGGCAGCTTATATATCAGGAAGAAAAAGAACTGCGATTCAGTACTTTCACTAAAATGGTGGATGCTAGTTCTCTTTGGTCTCACGAGAATCAGACGTGCGACGCACATGCCAGCGAATTACCAGACTCTCGCTAGTCGTAGATCTATCGGAGTCTCGGTAGAGCCTGGTTGAACGAAACTAGCTTTTCCCTAAATGGAAATGCGCTTTGGTGCTCTGAAAATAGTATATACCTTCGATCAGGAAGTCCACCATCATAGAGGCCCTCCCCTTATAATATCACCTAAAGCCTGCAGCCCACCATTATGGAGGCCTTCCCCTTATAATATTGTCTAAAACCTGGGGCCTACCATTATGGAGGTCTTCCCCTAACAATATTACCTAAAACCTGCCTCCCACCAAAATGGAGGCCTTCCCCTTATAATATTGTCTAAAACCTGCGGCCCACCATTACGGAGGCCTTCCCCTTATAATATTACCTAATAACCTGGGTTCATCTGTTCTCAAGAAGACTGTCAGCAGAAGACTATCAGCTTGACACTATCTTTTACCTATACAGGATACAAGAAACCGGATGTGAAATGGGACCGAAAGTACAGGTGTCTAATTACGGCATAGAATTTAAACCGCTGCGAAGCGCACCAACTGGACCGTTTGGAATCCAGCAAGAACTTGAAAGACAGTATGGGGAAATCAATGAACCACATACATAGTTTTGTTAACGTGCAACAAACCGTAGAGAAGAAAAATAGATGGCGACCTGATAATGTTCGCCATCTTGCATTATTAAATAGAAGACGGTTAACAATGTCTGCCATTTTTCTTTGTTTGTACCGACAATAAACCTTAGTCAACCTTTTTATGGACCAATGATATCATACTCCAAAACTACGATTTTTAAAATGGCTGACTAGAGATTCAAGTGAAACGTATTTCAGGTCAGAAATATGTTGTTGTTTGAGCCTTTGACATCAAGGGATATGTTGGCAACATTAATTTTTGAATCACGTGACCAAAAGGTGTGCGCAGTTGTCAGGCGCGTGCAGTTAAACACAGTAATTTTAGTTTATGTGCTGTCTTTTAAGTGTTATGAATGAGAAGATATATTATCTGCTTAATGATTACAGGTATGTAAAACTGGATTCAAGGTCGCTTAATGAAGCTAACCTCTGAGTAAGTAACTGGTTTGGTTTCTTTGAGTACGAAAATGGCCAATTTGTGCTCTAAGCTGTGTGTGTCACATTTGGTAAGATATGCCGCTTGGGTTTTCTTGATCAATAGAAGACTTGCTACGGTTCGGAGTGTTGCGCTTGATGAGTTTCTCTGGGCAGCCAAGTTATGTCATGCTCTACCAGAGGCCCCCGCTACTGACTGTGTCAAGAACAATTGCCAGGTCGATGAATAATGTGTACAAGTTTAAGTTATGTTCCTGTCATTTCTTCTGGAGTTGACGAGCTGCAAACACCATGTTTTAGTCCCTCGTTCTTTCATGAAGCCAAACTGACTCTAAGGTAGGATCATTGTATCGATGTGATGCACAAGAAGATTCAACGGAATTCTGCCATGGGTTTTGACGGATAAAGAGATGTCCCAATGGTTGTCGCAGAATTGTCTGTTGCATTTCCGCTTGTACAAGTGGACGATAGATGCATCCTTGTACTCCTGGAGCATATATAGTCCTTTGAGTTTATATTGACTGGAAGAGTTCAGCCAGTTTCTGTGCCATGTGCGAGCCTCAGTCATAGTATGCTTCTGCTGGTAAAGCGTCTTCATCAGGTGCTTTGCCATTTGACAGTAGGTCAATTGTTTTCTCAGATTCGGTCAGCATTGGATATATGTTATGGTCCACATGGGGCAGGCAAACAACTGCCTTCTTTCTCACTGCTAGATGAATGTCGATTGAGGATGTTGTTGAAGTGTTCTACCCATCTTTTGAAGTATCTTCTCTTTGTCAGCGAACAGTGTGGTGATGTCGGCACGCAATATTTTCAATGTTCCACATAGATGTGACCCCTAGGTTGTCGTCAGAGCATCATACAAGTTCTTCATGTCATTCGTGTCTGCCTAGGACTGAATCGCATCTACCTTGTTGCTCAGCTATGAGTCTTGCAACTTTCTGAGTTTCGTTGGACAGACCTCTTGATCTTGTTGAAGGCTGCCTTCATAGCTATGAAGCCTTGTCTTCTAAAATAGGCCTACTGTGGCTTGGTGGGACCGAGGGTTTTGGATGAAGTTGAGGACACATACTCTTTCAAAGATGCCCAGTTTTCGTCGGAACTTCCCTATGCTGCTGCTTCATGTTGTTCAGCGAACTGCATGTTGTTGATATTGGTGTGCACTCTGACCTCCATTTTAAACATCTGACAAGGGATGGGAAGACCAGCGGAAATTCGGTCAACTAACTCATCTGTACCAAAATGTTCCATCTGAGAAAACTAAAGTTTGGGATCGACAAATCGGACAAATTCCAAACATTTTCACTTTTGGTAATTTATCCTTGCAGATTTTGGCTGGTCTTTCTGTCTTAATTTCTAAGTGAGGAAGGGACCAATCATCCACTTGTTCTCTTTCTCTTTATATCCTATGATTAATTTCACAGCGAAATTCGCAAATTCCCCAAGATGTAGTGGAAATTAGGATTTGGTAATATATATGAAATGCGATGTAACAGCTGTTTTGTTTCCCTGGAAAGGTATTATAATTTTCTAAATAATAAAATGAAGCACAGATGACTCCAAAACACACACATCCAAAAATAACTGATGCAAACCCAATTTAATCTTGAATTTATTTTTATCTCTACTTCGATTGTTCCCGACCTATCGCAGCACAATGACAAAGCAGCATTTTAAGGAATTAAGGTTTAATCCCCGATTAAGATATCCACCCTTTTTCCGGATCAGGGCAATAAAACATATGGCAATAACGCTTTGTTCACAGCGATTCACACATTCCAGGATGACATCTAAGCTAAGTTTCTCTAATACCCCTCCACTCAAGCACACACGACCCTATCCTTTAACATTTCGTGAGGTCGAGGGCTTAAACTGAAACAATTGTATCATCTCTTGATTATCCGTAATGGTTTCAATATTGCTTTCAATGCAACGATAAAACTAGGACATTCCTGTGCATCTAGGTTTCCAACAGCAGAAAGTGACATTTTATGTCGTTTCTATGCACTACTTAGATGAGTTTTATTTCAGGCAGTGAGTGCTTTACTCACAAATATCCGTTTGAATAAAACGCGACATCGTCCTCTAAATTCCCTTATCAGAAAATCACATGTGTTTACGAGGGCCAAAAAATAAACAGAAACGAAATATCTGATTATAAGGGATTGGTGAATATTTCCTATAGTAAATCGTGTATGTAGGTTATTATGTTTTGCTTGCTGCATATATAGGGTACATTTTGGGGGTAAAACTGAAAATGAGATACAATTGTAAGTCTCATTATTGCGTATGATATTTTTGTTTAATAACGCTGAGGGAGTGTTCAACTTTCCAAGTAATTTATTATTTCTGATTATCCATTCACCCACTCTCCTGTTTGGAATACTGACATCCCCATAAGGATATTTTATTTTTGCAGTTTAATATTTTGTTCAAAATTGTTCATTTTCAAAGAATGCATATTCTAAGACCACAACACCTATTTTCACTAAACATGTTAATTTCGTTCCTCGAACCGATTTCTAAAATGTTTCTTATTTTTTGATTATTGGCCATGTACACTGAACAATTAGCAGGCACATACAGCAAAAAGCTATAGTCATAATGAATTTAAATCACTTGAAATGTCTTCTTTTATCTCAAATTTTAAGCATTATTTTTTATGTTTTGTAACAAAACTAATTCCCTAGGTTTAGTCCTAAAATGTTTGATACTTTTCATCTTGTCTGCTATCGCCTCCCCTGACAAAAGTATCTGCTTAAAGAAGTAGCATACATTAGAAATTTCAGAAACTCAATTTCGGAAGAGCATTTTAAACATTTTTGGAAGCAAGGCCCATTGTGTCTCATCATACACATGGAAACATTAGAAAGCAAGGCACAAATGTGTTTCATCAAACACAGGGAAATATTAGGAAACAAGGCACAGTGTTTCTCGTCATGCACAGGACAATATTAGGAAATGAGGCCCAATGTTTCTCATCATACACATGAAAATATTAGGAAACAAGGTCCAATGTTTCTCATCATCCACGGGGAAATATTAGGAAACAAGGCCCAATGTGTCTCATCATACACATGAAAATATTAGGAAACAAGGTCCAATGTTTCTCATCATACACAGGAAATATTAGGAAACAAGGCCCAATGTGTCTCATCATACACATGAAAATATTAGGAAACAAGGCCCAATGTTTTTCATCATACACATGAAAATATTAGGAAACAAGGTCCAATGTTTCTCATCATCCACGGGGAAATATTAGGAAACAAGACCCAGTGTGTTTCATCATGCACAGGGAAATATTAGGAAACAAGACCCAATGTGTATCATCATAAACAGGGAAATATTAGGAAACAAGACCCAATGTGTTTCATCATACACTGGGAAATATTAGGAATGTTGTTGTTGTTGTTGCGGGGTTTAACGCCATTTTTCAGCATACGATAGGCTATATATGGCGGCCAGTATTAATGGTGGAGGAAGAACCCTGGAAAACCCCGGAAAGAACCACCGACCCACGAGAAGCTACTGGCAAGCTTTCTCACATACCCATATTGGCTGAATCTTAGACTCGAACCGACGCAGGCAGAGGTGAGATGGCAGTGATCCGTAACGAAGAACGCTTTAGACCACTCGGCCACTCGGGGCCCCGGAAATATTAGGAAACGATGCCAAATGTGTCTCATCATGTACAGGGAAATATTAGGAAACAAGGCCCAATGTGTATCATCATAAACAGGGAAATATTAGGAAACAAGACCCAATGTGTATCATCATAAACAGGGAAATATTAGGAAACAATGCCAAATGTGTCTCATCATGTACAGGGAAATATTAGGAAACAAGACCCAATGTGTATCATCATAAACAGGGAAATATTAGGAAAAAAGACCCAATGTGTTTCATCATACACAGGAAAACTTTAGGAAACAATGCCAAATGTGTCTCATCATGTACAAGGAAATATTAGGAAACAAGGTCCAATGTGTCTATCATAAACAGGGAAATATTAGGAAAAAAGACCCAATGTGTTTCATCATACACAGGAAAATTTTAGGAAACAATGCCAAATGTGTCTCATCATGTACAAGGAAATATTAGGAAACAAGGCCCAATGTGTATCATCATAAACAGGGAAATATTAGGAAAAAAGACCCAATGTGTTTCATCATACACAGGAAAATTTTAGGAAACAATGCCAAATGTGTCTCATCATGTACAAGGAAATATTAGGAAACAAGGCCCAATGTGTATCATCATAAACAGGGAAATATTAGAAAAAAAGACCCAATGTGTTTCATCATACACAAGGAAATATTAGGAAACGATGCCCAACCTGTCTCATCATACACAGGAAAATATTAGGAGAGGTTTTATAGAGGCATGAAGATAAACCTTCACGATACTTTGGATTTTATTTAATTAAATACATTTGTTTGTAATTATTTCATGTTCAACATTCGGTTTACATAACATATGGGCGTCCTAAACATTCACATGATTCCTACTAAACATAGTAGGAAAACATGTATATGGAAAGGATCCATGTGAGTAAACTGGAGCACCCATTCAAGTATGACCTAAATGAATAAAATGAAGTACCCATTGAAGGATGATCCGAATGTGTAAAATTAAGTACCCATTCAAGGATGATCCGAAAGAGTAGAATGAAGTACCCGTTCAAGGATGATCCGAATGAGTAAAATGAAGTACCCATTCAAGTATGATCCGAATGAGTAAAATGAAGTACCCATTCAAGCATGATCCGAATGTGTAAAATTAAGTACCCATTCAAGGATGATCCGAAAGAGTAGAATGAAGTACCCGTTCAAGGATGATCCGAATGAGTAAAATGAAGTACCCATTCAAGTATGATCCGAATGAGTAAAATGAAGTACCCATTCAAGCATGATCCGAATGATTATAATGAAGTACCCATTCATTATGATCCGAATGAGTAAAATGAAGTACCCATTCAAGCATGATCCGAATGAGTAAAATGAAGTACCCATTCAAGGATGACCTAAATGAATAAAATGAAGTACCCATTCAAGCATGATCCGAATGTGTAAAATTAAGTACCCATTCAAGGATGATCCGAAAGAGTAGAATGAAGTACCCGTTCAAGGATGATCCGAATGAGTAAAATGAAGTACCCATTCAAGTATGATCCGAATGAGTAAAATGAAGTACCCATTCAAGCATGATCCGAATGATTATAATGAAGTACCCATTCATTATGATCCGAATGAGTAAAATGAAGTACCCATTCAAGCATGATCCGAATGAGTAAAATGAAGTACCCATTCAAGGATGACCTAAATGAATAAAATGAAGTACCCATTCAAGGATGATCCGAATGTGTAAAATTAAGTACCCATTCAAGGATGATCCGAAAGAGTAAAAGAAGTACCCGTTCAAGGATGATCCGAATGAGTAAAATGAAGTACCCATTCAAGTATGATCCGAATGAGTAAAATGAAGTACCCATTCAAGCATGATCCGAATGATTATAATGAAGTACCCATTCATTATGATCCGAATGAGTAAAATGAAGTACCCATTCAAGCATGATCCGAATGAGTAAAATGAAGTACCCATTCAAGGATGTTCCGAATGTGTAAAATGAAGTACCCATTCAAGGATGATCCGAATGAGTAAAATGAAGTACCCATTCAATGATGATCCGAATGAGTATAATGAAGTACCCATTCAAGTATGATCCGAATGATTATAATGAAGTACCCATTCAAGTATGATCTGACTGAGTAAAATGAAGTACCCATTCAAGGATGATCCGAATGTGCAAAATGAAGTACCCATTCAAGGATGATCCGAATGAGTAAAATGAAGTACCCATTCAAGGATGATCCGAATGAGTAAAATGAAGTACCCATTCAAGTATGATCTGAATGAGAAAATGAAGTACCCATTCAAGTATGATCCGAATGATCATGATGAAGTACCCATTCAGTATGATCCGAATGAGTAAAATGAAGTACCCATTCAAGTATGATCCGAATGTCTAAAATGAAGTACCCATTCAAGGCTGATCCGAATGAATAAAATGAAGTACCCATTCAAGGATGATCCGAATGAGTAAAATGAAGTACCCATTCAAGGATGATCCGAATGAGTATAATGAAGTACCCATTCAGTATGATCCGAATAAGTAAAATGAAGTACCCATTCAAGAATGGTCCGAATAAGTAAAATGAAGTACACATTCAAGGATGATCCGAATGTGCAAAATGAAGTACCCATTCAAGGATGATCCGAATGAGTAAACTGAAGTACCCATTCAAGGATGATCCGAATGAGTAAAATGAAGTACGCATTCAAGGATGATCCGAATGTGTAAAATGAAGTACACATTCAAGTATGATCCGAATGTGTAAAATGAAGTACCCACTCAAGTATGATCCGAATGTGTAGAATGAAGTACCCACTCAAGTATGATCCGAATGTGTAAAATGAAGTACCCATTCGAGGATGATCCGAATGAGTAAAATGAAGTACCCATTCAAGGATGATCCGAATGAGTAAAATGAAGTACCCATTCAATGATGATCTGAATGTGTAAAATGAAGTACACATTCAAGGATGATCCGAATGTGTAAAATGAAGTACCCACTCAAGTATGATCCGAATGTGTAAAATGAAGTACCCACTCAAGTATGATCCGAATGTGTAAAATGAAGTACCCATTCAAGGATGATCCGAATGAGTAAAATGAAGTACCCATTCAATGATGATCTGAATGTGTAAAATGAAGTACCCATTCAATGATGATCTGAATGTGTAAAATGAAGTACACATTCAAGGATGATCCGAATGTGTAAAATGAAGTACCCATTCAAGGATGATCCGAATGAGTAAAATGAAGTACCCATTCAATGATGATCCGAATGAGTAAAATGAAGTACCCATTCAATGATGATCCGAATGAGTAAAATGAAGTACCCATTCAATGATGATCTGAATGTGTAAAATGAAGTACACATTCAAGGATGATCCGAATGTGTAAAATGAAGTACCCATTCAAGGATGATCCGAATGAGTAAAATGAAGTACCCATTCAAGGATGATCCGAATGAATAAAATGAAGTACCCATTCAATGATGATCCGAATGAGTAAAATGAAGTACCCATTCAAGTATGATCCGAATGAGTAAAATGAAGTTTCCCATTCAAGTATGATCCGAATTAGTAAAATGAAGTACCCATTCAAGGATGATGCGAATGAGTAAAATGAAGTACCCATTCAAGTATGATCCGAATGAGTAAAATGAAGTACCCATTCAAGTATGATCCGAATTAGTAAAGTGAAGTTCCCATTCAAGTATGATCCAAATGAGTAAAATGAAGTACCCATTCAAGTACGATCCAAATGAGTAAAATGATGATCCGAATGAGTAAAATGAAGCACCCATAGTATGATCCAAATGATTAAAATGAAGCACCCATTCAAGTACGATCCAAACGAGTAAAATGATGATCCGAATGAGTAAAATGAAGTACCCATTCAAGTATGATCCAAATGAGTAAAATGAAGTACCCATTCAAGTATGATCCAAATGAATAAAATGATGATCCAAATGATTAAAATGAAGTACCCATTCAAGTATGATTCAAATGAGTAAATGAAGTACTATTCAAATGAATAAATGATGTATCCATTCAAATATGATGCAAATGAGTAAATTGAAGTACCATTCAAGCATGATCCAAAGAAGTAAACGATGTACCATTCAAGTATGATAGAAAATCTAATGTATTTGACCTTTACTACAAACATGACCACCACTATTATTATTATTATTATTATTATTATTATTTTATATTTATTATTATTATTATTATTATTAATGTTGTTATAATTATTGCCATTTTTAATATTATGATCATTATTTATTTATTTATTTATTTATTTGTTATTAATATTAAGTTGTTGTTGTTCTTGCTACTGTTGTTTATGTTGTTGCCACTGCTGCTTTTGTTAAAAAGAAGAGATTCTTAAACAATCTGCAAGTGAATGAAAGCATTATACCTAACATATATGCTATATTTATACATCGGTATATGTGTCTCAACAATGATTCAAGATTAGATGAGCACTGTTTTAAAAAAAAACTGGTTAGAGCGTCCGCCTTGTATACGGTAGGTCGCAGGTTCGAACCCCAGCCGAGTCAAACTAAAGACTTATAAAAATGGTACTAATAGCTGTCTCGCTAGGCGTTCAGCATTAGGAGGTTTGCGTTAGGACTGGTCGGCTTGGTGTCAGGATAATATTACTGAGTGGGACATCATGATAAATGTCTGCGGCATGATGCCCCACTACTAGACATCACTATAAAATTGTCACACTGAACACATCGTAGCGATATGACTGAAATTTCTTAAAGCTACGTTAAAAGTTCAGATCACACACACACACACACACACACACACACACACACACACACAAGAACTACATTTTTTGTACTTATTGTACTTCATGTGAGGTTGATTATGTCGGCTTAAACAGTGTGGAATCGTTTTTAGCAGCGTATGTGAGTTTGATTCTATCAGATTAAACACAGAATGGAATGGGCATTAGCAGTGCATGCAAGTTTGATTCTATCAGATTAAACACAGAATAGAATGGATATTATCAGTGTATATGAGTTTGATTCTGTCAAATTAAACACAGAGTGGAATTGTTATTAGCAGTGTATGTGAGTTTGATTCTGTCAAATTAAACACGGAATGGAATTGTTATATGCAGCGTATGTGAGTTTCATTGTGTCAGAAAAAACAGAGTTGATTGGGTATTAGCAGTGATTGTGAGGTTGATTCTGTCAGAGTAATCACAGAGTGGAATTGTTATTAGCATCGTATGTGAGTTCGATTCTTTCAAAGTAAACACAGAGTGGAATCGTTATTAGCAGCGTATGTGAGTTTGATTCTGTCAAATCAAACACAGAGTGGAATTGTTATTATCAGCGTATGTGAGTTTGATTCTGTCAAATTAAACAGAGTGGAATTGTTATTAGCAGGGTATGTGAGTTTGATTCTGTCAGATTAAACACAGAGTGGAATCGTTATTAGCAGGGTATGTGAGTTTGATTCTGTCAGATTAAACACAGAGTGGAATCGTTATTAGCAGCGTATGTGAATTTGATTCTGTCAAATCAAACACAGAGTGGAATTGCTATTAGCAGGGTATGTGAGTTTGATTCTGTCAGATTAAACACAGAGTGGAATTGTTATTAGCAGGGTATGTGAATTTGATTCTGTCTGATTAAACACAGAGTGGAATCGTTATTAGCAGCGTATGTGAGTTTGATTCTGTCAAATCAAACACAGAGTGGAATTGTTATTATCCGCGTATGTGAGTTTGATTCTGTCAAATCAAACACAGAGTGGAATTGTTATTAGCAGGGTATGTGAGTTTGATTTTGTCAGATTAAACACAGAGTGGAATTGTTATTAGCAAGGTATGTGAGTCTGATTCAGTCAGATTAAACAGAGACTGGAATGGGTATTAGCAGCGTATGAGTTTGAATTTTTCAGATTAAACATAGAATGGAATTGGTATTAGCAGCGTATGTGAGTTTGAGGTTGGCAGAATAAACAGAGTGGAATGGGTATTAGCAGTGTATGCGAGTTTGATACTGTCAGATAAAATACAGTGTAGGATGGGTATTAGAAACGCTCTGAGAACAAGATGCCTTGATTTGTTACCCGAAGACACGTCCATTTGGAACTGAGCTAAAGGTACGGAGCTTATATGGTGTTAAATGTAAGACTATATATATATATATATATATATATATATATATATATATATATATATATATATATATATATATATATATATATATATATATATATATATATATATATATATATATTCATATTGTAAGCATTACATATAAAATGAATATAAATGTGAATCATGCGCATCGAAGAGGGTATTTATAGGCAATGCATTTTGCTCGATTTCGATTTCAACGTATTGGTCTTGCATGTTGCTCGATCTCTATCTGATTGGTAAGCAATGCTCGATCTCAATCCCTCGATTTTTGGCAATGCGTGTTGCTCGATCTCGATCTCTCGATGTATTGGCAATGCATATTGCTCGATCTCGATCTCTCGATTTATTGGCATTGCATGTTGTTTCGTCTCGAAGAAAATACGTAAACAAATGATAGCATGTTTACATCTGCATAAACTGTTATCGTTGATATTATCTATCCTTCTCACATATATGATTACTAATCTGTGTACAATTTAGATTTTTTTTATCTCAGAAAACGTAGTCTATTCTAATGTGTATCGAAGATAGATACATATCAACAGTTTAACTGGTGTCATGTTTGCAAAAATGGGCCGCTGCTGACCCGAAATAACGAAGCTTAAATCACAAGTCAGATGTTTTGGCGACCTTTGAATTATAAACATGTATTCGTTTCTTTTCGTCCCAAAGATCGCCTACACACTTGAACAACTATTACGGTAGAAGACAATTCGAAACTGTCAGATATAAAAATCATTCATTTTTTTAATAATCTCAAGAAATTAAACTGGCACAACACGTATTCACGCGCTTTCCCATTTTGATATCTACCCTGAAGTTCGAGCCTCATGAGGTACCCGAGAGGTTGGACTGCCTCAAGGGAACTGTCAGGATGTATGTGCTCTTATCGTTTCAAGTCCAGTATATGTGTGTATGGTTAGGATGTGAATATCGTTAGTTTTCACGCTATGTTCTGGTCTAGGGGCCCTGTTAGTGAGAATGAAATTAAATGACGTCCAATACGGTTCAATTTTGTCTGTAAGCAGTGAATACACTCAACTATATTACATTTTTAATGCCTTTTATACTGATGTCATAAAAGCTACTGCGAAGTGACCATCTATTTTTGAGCATACCTTTACCTAAAAAGTGAAATAGAAACGGTCCTGATTTATTGAGGTGAAAAAGTGCACATGGCAGGTTGCTATACTCAAAATGGCGTTAATCGGATTCGTAGAAGCATTTGTAAAACATTTATAAAACATCTAGGTTCAACTTTTACTTCAGTGTCCATGAAAAAGTGTCTCTGTTTCTTATCGCAGGGGGATTGCGGGGTCAATTTAAGGGAAACGACCCTTCAAGTGACCAGGTAATCGAGTCGAGACTGACCAATTTGGGCGTAACCGGCGCCATGTCAATCTAACACTTTGTATACATTTCAGTACGTTGAAAGCATTAGGATAATTATTTGGCGGTGTTTATCTATTATAGAGTAGACTTGAAAACTTTTTCGGGTTAAAGGAGTGGTATTATCGCAGGGGAAGGAAAGCTTAAAGTATCAGGAGAGGAGATAGGTTTCGCGATGACCGATAATAAGGGGCTTATTGTAAATCAAACATCTTTGTTTTGTCAAGCTATTTATTTGATATGGAATCAGGTTTAAATAAAATATTAAATACTACTCGAAAATATAACGTTGTGTCCTCCCTACTTTTTATGAAAGTTTCTTAGTCCATTCTGTCAACATGGCCTGCACGGACAAAATAAAGCTAACGAGATTATGTATCAACCTGAAAAATTAACTTGGTGATATACTTCCTCAGAAAGTGAAAAACACAAACAACACAGTTATCAAGAGAGATGCAAAATGTTCTAAGTCTGTGTCCTTAAGATCAATAGTTATAGTGTCTGTTTGTGACACGGAATGGAACGATACTGTGTCCATGTGAAACAAAATGGCTTAATCGCCGACACAGAGGTTGATCCAGGAACATATTTTAGTGAGAGGGTAAACAAACAAGCACGGGGTCTGTGTGAAGAAACCATGGTGGGGGCCCAGGAAGCCAAACCACCAAAAGCTCATAATTTGAACTATTTAACTGAGGGAAACGCTTCGGTTGTTTCGCGGTTATTTTATTTTGGGGGTTCGGTCCAATTTCTAACCCCCACCACCATATCCGTCCCCATCTCATCCCATCATCTGCAACTGCGAGGTACTTTTGCCCTGCCCATGGAAGTTTTATAATTACTTGGTATATTTCCATACTGTGTAAATAAAAAACCGTGCAACGTATATACCCCACCCGTTTATCTTATATATTTCTTTTAAAATTATATATATATATATATATATATATATATATATATATATATATATATATATATATATATATATATATATATAAATAATTACCGTTGTAACAAACATTTAGATTGGCTAAAATTGCGTTATTTGGCACAGAAAAAAACCTTGAATTTATTTGTCCATAACACCGGAATGGAACTACTTATGTACTCATGTACCTTTACTGTGTGCACAATATTTGTTAAAGAATTGAACTTTTCATTTTACTGGATTGATGTAGTCGTGAAGCTTAAAAATCGATTACATATGGCATGAATGACTTTAGCGAGGACTTTTCATGTGTAGTGTTTAACCGATCACACGCAGTATGAATGGCCTTAGCGATGACCCCTCAAGCTTAGTGTTGAACCGATTACACGTGGCATGAATGACCGTAGCGAGGAATCTTCATGCACAGTGTTTAACCAATTACATGTGACATGAATGGCCTTAGCGAGGACCCTTCATGCTTAGTGTTGAACCTTTTACACGTGGCATGAATGACCTTAGCGAGGAATCTTCTTGTGTAGTGTTTAATCAATTACATGTGACATGAATGGCCTTAGCAAGGACCCTTCGTGCATAGTGCGTAATCGATTTTCAAGATTCATGACTCCTGTAAAATATGAATCTCAATACTTATAATTAGAGGAAAAACCGAGGAAAGCTGAAGACCTTCATCAGGAAATGGCGTCACTCGTGATGTGACGTCACGCTGAACTACTATTGCTTCCTAATTAACTTGAAAATAAGTTGTCACTCTCAATCAATCCAAAGTACAGTTACAAAAGTTCAATTTTACAAACTCAAGCTCAAGGGTTTTATAATTTCCATGGCTTGGTCACAAATTCAAACCCAAAAATTCATTAATTTTATGGGTTTAATGTCATTGTTTCCAGTATAATTGAAGAAAGAAGAAAGTGGGAAGAACCACCGACCCACGGAAAGCTACTGGCAAGCTTTCATACACACGTTGGTCAAACTGAGACTCAAACTCAGGCGGACACAAGTGAGTTTTGTGGGTGAACTGTAAAAGCAAGCGCCTTAAACCGCTCGGCTACCCAGGTCTCCAAATCTCAAACTCAAATATTGTAATTGTGGATTACACTATATTCGTTATATCTGAATAAACAACTTCCATTATTGTACAAAATTGTCTGAGGTCAGATTTGCTGAACAGACTCCGTGCTTTCATCAGTTATACAACGTTCTGGCTTCATCACAGTGATTTCAGCTCATTAAAACGATAGCGCTGGGATATTTTTAGATCAGAGTATAAAAGTAACAAGCCCTCGAACGACAAGTCTTAGCGACACAGCACGACATTGAAATCATTATTCTCAAGATATCTTAAGAAATTTTTCCACATAATATCTAAAGAAAACGGGAAACAAGAAAAGGTTTAAACATAAAAAAATGAAACTTAATAAAAACTTAAACATAACAAAATCATAAAAATAACAATAACTTAAACACGACAAAATAATTTCAGCGATGAAAATGAAACACTAATAATCTACTTTTATAAAATGCTATCAACTTGCCAGATCTTATCAACTTACCAAATCTTATCTACTCACCAGATCCTGTCAGATTTTAACAACTTGCCAGATTTTTTCAGCTTGCCAGATCTTATAAACTTGCCAGATCTTATCAACTTTCCAGATTTTATCAACTTGCCAGATCTTATCAACTTGCTAGATCTCATCAACTTGCCAGATTTTATCAACTTTCCAGCTTTTATCAACTTGCCAGATCTTATCAATTTGCCAGATCTTATCAATTTGCCAGATCTTAGCAACTTACCAGATCTTATCAACTTGCCAGATATTATCAATTTACAAAGTCTTAAGCAACTTACCATGCTATTTTTAAAATGCTATAAACTTACACCAGATTTATTGTTTGTAAAAGCGTAAATAATGAATATCCAAGCAAGAAAGGATTAGAAAAATGAAAAAGTAGTAAGAACAATGTTAAAATAAAAATATACACAATTGCGTTTTGTTCCTCTTTCCTGAGTACAAATATGTACTTATTTTCTATTCGCTTTTAAACGTATTCTCTGCGAAGTTGAACTAACAATGCTGTTGTTATTATTATGGGTTTAACACCATTTTCAGCACACGATAGGCTATACATGGCGGCCAGTATAATTAGTGAAGGAAGAATCCAGAAAAACCCCGTAAGAACCACCGACCCACGGGAAGCCACTGGCAAGATTTCACATATATCCACCCAGCCCGAGACTAGAACCCTTGCGGACAGAGGAGTGATGACTAAAGCGAGCGCTTTAGACTACTCGGTCACCAGGGGGCCCAAACTAACAAAGTAATCTCAGTACTACACTGTCATTTTGACGTCAGAACCTACGTGATGTTTGTAACATTCCATGAATCCATTATAGAGTGTGTTTTTTTTTGTTGGTTTGATAAATAGTTAAGGTTAGAAGCCATGAAATTTGAACTTATGCTCCAATAAGAGTATATACCACAAGGGGTAATGATAGTGAGGTGCAAAGCTGACTGCTCTTTTGTAAAAGAGATTGAAAATTTCGACAACTGAGTTATAACGATTCTTGATATTAGCAACGGTCATCTGAGTTGTCAAGGGGCTTATCAGTAAATCCCAATATCGTGATCGGAAAGAAGTTCACACAGATCGTGTAATATTTCTCGCAATTTATGTGACTTTTATCTAGCATTTTCGTGATTAATTGGAAATAATGGATTTAACCTGATCAAATACTTGTTTGATTAAATTTTGAACAGTTTAAACTTGGAATTGTTTGAAATTTCAGGTGGTATTCATATGGCCAATCTCTTTTAAGATAAGATGCGTACTCTAGTAACGTCAGGATATTGTATACATTTTGTTATTAATTACATAGTATATTTCCAAGTAAAAAAGAGGTTTGATCACTTTTGAAAACAATCTTATTCCCGCCACCAAATACCACTCCCACCACAAGCCTGATCCCCAGAAACAATGGCACCCCAAGTAACATGTCTCTGGATTTCCGCTAAAGAAAGCCATTTATTCTTGGGATAAAGCCTATAAGAGTAAATCGCCCAACACATTTCAGTAGTTGCAAGAATAATGGCGCTCCGGTCACCATATTACAAAGATTAACAACAACAATTCAAGCAATCACAACTTATAAATATCTCCAATCTTTGCTAGATATAAATAGCAAACCTCTCAAGGGCTGTTTTAAACTAAGTTGCTAAAAAGGTTGGTAGAACGCCGGGCGCAGTTTTAGTGCAGAAGGGATTCACATAGCCTTTTCTTCTTAGACAAAGAAGTGACACAAAAAAAGTAATAAATAAAGTAAATTGAAGATTTAGTGGCATAGATCCATCTATCGTGATAATCTTATGTGGCTCTTAGTTATCGCATATAAAATTACTTGCGCAACAGGGTAACGGATACCGATGATTTATGACACAAATATGTTACAAACACTTCACAACAGGGGTTTTTATTACCTTGATTTTATTCTATCCTTTTTGCATTACATTCTTTCAATGTGTTTGATTACAAATTATATTTCTATAGTATCTTTTGCTCAGTTAGAAATTAATAAACCACTAGAAGATAATTTATGAGGCTCGCTTTGTAGGTCATCCGTTACAATTACATTTATAGTTATCGAGCTGACGGAATGTACAAGGATGAATACTTAACATAAAACTAGTATAGGGACGGTGTTAATCAGGACAAGGATAAATACCTAACATAAAACTAGTATGGAGACGGTGTTAATCAGGACAAGGATGAATACCTAACATAAAACTAGTATAGGGACGGTGTTAATCAGGACAGGGATGAATACTTAACATAAAACTAGTATGGAGACGGTGTTAATCAGGACAAGGATGAATACCTAACATAAAACTAGTATGGAGACGGTGTTAATCAGGACAAGGATGAATACCTAACATAAAACTAGTATAGGGACGGTGTTAATCAGGACAAGGATGAATACTTAACATAAAACTAGTATAGGGACGGTGTTAATCAGGACAAGGATGAATACTTAATATAAAACTAGTATAGGGACGGTGTTAATCAGGACAAGGATAAATACCTAACATAAAACTAGTATGGAGATGGTGTTAATCAGGACAAGGATGAATACTTAACATAAAACTAGTATGGAGATGGTGTTAATCAGGACAAGGATGAATACCTAACATAAAACTAGTATGGAGACGGTGTTAATCAGGACAAGGATGAATACCTAACATAAAACTAGTATAGGGACGGTGTTAATCAGGACAAGGATGAATACTTAACATAAAACTAGTATAGGGACGGTGTTAATCAGGACAAGGATGAATACTTAATATAAAACTAGTATAGGGACGGTGTTAATCAGGACAAGGATAAATACCTAACATAAAACTAGTATGGAGATGGTGTTAATCAGGACAAGGATGAATACTTAACATAAAACTAGTATGGAGATGGTGTTAATCAGGACAAGGATGAATACTTAACATAAAACTAGTATAGGGACGGTGTTAATCAGGACAAGGATGAATACTTAACATAAAACTAGTATAGGGACGGTGTTAATCAGGACAAGGATAAATACCTAACATAAAACTAGTATGGAGACGGTGTTAATCAGGACAAGGATGAATGTCTAACATAAAACTAGTATGGAGACGGTGTTAATCAGGACAAAGATGAATACTTAACATAAAACTAGTATAGGGACGGTGTTAATCAGAACAAAGATGAATACTTAACATAAAACTAGTATGGAGACGGTGTTAATCAGGACAAGGATGAATACTTAACATAAAACTAGTATATAGACGATATTAATCAGGACAAGGATGAATACCTAACATAAAACTAGTATAGGGACGGTGTTAATCAAGACAAGGATGAATACTTAACATAAAACTAGTATGGAGATGGTGTTAATCAGGACAAGGATGAATGCCTAACATAAAACTAGTATGGAGGTGGTGTTAATCAGGACAAGGATGAATACTTAACATAAAATTAGTATAGGGACGGTGTTAATCAGGACAAGGATGAATACCTAACATAAAACTAGTATGGAGATGGTGTTAATCAGGACAAGGATGAATGCCTAACATAAAACTAGTATGGAGATGGTGTTAATCAGGACAAGGATGAATACTTAACATAAAACTAGTATAGGGACGGTGTTAATCAGGACAAGGATGAATACTTAACATAAAACTAGTATAGGGACGGTGTTAATCAGGACAAGGATGAATGCCTAACATAAAACTAGTATGGAGATGGTGTTAATCAGGACAAGGATGAATACTTAATATAAAACTAGTATAGGGACGGTGTTAATCAGGACAAGGATGAATGCCTAACATAAAACTAGTATGGAGATGGTGTTAATCAGGACAAGGATGAATACTTAACATAAAACTAGTATAGGGACGGTGTTAATCAGGACAAGGATGAATACCTAACATAAAACTAGTATAGGGACGGTGTTAATCAGGACAAGGATGAATACCTAACATAAAACTAGTATGGAGACGGTGTTAATCAGAACAAGGATGAATACCTAACATAAAACTAGTATGGAGATGGTGTTAATCAGGACAAGGATGAATACTTAACATAAAACTAGTATGGAGACGGTGTTAATCAGGACAAGGATGAATACTTAACATAAAACTAGTATAGGGACGGTGTTAATCAGGACAAGGATGAATACCTAACATAAAACTAGTATGGAGATGGTGTTAATCAGGACAAGGATGAATACTTAACATAAAACTAGTATGGAGACGGTGTTAATCAGGACAAGGATGAATGCCTAACATAAAACTAGTATGGAGATGGTGTTAATCAGGACAAAGATGAATTCTTAACGAAAAACTAGCATGGAGACAGTATTAATCAGGCCAAGGATGAAAACTTAACATAAATCTAACATAGCGACGGTATTAATCAGGACAGGGATGAATACTTAACATAAAACTAGTATGGAGACGGTATTAATCAGGACAGGGATGAATACTTAACATAAAGCTAGTACAGAGACGGTGTTAATCAGGACAAGGATGAATGCCTAACATAAAACTAGTATAGAGACGGTATTAATCAGGGTAAGGATGAATACCTAACATAAAATTAGTATAGAGACGGTATTAATCAGGACAGGGATGAATACTTAACATAAAGCTAGTACAGAGACGGTATTAATCAGGACAAGGATGAATGCCTAACATAAAACTAGTATAGAGACGGTATTAATTAGGACAAGGATGAATACTTAACATAAAACTAGTACAGAGACGGTATTAATCAGGACAAGGATGAATACTTCACATAAAACTAGTATAGAGACGGTACCCATCAGCAAATGTATAACTGATACGATATTAAGAAATCACACATATAATTGATACAATAGTAAGAAAGCAATATTTAGTATTCAGCTAAAAAGTGCGTCTGCGTGATTGTTTGTTTACAACAGAAAGTAGTTCCTTTATTCACGTGAATGCTATATGTATATTGTCGCGCGCGTTCAGTATCGGGGAATATTGAACGATTCTGACAATGTAAAGTTAACGGGTGAAAAAATGAGCATATAATAATTAGCTTTTCCCCATTTTTAATGCGCCGGGCATATTGTTGTGTCCTCTGTCCTTCCTCCGTTCGTCTGTCCGTTAAAACATTTACTAAAATACTTGATGGAATTTGACGAAACTTCGTAGTTTTATCCCTGTGGTAGCCATCTTCTAGATGGCTGTTATACTAGGATCGAACCCCATGGGTTTATATAAGGGGATTAAAGGCCAAATGTACCAAAAAGTTACAATTATCGTGACATGTTCAAATATTTTCTGTCCAACTTTCATTTATGCAGCTACAGCGGGAAGACACGTGATATGCATATGGTGGATTTTGCATTGTGACTTCATGATCTCTTGGATTGGAGAGGTGGGGGGGGGGATGGTGTGTGTGTGTGTGTGTGATTTGGATTTTTAACGTAGCTTTTTAGTCATATTGCCACGATATCTGCAGTGTGACAGTTTATAGTGATGTCTAGCACTGGGGCATCATGCTGCAGACATGTAGCATGATGTCCCATCCAGTCACATTATCCTGACACCAGGCCGACCAGTCCTAACACTAACCTCTTAATGCTGAGCGCCAAGCGAGGCAGCTGTTAGTACCATTTTTGTAAGTCTTTGGTATGACTCGGCCTGGGATCAAACCCACGACTTTCCGCTTCCGGGCGGACGCTCTAACCACTAGGTCACTGGAGCGGTGAAGGGGGATGGGAAAGCAATTTTCAGTAAAAGGCCCGGGAATTTGTTATGGCACACCATTGTGGTTGCTTTTTTATTCGTTTTATATTCATCAAAAATGTTAATAGTTCTAGTAGTAATCTTAATTATTTGCACTACTCCATGTATATCTTTAACTGATTATGTTCGAAAATATTATGACAAAACAATGGTTGGAACTGTTTAGTCGATTGAACAACGTTATGCTTGCAATCGTAAATCCCAAAGTTAGGAGTGTATGCAACAGCGCTTGTTCAGTTGTGATTATTTGGAAATCTTATAATGGTTTAACATTATTAGCAACTGTCATAAAAAGCTAATCTGTCAAATGGTTTAGTGTTACTAACGACTGTCAAAGTTTTTATAGAAAACGTAAAAGTTTATATTTCAGATATTACATGGTGGCCTTAACGAGTTTGCATCACCGTTCTTTTTCCTGACTTTTATAAACGTTTTTTTTTTTTTAATGCTAATGTATATCAAACAAACTCTAGCACATGCCGATACCCACGAACTACAGACCGTTTAAGTCACCAGCAAAGATGCGTGCATCTTGTGATTTAAAGGAGCACCGACAGACTGTTATCGCTGTTGGCATATGCCGCCATGTGCATCATCTATGCTATAACCAGGCCTCCGTACATCAATCTTCTGGTTGCCACTTAACGTCACATACAAAGTCATATTCTCTTAACACAAATATTTTCCAACAATTTTTCATTAAATTCTTTGTATGCAAAATTAAACGTAGCATTAATTCACATGGAATACATATCAACACAAAACAATTTGATTTTATCTTGTCTGGTATGGTAATGGGTAGGGTGTGGCCTTCGTGGGACGTGAGTTACCTTGGGTGAACAAATCTTCATATCAACCACTAACAAAGGCAATAAATTTATAATGTTCGCCTATAAATATCTGGCTGGCTATGACGTCTACTTGCCTTATTGTTAAGCTTCCGTTATATGCACGTTCATTTTTTTTGTTTATATTTTTGTATCATTTGCCTCCAGCCACAGAGAAGCATAAAAGTTATTAAAAATACAATATTTTATGTAGATTTATAAATATTCCCTGTCAGTTGTTACAAAAAATACTCATGAGGATATGCCACATTATATGCGACATTACCCTGGATACAAAACGTAAAATGAGGAATCCAAAAGGACTCCGGTATTGCACTTTCAACCAACTTGTTTCAGTGTAAAACAAACATTTACTTTATTCTGATGTACCCAAGTGATTTCCGTAGTAGATCTAAGCACCCGTTTTGCTCTTGAACGTGTGACACTAAGGTTGTATCAAACAAATGTCGGCGAATAATAATAATAATAATAATAATAATAATAATAATAATAAAAATGAAATAAAACCAGCAATTTCATACAAAAATTACAGAACAATATCAACATAAATGCTCCAACGAATTATTGATGAATTACGACAGTAACTCATGAGAAAGACTTCTGTCAAGGCGGTGATTGAGGATGTGTCCTTACTCGCTATCTAAATAAAGTCCCATAACCATCAACACGTATACACGTTCAACTTAGCCAGAGAAATGATAACCCGAATCCATAGAGAAAAAAAATGACGACAAAGGAAATCTATCTATGATTACCTTTCAGAGTAAACCCTTAGGGCAACACGTAAAAAAATCTCTACAATTCGCGATTCAATCACATTAAAGAATGTTTACTGCACAGGAAAGCAAACGTATGATATAATTCAATCTATTTTATGGACAAGGCGTCGAGATTTGCGTGTCAAAGATCCAGATACACCATTACAAGAATGAAAGTGTACCATGAACAAACCCATTTCCCACAAACACCATTACTTGAATCAAAGTGTACCATGAACAGACCCATTTCCCACAAACACCATTACTTGAATCAAAGTGTACCATAAACAGACCCATTTCCCACAAACACTTTTACTTGAATCAAAGTGGACTATGAACAGACCCATTTCCCGCAAACACCATTACTTGAATGAAATTGTACCATGAACAGACCCATTTCCCACAAACAACATTACTTGAATGAAAGAGTACCATGAACAGATCTGTTTCCCACAAACAACATTACTTGAATGAAAGTGTACCATGAACAGACCCATTTCCCTCAAAATCGCTTGATGACTTTTGGTAAACATATAAAAACAGAGCTAGGAGGAGAGGGTCAACAGTTCATGCACATTAAAGGCTGAAATTTAATGTTGACCCTTTTTAACAAAATGTGTATGTGTACTAGAATCCTCCTTTTGTGCACACAACATAAACTCATGTAGTCTTGATACCACAGTACGCAACGAAGGAGAGGCAAGGATATCCAGTATTGTCGTCTCTTTAATCAACACTTTACCCCATGCACGATTATACGAAACTTTAAAGTGATACCAAAACTATAGCCTTTAAGACTCAGCTTTCATTTTATTTGGAGCTTTTTATCTCTGAAAAGAAATGGAGGTTTTGATGGTTTACTAATACAACCTGTGTTGGGTTTACACAAGGAAAAACAGTTATCACTGTTGGCATGTGCCGTCTTGTGCATCTATACGAAGTCGTTTGCGTCAATAAAATACAACTCTTGGAAATCCTGTCATAATCTGGTATCTGCAACTGAATTAATTCTCGTGCTAAATGTTTACCGTAGCAAACACCTAACAAATCTTAATATCGTTAACCTTATGAGATTTCTTTTACATATAGTAGCGTATTAACGAGAACGGGATGGGGTGGACAGGTCGTTTGCCCCGGGCGCCAAAGATCTTAAGGAACCAAAACCCGTTTGAACCACATATCATCGCCCGGGTTTGCCGCTGTTTACATAGGAAAATGACGACAGCTACCATAATTATTGGCGGCGATCAATTTAGGAAGAAACCGCAAAAAAAAAAAAGATAAAATGACATGGTTACTTAGATTGTAAACGTCTTCACAGGAAATTGTAACGCAGCAAAGAGTTAAAATAATTATCAAGGGAAGATGAACGCGGACATATGAAGTTGCTTGCATAAGAAATATCAATCTCTTACCTTCGATTTCTTTTGTGGTCTTTTTAACAGATGCTGGTGTGTGAATAGAAACGGAATTCCTCAGGAAGAAGATCCGAACGTCCGCTTTGCATATGGCGTAGAAGGAATGATGCTTTCTTGCCTACAATTCGCTTGAGAAAGACTATATGCCAGCAACGATCGTTTTGTTAACTTAATAAGAAATATTTCATTGTTTCCAGAACACAGTGTGGAATCATAATGTGTGTCCTTCCTGAATATTATAATTATTTCCAAAATCACTTTCTGTGTAATCTGCTATATATACTTTTCTTAAATATTCCAAAGTCCGAATGTCATACTTGTAGATTTGTGGATTTTCCCGTAATTTCTTTTGGAGGAATGAATAAAGAACTTGAAAGTAATCAAAAGTTGACTTTCACGGTTAATATCACGTGTTTGTTAAAACAGATGGCATACCTCCGGTTCTCCCAACACTACCATCGAACTCTGAACTAATGATTTTGCTGATCTATTTCACAATGTAATCCCATGCTCTAGAATTCAAGTATATCTTATCCCCTTGAGTGTTTGTAAAGCCCTTCAGCGTTGCCCAACACACTCGGCTCTAATAAGCTATATATTTATTGCACAGAATTACCTAGTGTTATCTTTTCAATCCAGGTAGTCAATTATATATATAAAAAGGTAGTTTCGTATCACTCTCTCTGACAACGCTTTTCTTTCATACAGCAGTGTTTCTGCGTCACAATATTGCAATACCTGAAAAAGAAAGCAATGGGTTTACTGTACACAACTGTAAAGCAAAAGTTCGATATAAACGTTTGAATAAATTTCGTAGTTTCGTGAGTATGAAATTTTCAGATTTATTGTTTCTTCCCCGTATATTCTCTTCTTTTGCTTAGACTTAAAATTTTACCTTATTCATTGCGAATGTGTACTGTTACGACGCTATTGTCTTTAAGTAACAGAAGAGAGAGAGAGAGAGAGAGAGAGAGAGAGAAAACCAACAAGTCTTGTAAAATTCAACAAATAATTAATTTCCCTTCAATACAGATTGAAAACATAAAGCGAATTTTCAGTGTTGTGAATTAAATAAAAAATAGTCCTTAAAGTTCTAGCACAAATCCACAGGTATGATGTTCCAGTTTGATTCCGGATGTTTTCCAATATTGAATGCGTTGACGTGCCTTTGGTCTCCAATGTGTTGTAGTATCAATGCCCTGGAATATGGCGATGTGTTAATAGTCTTTTGATATATCAAAATAATATAATCTAAAATGCCCTTGACTGAATTCACGCTAATTCCAAATTTATGATTACATCAAAGAAGTATTAATGAACACTTTGTTATTGTAGTGAATAATGCAATTAAATAAATCCACGCACATTAAAAACAGCGAAACGACTGATTATATTTCGAATATTAAGGCAGGTATGACTCTTTTTTAAATAAGCAGCATTGATATAAAAGCTAATACACAATAATAGAGCCAGGATGTAGGCCAGTCTCCTCTCTAAAACTTTCAAAGTTGTCAAAACGTTTAGAAATTTCCAAGTGGAAAACTTAATGTCCAGACTCATTTTAAAGTAACATGTTTATCTCCATTAAAAATGATCTGAATATTCAATATACAATCACGCACGTACGCACGCACGCACGCACACACACACACACACACACACACACACACACACACACACACACACACACATATATATATATATATATATATATATATATATATATATATATATATATATATATATATATATATATATATATATATATATTGAGGAAAGAAAAAACCACATAAATTAAATATAAGTAACAGTATGTAATGCTACCAAAAAGTAGTTTGTTTTTTCTGTTGTCATCAGGATCTCGCCATCGACATATTTACCTATTTACCATGACCAACATTTTGTACTTTATATTAGTATAAACATGGAAGTATTCCATGGTTTTGTTTACATATTAATATACACATGGGAGTTTTATATGGTTTTGTTTACATATTAATATACACATGGAAGTTTTACATGGTTTTGTTTACATATTAATATACACATGGAAGTTTTACATGGTTTTGTTTACATATTAATATACACATGGAAGTTTTATATGGTTTTGTTCACATATTATGGAAAGAACTGGACCTAGTACTGCGTTTAGCTTTTCTTTTGCATTGCCATTCGAAATGTGCTGCTTCAAGAGGCAGAATTCAATATTTTGAGACATATTTACATCAATCAATCTAATGAATCCGACTTTAGCTTAATTGCTGATTACATTTTTAATTGGTATAAGACTTTTGTCTATTTGGCATAAATATCAGTAGTAATTCTGAAAACAATTCAAAACAGAAGCTAAACTAATAAATCAACTGTCATTTGTTATATACATTTATAATCTCCGTGAGTTTTATTCATGGCTGTGAATTGTAGTAATTATCTGTTGTTGTAATTGCTTACGTGCATAAGTTCTATTTTTAAATAGTAGGAACGTAAAATTCTGTATGATCTATTACTAGATGTTTACGTACGTGTTGACAGTTATTAATTATAAAACTATTAGTAATTATGTTGACAATTTTTGTGCTTTTTCCCACTGGACAGGTCGGTCAGGCGGTATCTTAGAAAAACGTGTTCATTCCCATTGGATGTGTTAGATCATGTTAGTTGTTTCCCGATGTTGGGGATTTGTAATTTAACAAGTAGGATTAATGACAATATGCGTGTTTTACCAGTTTACCTGTATATAAATTCCTAGGACTGCACAATTGTCTCATTCTCATTTTGTGTGTTCTTGCACATCAAGTCTGCAGAAGTATTTTATGTTAGATATTTTTGAGAGGAAACATATGTTTGGAAAATTCATAGGAAACAGAATGTGCCAATTGGAATATAATAGTAATGTGAACTATTCAAAGGAGTTCTGGACAATGCCATTTTGACAATTAAGGACTGTTGGTGGACCAGTATATTCTTGGATCTGAAATTAATATCAAATATTTAATATTGTTTAGACTTTAAAAGAACTTTTTCAGGATTATTTTGTATTTAGTTCATAATGCTGTAAGTTCCTCCTAAATTTTCATTTTATAACATTGATAACTAAATTGTTGAGTTTTACAAAATTTGTTGGTTTTGCCTCATTCTGTTACTTAGTTTATGACCATAGAATCGTAACACATTGATTTTACAAACTTACGTATTTAATGAAAGTTTAAGTTAAAATAGGGGCTTTGCGGAAGCTCATTTAATGAGCGCACATGCTTGGTTGGTTGGCGTATAACGGCACTTTAAACACCTTTTTGGCTATACGATACAACGGAAATAGCAGATAAATGCCTTCCAAAGGACCTACCGAGGCAGCCAATCTTAGCGGGTATCGAACTCACGATCCTTTGATTACAAGGCTTACGCTCTACCAAATGAGCCATCTCTGCTCTCGTCCACACATGACGGACAAAATATCGCACTTATGTTCTGCATAATGCAGCATTCATCTAAGGTGAAACACACTTACAAAAATAAATATGTAATTTACGGTATTCAGTTTTTAAAGATCAATATATAGCTTTCTCGTTTATGTAATTTATGGTATTGAAAAAAATCACTCTAGCCATGTTACATTGTACTAAATGAGCAATATATGAGGAGAGTAGAACTTAAATCTCCTACATCGAAATTTGCCAAGTACATTAATAATTTGCGTTTCCGCTAATTTAAATGCAATTTGAATTTAACTAATAATATTAGTCATTTCTGGACACAAAATCAAAAATTGAAAATCTAATGACCCTCCTCAATGAATGAGTGCTAACTCAGTCAAGTAAAGTCAAGAAAACAGCTATGTTAAAAATAAAAGCCTAAAGAAAACAGAAATCATGTAAATGCTTTGCTAAAATACACCTTTGTGTCACAACTCATTCTTCAAGCAGACACGAGTTTTCCAAAAGCAATTCCAAAGAAGACAAAAGTGTTGTGACTACGGTGACTTTAGTGTACACAACTATTCTTCAAGCAGAAGAGAGTTTTACACAAGTAATAACAAAGAAGACAAGAGTGTTACATCTGCAATCAATGAAAGACTCGAGTGCTCCAAATACAGTTATAAACAAGAAGATGAGAGTGTTTCAACATTAATCCTAAAGGAGACAAGAATGTACTAGCTGCAGTTATAGCGAAGACAGGAATGTTCAGTCTGCAATCCGAAAGAAAGCAAGCGACTTCTAAATGCAATTATAAGGCATACCAGAGTGTTCTATCTGCAATTCTAATAAACACGAGTGTTCCAACTGCAATTCTTAAACAAAGTGTGTCCTAACTGGAATCATGAAAATGTTTCGTTCCGCCTGAGTTTGAACATCCGACTTATAAAAGATCTTAACTTCAAGCACAGCATTTATCCACGTGTAAGCCTTAATGGTTACTCGATCTAAGTCTTATGTAACTGGCACGTGAACGTGTCTTATAATGGATAAAGAACTTGCAGGATATAAATGTGACATTTCCCACAGTGAATGCAGTGTGTAATAACATGTAAGTTTACATAAAATGTACTGTATATTTATTACACAATTCAATATATGTCAACAGTAATGATTTCGGATAAAAGTCTTGTGGGGAAATATCGAAGTCATCATGCATCGACTTCCTAATGCCATCTTAGTACGATCATTGACCAATCGAAGTCATCATGCCTCGACTGCCTACGGTTGTGTTTAAAATCAGTCTCATTAGTGCTGATGACATAGTTCGCCATTTGTTGATCTCGAAAATTTCTTCCAAACTAAGTATCACGAATGAAACAAAACATAACATTATAGTCGCTTACTCATAGCACGTCCCAGCTGATATGTTGCCCAAACCTATACGTAGATTAACAGTGTAATGTCTGAGTTACGGTCAGCCACATAAAGTTTCCTGGGGTGGGGTAGATTGGGTGGGTGGGGCAAAACCAAAATCAAAAGACCAAAAAGGTTGTTTATATATATATATATATATATATATATATATATATATATATATATATATATATATATATATATATATATATGCCCTTACACCTCACCCCCCCCCCTTGTGAACGCCCATGGTCTGAGTACGCCGTTTTATCTAGAGATACAATAATGAAATTTAAGATAATTTTAGCAAAGATTTAGAACTATAAAGACACTATTATTGCTGCAAGGCTTGACGGAATATACAGCTATACCTCTCTATTGTGCGAGGGAAAGCTAACATTATAAAATATATAAATGCCGAGTTTTGATAATACATATAGTATTAGAACGATTAATTCTTGTGAAAAAGGAAAGTGGTTCGGTATAGTTTACAAAACCATAACTGCCATTAAAGACCATCAGAGAACTCACTCTCTCTCTTAGACACAATTCAATTACATACAAGACAATTTAAGAGGTAGTGCTGCTGTTTCTTTTTAAATAGCACCCACTATATTGAATGATTTTTTAAACAAATACAATGACATCATGTTTACCTGCTTTGCCAAAAGCCATCATGTTTACCTGCTTTGCCAAAAGAATAGTTTCTTTCACGTTAAGTATTGCACTCACTGGACCGTCGTTTCATATGTTCAGGTTCGACAAAAATTGTGTCAGTTAAATATATTTAAAACCTGAAGATGTAGTTTTGGTATTTGTGATGACATTGTTTGTACTTCTGTGTAGCACACTGACTAATCATGTAGCACTTGCTGAAACAAATAACCTCGTGTTTACCCATTTTGATCCAAAATCGTGCCCTCTCCACGACATTAGATGACCCAGCCTTACACAAAGTTACAAAACAATGTTATTTCAAGTGGAGACCTTTCTTCCCTCCATAATTTGTATACAAATTACTAGTCTCGATATAGCAAATTCCCAAGCATGTTAGTTAAATCCGTTAATTTAGTGATTGTCTCAGCGTGATTCAATCCAGATTTCTTTCATGCCAGTGTTTACTTCTTTCGAGTCTAAACGTCAACGGTGTTCATTGTTGAGATAATTCTACAAATTTTTCAAAACCATCCATGGCATGAAAACAATGTCTTAGCCATCTGATGTATATTAGGTTATATTAACGGTATTAATCCCCATTCCTCAGGAAGAGAATGTCTGGGAGAAAATGTCATTTGTATCGGCAACAATGTACGTCTAGGCGCTCACTTTTATAAACGAGGAAATGATGTTGCCACTAAAAGATTAACAGTTATTCGGTCGCACTTTCAGATCCGTTCGGTCTTGGAAATCCCCGATAGCGTACGTTGAAGTAATTCGGTCGCATCTTCAAATCCTTCCGGTCTCAGAAGTTCCCGTTAGCATCCGTTTTTCATGTAACCTTTTCTTACTAAGGAAAACAATGCACATCTCAGCATTGCCTTTCCTACATCAATGAAGTTTTATATCAAATACACTTGCTGCCACTTTTCAATTTTCATGTGTTTGCTTTCAAATCTGATAGAAAACGAAAACCAAGAAAACACGTTTCCGTAAATTCCTTAAAACGCTGCGAAAACTTTGGTGCGAAAGGACGCACAGAAAATAACCACTAGCATATTATTGCAACGATTATCAAAAGCAATTAGAGACATCTTTGTTTTATACAAATTTAGCATGAAATATTTGCATGCATTTGGTATAATTTAAAGAAGTTAAAACAAAATTATCCATGTAATTAAGAAATGATTTTAAGTTTCAAATGCAAGAAAAATTGGCTGTGAAAATATTGATATTCACCATAAACAATATCAAACGATGGCACGGCATATGTACACATTCATTAGCCGAGTCCGAAGGCAAACTGCACATACCCAGATCTGTTGTCACACAATGGTCCAAAAGATCTGGGTCTGTTTAGTTTCCTAGGAATAATCAATAAAACTAATGAAAGTCATCTGATGCGCATGACAGACATCAGATTAAAATCTATGTTGTTTGCAGTTGGACTAAACGTTTAAGCGAGTCATATTGCAAAGGACAGTAAAAGGACTGAAATATGCTCGAAGTCACTTGTAACTAAATGAAAGTTTCCACTGCTGTTGACCTATTAAGAAGGGTTTTTATATTTAGGTTATACAAATAGTCAAGGTTCCTCTTGAAAATTAAGACATAGATGGTGTTATTAGCTTAGAGGATTTTATTTGTCCTCTATCAAATTGGATAACCTGTAAATATTTAGGTTACTTCTTGAAAAACGACCGACAAACTTCATTTATTTATTTTAGATCAGTACGTATTTCTCTTGACTCCACAATACATGGCTACGGTAACTATACATTTTCCAGCGGGCACTATTATGAAATGCCAGAGCTGTCATTTGGTTAACAAAAATATTTAATTATATATGTAGAAACCTCTTTTTTGGAATGTGCCTTTGCCCTATGTGCAGACTTCTTTATATATTTGGTACTTTTATCCATATATTATATATCTTTCTTTATATTTTGTACTTTTGTCCATACATTATGTATCTTTATATGTGGTTCCTTTGTTCTTATATTATGTAGTGACAGAAACAACGACATATTCGGTCTAAACTTCTTGATGGTAATGATCAACGCTGTATCTTTGTAGAAGCACGACACCTTTCTACCACATGCTGAAGTATGGTTTTACTGGTTTGCCAAATAGAAAGTCAAACCTGAAATATCTGATAGTTCGACCGTATCAACCGGTTGCCCAAGACGAAGTCACACATGATGCAATATAAAACGTCCACTTTAAAACTTATATGTTAGAAAATAATGCAGATAATTTAAGTTCAGATGAATCATCATTCAGAACTGGTTGCCCAGTTGGGCTTTGGCTAAAATATCACATGGATTCTGGTTGCCTAGGCAACCTGGGGCAAACGGAATTTAATGCCCGTGATATGAATAGCGCAACTTAGTCATCTGGAGATGGTCGTTTTGAACCATGGCCCTTATTGATTAAAAGCTATATATACTACGCTTGCACTTGTTAGTACATTTTGAGTGCAAACAAGTCTCGTAATCATTGACGTTGTTTGGATATTTCGTAGATTGTATGTTCAACGTCTTTAGAGTTTATTTTTAACCGTTTCGCTGCAGTGATTTTAACCAGGGCCTTTGTTGCTGAGGCATAGAGAAACAAAATTACCAGTGAAATTATAGCAAACTTTATCCAAAATGAATGCAATGATTTAGAATAAAGGATGAACAGAGAATGAATCAGTATTAGCTGTTCCACTAGTGTAGTAGGTACCTTTATTAAGCATTACTCGATTTATGTTTAATTTCTTTGCGTATGAAATTACTACAAATACTAAATATCTCGACTTTTCAAGGTCTGTTATGGAACGTCCTTTGCAAATTGATCTGGGAACGAAATGTCTTGGCTAAATTTGTTTCATACAGGTTGAGCAAGATACATCAACTCCCATTCAAGTCACCGTAAGCACAGAGGAGGACGAATATGGCTGGAGACTATGGAAGCCATTCCTTTTTGTCATTGATGGAAATAAACACCTTTATGTCCAATTACAATGAAATATAAATTATATGAAATAGTTTACTATCTACAACCCATGAGACCGTGGCAAGTCAACACGCCATAAAACTGTAATCGTAACAATATTAAATAACAAACCTTGATATTCACCAGTGAAGTGAGACAATTTATAACCCACCCACCCACCCCCGACACCTTCGCGGATCTGCAAAAGTTCCTTCTTTGCTCATAGTCATAACGACCGAATATAAAAACGTTAGGACCGAATATTAAGACGTTTGGATCGAATATAAAATTTTCCCTTTTTATTACATGATATAAGAACAAAAACATCACATCTAAATATGTTTCCACATAATATAAAGACAAAACCGCATCATATAGAGAATTTTGTGTAAAACATAAAGATGAAATTACATTATAGAAAGAAGTTTGCAAACCATATAAAGAAGAAAACACCGCATATAACGACGTTTGTATATAATAAAATTAAACTTGTCATCTAAAGACAGCTCTGACGTTACATACACTATTGCCATACCCTTCATCATAAGGACCCCCATTTTCTAGAAACATGTTGAGTAGAGAACTGAAGCTCAACCCAAAGTTAAGAAGATCGTGAAGGTTGCATTGTCTCTAATGATATTTTCATCAATGATTTCACTGACTCTAACCATATTATAATTAAAGATTTTATTGTCTCTAATCATGTTCTAATCAAAGATTTCATTGACTCTAACCATGTTCTAATCAAAGATTTCATTGACTCTAACCATGTTCTAATTAAAGATTTCGTTGATTATAACAATATTCTAATTAAAGATTTCGTTGTCTCTAACCATGTTCTAATCAAAGATTTCATTGACTCTAACCATGTTCTAATTAAAGATTTCGTTGATTATAACAATATTCTAATTAACGATTTCGTTGACTCTAACCATGTTCTAATTACAGATTTCGTTGATTATAACCATATTGTAATTAAGATTTTATTGTCTCTAATCATGTTCTAATTAAAGATTTCACTGACTCTAGCCATATTCTAATTAAAGATTTTATTGTCTCTAATCATGTTCTAATTAAAGATTTCATTGACTCTAACCATGTTCTAATCAAAGATTTCGTTGATTATAACCATATTATAATTAAAGATTTCATTGACTCTAACCATGTTCTAATTAAAGATTTCATTGACTCTAACCATGTTCTAATTAAAGATTTTATTGACTTTGTCATATTCTAATCAAAGTCATTAGTTGTCACAATTTTAATAATTTACACTCAAACTTTGTTGCCGAAACTAAAACGTTTCTAGAGTACGTGCTTATTCTGAATATACATAACCAAAGTGAGGCTAAATTCAACTTCAAAAGATAAATGCTTCAAACTGTGATCTTTAATTATAATATTGTGCGAGCTACCGTCTTGAACGTATTTTCTATACAATATGTCAAAATAGTGTATTCTCCAATATTGAAGTTGGTGCAATGTTAACATTTTATGCAACGAACTTGTCGTATTAATGATTTGCTGAATAATTTGTCTTGATGAGAAGATTTGAAAGTTATCAGAAATTTTAATTTACAGAGCTGAATCCTACTATTTACATTTGTACATTATACAGTATAATGTCTGTTTGGCAAACTTGACTGCCTCCGTATAGAATGTTTTAAAAATTAAATAGTTGCTTTTAAAACAGGCCCTTCATCTGCGTGTTGAGTCCCAAGGTTCAGTAACATATTTCTCTAAACCGTTTATCCACAAGTAAATTTTCGCCTTTTAATTCATGGCCGCCCTTCTACACATATTTAAACGCGTCTCCACCCTTCTCTCAAATATATTTTGCCTGATACCACTCAACAAATTAATTAGGAATACCGCGAACTCGATTTGTTGCCAGTCTATCTGATCAAGGTTACGAAACTTTACGTAATGCTTTCGAATTGTTGTTATCTACAAGTCACTTTTGGCCTTTGAAGGAAAAAATACAAAAAAGGACTTTTTAAAAAAAGATGAGAGTGTTTGGTGCCGAGAAACCTGTGAAGGAAGTCAGAATTTAAGTGGGCTGTTTGATTTTTTTTCCCTCTGGATCGTCTAATTAAGGTACACGCTCTATCGTTAAATTGTTCCCACACAGATACACAATACTTCATATATATATTTATATGAAATCAATAAAAAAAATTATTAAAAATAAAGAATAAATAAAGGCACTGTTTATGCTTGTCCATCAAGTGATTGTTTTTCATGCAGCAAACTTTGACAATGTTTTAACGTCTCAGGTAGGAAATAATCCGCGATAAAGCATGTGTGTGATAAATTAGTTTGGGTTTATATTTTTAAACACAACGAAAAGCAAAGGTAACATGAACTTAATCTAACAAACCAATCAAGGATTATTTTGAGAGTGTTAGGTATTAGACTCGTCAAATTTGCTAGTCAAGTGTAGAGACTGTATGCCATACAATCTTCAGATGAAAGGGAGATGCTAACTTATGGTCTTAGTAAAAGGGCACTAGGTTTAGCATTTGCATATTTCACAAACCCCATAGGCATGTGCTCTACTCATACTCCGAAGTTTTACTTGAAAATATTAGCAAAAGGTCTTATCGAAACGGGAAATTTGTCTCCTTTTCGTCTTGTTATTAGTCTATACGGAAAGGTCATTTAAGAACAATGTCCACGTAAGTCACCAAGACATGACTCCAAAAACTGATAAAATCCACATTAAGGGTGCCTGATAAAAACCATTACTAATGATACTGTTAGGTGTATGCTGAATGTGTGATGAGATTTGTTTGCCTGTTTTTCATTCAATGGAGTTGACTGTAATTAAGAGTTTTCTGAACTAAATCACACATATATAGTTTTCAAGAGAGGGATGTCGTCATATGATGACTCATAATGGGGCTGTAGTTAATTTATTAACTGGGAGAAACTTTTTAATCGATACCTGATAAAATTAATATAGAATAGAATTTCTGCTGAGTCCCTTAAGTGACATGCATGGATATGCTTTTTATTTATATTTTTGATTAGATAAAACAAAAATATATTTTCATTAAACGAACTATATTTTTGCTATATCGAAACCAGTATTATTCTTAACTGAGACTAAATATCATTTTGATTTAACGCAATTTTTATTAGAAATAATGAAACAATATTTCTCTTAAATGAAATAGTATTTGAAATAATGACAAAATATTTTGCTCAATCCGAAATGTGTTGGCATAAAGAAATAAACGAGTAAAACATACTCGAATGAACTCATTAAACGTTTATGTATGTTTCAATTATTAATCAATTCGTTCATTAACAGATATATTCGGTTTCGTCAACATCGTTTACACTAACAGGGTGTAAAAGGCCTTTAAAATAACCTACATAGAAATCTCGATATTTTTCTAAAAGTGTTTGCAACGAAATTAAATCAAAATTCATTTAATGTTGGAGAAAAAGTATCTATCCCAAAAATAATCAAGATATAAGTATAAGAAAAGAAAGGTAAGAGGACTAAATAAATACGTTTGTATTATCATATGTATATTTGTCTAAGGAAAGTTTGAGACACATTCATAAGTTCTCTTTTTTCCCTATTAATCTCATTTAAACACTCTAACATTAAAATCTCACTTGTAAGACTGTTACTTTTACGTCACAGCTCACGTGCTGTTTTTCACATTCCTGACCATAAATAAAGACTCCCAATTTTCAAATATTGCCCAACTTTATGTACCAACAAATTTAATACTATTCGCGTACAAAATATTCAGCTATAGAACTTTGCATAGCAAGGTGCAAAAACGACTACTCTTTGTTACAAAAAGGATTAAAAAATATTAAAAAGATTAAAAAGTAACCACAAGTCAATTATAATGACGCCTAGTCTTGACAACGTCACAAATAGGCTTATCAGCGGATATGACTACGCATTTGGAAAGACGTTTTTTTAATACAAATCATGCAGTATTATTCTCTCACTATGTGAGTTTTATCGCGCTTGTCGCTGATAAAGTTCGAACAATGAATTTGACTAGATTAAATGCTAGCTTGATTACAATTATTTTAACACTTTCAAACTTGAATAGTTTTCATAATCGTGTTAAAGGCATGCGCGTTTAAAAGTTTCTTGCAGATAAATGTGCGACCTGATCAAATAGAGGTTTCATATAACACCGCATTAGACGCATTATCGTGTGAATACAGTCTTGATTATTAGATTTCGATTGCAGATATTTCTTTTTGTTTTTACTTGTCATGACATATATGTCACAGGCATTCAGGCTCGTTCGAAATCCATGTCAAATCGCCTGCTGTAAAGCAGTGGGTCGTCTTTGATCTGGCATTTATTTGTTACTGATAACTACTCCATTCTTGTGTCTACGTGAGTAGTAATAGTGCATACTATAAGGACATTGGGAAAATACATCACAGACCCCCTGGGACACTATACGGACAAGACATTTGTTTTATCACCCTGGGCCGATATACGGACAATGGGAATTTACCACGAGGACTATTGGGAATGTAGACGGACAAGGGAAAGTGGGGTTGTTGTATAAGGACAATAGGAATGGAATCGGTGAGGTGACGTCACGGTACTGAAAATTGGTAACAGTGTAGCAAGGGTTTGACCTGAATATACACTACTCTAAGGAGAGACAAATACAGAAAATACATATAGAATCTATGTTGGGATTTGGACCGAGACAAGGAAATCCCAGTCAAGGGTTTATATTATTTGTCTCCCCACGAGGCGTGTCCGAGTGGGGAGACATATAATAGAAACCCGCGACTGGGATTTCCTTGTCTGGGTCCAAACCCCAAATGTAAATTATTTTTCTCACCCAATATTTTCCTTTAAAGTAAAAGTAATTATTCACTATTGTTCACGTCCAATGTTTACATACGGCGAATGAATATAAATATGTTAATGAGGGCTGTGGTATGACAGTTGCGTCCGAAGTACACAGTTAAACGCGTGAGCAAAGAAAAATAACACCATAAAACGTCGCAAAATAATGAGGTATTATCACATTTAATATATGTATGTTATAAAGAACTGACAATAAATAATTAATATTTGTTACAACAAACTGTTTTATTTTCATCAGTTCCAATTTTGAAAAGTTGTATTGTAAATAATAAAACGATATTGGCTACTCAGCTCTACTGTACTGTAGTTAAACTTCATGGGTAATTAGAGATCTGTGTCACTGTCCTATATAACTATTCTTTTCTTTGGAGGAGGTGAAACTGTGTGTGACATACTTGTGTTGTCCTTAATATTGATTGTAAAATTACCCCCGTGTATAATAGACCCTCCAGAAACGGACTCTAGCGGAAAACCATCTGCTAAACTTTCAAGTTAACGGATTCTTTGAACATTTATTATTCTGTCCTAGAAATATGGCAAGTGATACAGTGAAATTTGCTTATGGATTAATGTGCTGACGACTAAATGATTCCTTCTGACTGGTAAGTGGATTATTTGTCAGGTCTGATACATGTACATCATGGACGATTAAATAATTTTATAGCAAAGACAATATAACCCAGAACAACAAACAACATAACCTAGAACAACAAACAATTATTAACCAGAATAACAACCTATATAACCCAGAATAAAAAACAATATAACCCAAAACAACTAACAATATAACAAACAAGACTATGAAGGGATTCCAGAAAAAAAACGCTACACACCAAAAAAAATTGTGATATATATATATATATACAACTACTAGTTGTATTTTAACTACATTTTAACCATTACCTTTGAACCATTATATTGCAACTACCTTTTATCGATTATGTTGTAACTTCCCTCTTTTGTAGTTATTGTAACTATATTTCACCATTACATTTTATTTTTACCATATTTTTACTTCATTTGTTTGTGATATTGTAACCGTTTCATTTGATTGTGATATTGTAACAATATTTTACTGTAGTACTTCATATCTTTGCTTCGGGTAGATGGGACTCGTAAACCTTGGATGGTAGCTCATCTAGGAGAAGGAAAACTCCGATTCCAAACCTCTGCTGCCTTGTGGCTATACCCACTCATGGGAAAGGATAAGGGGGTAAACCCCGACAGAAAATCCGGAGATGGAGTCCCTAAGGCGGTATGACATTGACTTCAACGTCATTCCGGCAACTCCTGCGACGCCGTTGGTGCCAAGCTGTATCGGCATTCGTCGTTTCCTTGGGCACACCAGCTGCGTGGATAGGGGGGATCTGCTGCATGGGCAACAGCTGATTCTCCATACCACCCTGCCCAGGCTTCATAGCTCCACTGGAGAGGACACTCCAGCGTCGTCGTACGGCGTCGGCATAACACGAGAAGTAGCAGTTTACCGGTTCGAAGTCAAAGCTCGATTGGCGTAGAGCTTAGCGCCAGGGGTTACTTCTGACGGTGGGAGAGATCATCAGGTCTCACTGGACAGCTACCGCCCGCCTCAAGCTGGGCAGCCCCCAGTCAGTAAGGTGCTGCCCGCCATGGCCTGCCTGCTTCACTGGGTGCGTGGAGCTTAGAGAACCATCTCGACAAGTGGGCCACAAAACTCTGCACCAGGAAAGACTAAAAGAAGAAATAAAAAGACTCCAACTCTTCGTTTTGCAACCTGGAACATCAGGACCATGTGTCCTGGATTGACCACTGACCTACAGCAGATCGACGATGCACGGAAGACTGCCGTCATTGACAGAGAACTCTCCCGACTGAACATCGACATTGCCTGCCTCCAGGAGACCCGACTGGCTGACAGCGGCACCATCAGTGAAGCCAATTACACATTCTTTTGGCAGGGGAAGCCCTTGGATGAACCTAGGCAGCATGGTGTAGGCTTTGCCGTCAAGAACACGCTAATCGCCTTCACTGAACCTCCATCATCAGGTACTGAGAGAATCCTTGCCCTCCGGCTGTCAACATCCTTAGGCCCGGTCAACATCATCAGTGTGTACGCCCCAACCCTCTGCTCCACCTACGAGGAGAAAGACAAGTTTTATGAGGCTCTGGATCAGGTAATATCCAGTATCCCCAACAATGAAAGACTTTACTTAAAAGGAGACTTCAATGCTAGAGTGCGAGCTGACCATGAGGCCTGGTCCACCTGTCTCGGCTTTTACGGAAGGGGCAAGATCAACGAGAATGGTCAGCGACTGCTGGAGATGTGCTGCTCCCACAGCCTATGTGTGACCAACACTTTCTTTAAATGCAAGGAGATCCACCAGGTGTCGTGGAGACACCCACGTTCACGCCATTGGCACCAGCTAGACCTCGTCATCACCAGGCGTACAGAACTGGTTAGTGTCCTCCTTACCCGCAGCTACCACAGTGTCGATTGTGACACGGACCATTCCCTCGTGGCCAGCAAGGTGCGAATATTACCCAAGAAGCTGCACCACGCCAAGAAGAAGGGTCACCCACGTATCAACACCTGCTGTGCAAGCAACCCAGAGAAAACACAGCAGTTCATCAGCAAACTGAAGGAAGCCCTCACCAAAGTGACACCTAATGACACCATTGACTCCAAGTGGTCCCATATCCGTGACTCTGTGTACAATTCAGCCATCACAGCTTACTGGAAGAGGGAGCGAAAGAATGTCGACTGGTATGAGGCAAACTGGGAGGAGATGGAGCCCGTGACTGAGGCAAAGAGGAAAGCCCTCCTGGCATACAAGGCTGCACCTAGCCCCAGAACACAACAAGCCCTCAGGATTGCAAGGAATAACGCCCAGAAGACCGCCCGTCGCTGTGCCAACACCTACTGGCTGAACCTTTGCAACAGTATACAGACAGCTGCTGACACCGGGGATACAAGAGGAATGTATGAGGGTATCAAAACGGCGACAGGCCCCCCAGCTACAAGACCGCCCCCCCTCAAGTCCAAGACGGGCGAAGTCATCACAGACCAGGGGAAACAACTGCAGCGATGGGTTGAGCACTATCTCGAGCTATATGCAACCCAAAACAATGTCACTGGAACTGCTCTGGACGCCATTCCAGACCTGCCTGTCATGGAGGAGCTAGACACACAGCCCACCCTGGAAGAGCTCGGAAAAGCCATCGATTGCCTTGCCTGTGGGAAGGCTCCTGGAAGCGACGGCATTCCGCCTGAAGTCCTCAAGAGCGGAAAACCAGCACTGCTCCAGCCCCTACACACACTCCTCTGCCTTTGCTGGGAACAGGGATACATCCCACAGGACATGCGTGACGCCAACATCGTCACTTTGTACAAAAACAAAGGAGACCGTAGCGACTGCAACAACTATCGGGGCATCTCCCTCCTCAACATTGTCGGAAAGGCTTTCGCCCGTGTTGCCTTGGTGCGCTTGCAGATCCTAGCCTCCCGCGTCTACCCAGAGTCCCAGTGTGGATTTCGAGCCGGCAGGTCAACTGTAGACATGATCTTCTCACTACGTCAGCTGCAGGAGAAGTGTCGCGAGCAGCAGATGCCCCTCTACATTGCCTTCATAGACCTGACGAAGGCGTTTGACACGGTTAGTCGGAGTGGACTCTTCAGACTCCTGCAGAAGATCGGCTGCCCCCCACCACGTTTGCGTGCTGTCATTATGTCGTTCCACGAGAACATGCACAGCACAGTGTGCTTCAGTGGCGCAACATCTGAAGCATTTCCAGTCATCAGCGGAGTCAAACAAGGCTGTGTCCTTGCACCGACGCTCTTTGCCATCTTCTTCTCCATGCTTCTCCAGTACGCATTCAAGGACTGCAGCGAGGGAGTGTACATCCATACCAGGGCTGACGGCAAGCTGTTCAACATTGCCCGTCTCCGTGTTAAGACTAAAGTCACAGAGGTACTCATCCGTGAATTGCTCTTTGCCGACGATGCAGCCTTGACATCACACACGGAAGATGGACTTCAGCAGCTGGTATGCTGCCTCTCCCATGTATGTAAGGAATTTGGACTGACCATCAGTTTGAAGAAAACGAATGTCATGGCACAGGACACAGACTCCCCTCCCTCTGTCTCCATCGATGGGTACAATTTGGAAGTTGTCGAGAACTTCACATACCTCGCGTCTAACATCTCCAGCTCACTCTCCATTGATTCTGAGGTGGGCGGCAGGATTGCCAAGGCAGCAGCAGTGATGGCCAGACTTAACCAGAGGGTCTGGAACAACCCCAACCTCACAGAGAAGACCAAACTGCGTGTCTACCAAGCCTGCGTGCTCAGTTCACTTCTCTACAGCAGTGAAACATGGACCACCTATGCAAGACACGAGAGGAAACTCAACAGCTTCCACCTGAGATGTCTGCGGCGCATTCTGCACATCCAGTGGCAGGACAAAGTACCCAACACAGAGGTTCTAGAACGCGCCAATATGAACAGCATGTTCTCCATACTCAGCAAGAGGACCTGTTATATGGGGAGTTAGCAGAAGGTGCACGACCAACTGGACGACCACATCTGCGCTGCAAAGATGTTTGCAAGAAGGATATGAAGACAGCAAACATCAGTGTCATCGACTGGGAGAGCTGTGCAAACAACCGTTCCAGCTGGCGTCTAGCTGTCAGGCAGGGAGTTCAAAACGCAGAGGAAAAGAGAAGAATAAAACAAGCTGAAAAGAGAGCTAAAAAGAAGGACAAGCAAAAGCGTACTTTGGAGCTACGCCATCGTCTCCCGTAGACGGACGGTTGCCATGGACTGTATATATATATATATATATATATATATATATATATATATATATATATATATATATATATATATATATATATATATATATATATATATATATATATATATATATATATATATATATATATACATATACATACATATACATACATATATATATATATATATATATATATATATATATATATATATATATATATATATATATATACATACATATATATACATACATATATATACATACATATACATATACATATACATACATATACATACATATATATATATATACACTCTGGGCTACAAAAAATCTCGCAAAGAGCCAAACAAGTAAACCAGTCACTTTGATTCAGCATATAAATTCTGCCATGACCTCATGAGTTACGGCATATTTTCCTCTGAGAAGATGTGATGTGATGTGATTTTGGATTTTTAACGTAGCTTTAACAATTTTTCAGTCATTTCGCTACGATGTCTGCAATGTGGTAGTTTATAGTAATGTCTAGCACTGGGGCATCATGCTGCAGACATGTAGCATGATGTCCCACCCAGTCACATTATCCTGACACCAGGCCGACCAGTCCTAACACTAACTTCTTAATGCTGAGCGCCAAGCGAGGCAGCTGTTAATACCATTTTTGTAAGTCTTTGGTATGACTCGGTCGGGGATCGAACCTACGACCTCCCGCATCCGAGGCGGACGCTTTAACTACTGGAAGCGGTCCTCTGAGAAGAAAGGATATTGATATTACAACTTGTTTGAGTTATGACGTATTTGCATCTGAGATGAAAGTATATGCTAACCGAGAGATGGTCAAACCCCTAACCAAAGGTCAGTCTAAAGTGCTTTATTAATATCGATATCATGAGTCAACATCGTCGTTGATCAATAACGATATCATGAGTCAGTATCGTAGTGTAATAATATCAGGAGGTAATATCGTAGCTTATCAATATCGATATGAGTCAATATCGTAGTGAAATAATATCAGGAGGTAATATCGTAGCTTATCAATATCGATATCAGAAGTTAAGATTTTTATAAATATCAATATCAGCAATCAATACCTTCATTTAACTTGATTTTAAAATAAGAAAATTGCTAGTCATGTCACTAAATTATCTTCAATTTGAGTTCAGTGCCTCAATGTAGATCAAGCAATACGGAACGTGATGGCAGAAAAGATTTTTACCCAGAAACAGCTTGTTATTAATCTTACTTGAAGGAATACGAAGCTATTGTGCAAGGAAAAGCTAAAAAGATAAAAAGACATATCAGCAATCTACAACATTAGTTCTGACCACCAAGGAAGCAGTGGTTGTTTCATAGATGCAACAGTGATATAATTAAGTCATTCTGAACTGATGATACTGTTACCCACTGAATATCATCTTTGTTGGTACATAAGAACTGCTGCTCCTTCATTCTTAAACAGCATTCTATGTCATAAATATTTTAATTTTATGTCATTTCAAGCCACCACTGTGCTTTTATATCTTCGACTTTTGATCAGAACTACTCCATCCTACAAATTTTAAAATTCGATGAAATAAACTGGTATGTGGCATGATAGTGTTGTTTCTTCTGTGTGACTCCATCATGCGCTTGCAAACACAAGTTACAGAGTGTTTATCCATTTTATCCCTAAATGGTGCCCTCTCTATGACCTCATGTGATCCAGGCTGATACAACTTGACAAAACTAAATTATCTGAAGTCGATACCTTCTTGACACTCCATCCCTTCCGCACAAACAACAAGCGTTGGCAGTAAAAATTCTAAACGACCCAAAACAAGTTAGGCTCCTACATTTAATGATTGTCACAGCATGATTCGATCCAGACATTTTATATGCAAATGTTTTTCTTACATGGCAAACAAGGTCAAACGTCTGTATTACTAAGACGATAATTCAAATTCTTGCAAACCTTCCATAATGTGAAAATAATTCTCAAATCGGTATTTTCAAAGAAAAGATCGTATATTCACATGATTTTGTGGTTCTACCAATGGAGAAGGATTAAAATTGTTATGGAAAGTTGGACCTCTGAGTCAAGAAAAAAGAATAATCTGAGGGGTGACAAAGTACGGTTGGGCGAACGAGATGACTACACTGATGTGATTTTCGGGACATTGTTTATAACACATGCGTACCTCTAGGTAAACAAACTGTATAAAGGCACAATTATATATACACAGCCCACCAATAGTTAACTTTTAGATTAAAAATAATGTCTGGTCTCGTTATCTCCCAGACTGGCTACATGACGATTTGGGTATGACCAAAAATCTTATCCATATCACAAACGCATGAAAGACCCAGTCCGAAGTAAAAACAGACCAGGACAAAAGGCACTAATCAGCACTTGTTTTAGTACGAAACACGGTGGATTTTAGCGGAGGAACAATCGTTTAAAAATGTTGAGTTACAAAGAACATTCTCAAAGTATCATTTTTATTAGATAAGAATGCAGCTTAACAGCTAAATAGCATCATGGTGAAAGGTTATATAAATTGTGGTCTAGTCCGATCCTTAAAAGTTATTCCATCGAAGACGACGAATCCAATGAGATCGTGGACGTTAGAGCCATTTTCCCAAAGTAGACATGTTTCCGCACAACGCACTTATATTTTTTAACCAAGGCTCTAGAGAATTATCATTTAGAAAAACAGCAACTGTATTCAAACCATAGCAACTATAATAAATGCATTCTGCCTAAAATCTATCCAGACCTACTCAATTTTTGTTATCTATTTACAATGCTAACAGGAACTTCGTTTCTGTTCCTTTTTTGTTGACCTCTAGACATACGTAGCACACACTTCAATAAAAAAGAAATTCTTTACATTTGTCAAATTGTGTTTAACATGTTTTATATATGAAGAATATAGAAAGGACAGGTCAGAAGAAGTTTTAAATGGTATAAACCACCTTAAAACATCATTAGGAACATTGCTCGGCCGTTTCCGTTGAGTCGAGAAAGAACCTCAGATGTAGTTGTACGAATACACATAAGTTTTATGGGTTTGGTGATTTGCCTGATACGTTACGGAGGCCAAGTCAGGCAAAGTTCAGTCAATGACTTTTGCTTCTCACATCGCCATGATGTTTCATGTGCGTTAAATTAGTTCCGAACAGTTTTTAATGGCTGCGCGTTGCATTCAATATATCCTTTCCAACTTCAGTAAAAAGGACCAAAACGTTCGGATTAACAACACATGCCACTCACAGTGTATTCTGTTGAATTATTGTGTGACCATGCTTAACTTACCGTTTATATTCTCTTCGTAGGCGCGGTCATATCAGCTTAATTCATTTAAACTGACCACTTTCAGCATCTGAGTTTATAGGACATTGTATCGCATGAGATGATTTTCTTGTTGAAATCGTGAATAATTTGCATTGATAAGTTGATTTGATGTCATCGGAAGTTATTGTCTATATAGTTCATAACATCAGTTTAATTTGTTACTAGTGAAGCTAATCAGGTTCCCAGATTTTCACGTGATGTTAGTGACATGGTGTAATAGGTACTTCACTCTATTTGACATGGTGTAATAGGTAATTCACTTTATTCGACATGGTGTAATAGGTACTTCACTCTATTTGACATGGTGTAATAGGTACTTCACTCTATTTGACATGGTGTAATAGGTAATTCACTTTATTTGATATGGTGTAATATGTAGTTCACTCTATTTGACAAACATTTTCTATTACAAACAAATTCTTACGATGATTGAAGTTTACGGTCAGCATAACATCTAATCGGACTCGGAACTGATGTTGCAACACCCAGATAATCGGACCCGGATGTATGCCTTTCCGTGCCAATTAAATAATCCGGGAACACACTACGTCATTAATAAGCCCTCGGATAAGCTAACTAATTCCTTTAAGAATCACGCGTGTGTGTGTGTGTGTGTGTGTGTGTGTGTGTGTGTGTGTGTGTGTGTGTTTTAGTGAAATGATCCACTTATGTTGATATAGTTTCTACACGATTTCCGTTACCGGCAATTATTGGTCTGCCAGGTTGTTTTTTTTTGTGGATTTTAGGTCGAAGATAAAATCTTCCTGTGCTCTGGTTTTCTGGGCTTAAGAAGTCTTTCTCTTGCTTGTCTATATGTCCTATTTCGTTTGCCTCGTCAATGATAGTTGGAATGGTTTTGCATAGTCCATTGTTGAATCTTGGTCTCATTTGTTTTTTCCTTCGTTGTCTATTTGCTTCTTTTACGCAGTCTTACCTACAACCAGAGCGGAGTCCTCATCTGCTGGTTTCAAGGACTTGACAGATTATCACATACAAAGCAAAGCAAGCGAACCATTACTGTCAGATACAATGCTCGTTTCCTTATACGTCACCTTTTTGTATACTAACATACCACACAGTAAAGGAATAAACGCATGTCAGAAAACATGGAAAACAAAAACCGTGGACAATTCCCCACTCACTTCTTTGTTAACCTTTTGGAGCTTGTCTTAAAACTCAGTAACTTTGTATTGCATGAAGAAGACTACCTCAAATCAATTGAACCGCAGTGGGTACAAAAATGCTGATACTTTTATTAGAGTAGAGGGTCAACTTTTAGCATCGGCTGAGCTTAAACGATACCGCTTCATCGATAACATAGAAACAAATAGGCAACATGGAAGAGAAAATCTATTGATTTCATAACAAAAGTAAACAAATTCCATCCTTCAATAAAATTTACGGCAGAATTCTCCAGCTCAAACCACTTTTTCCTGGACATAACACTTAGACTGAAAAAATTTCCATCTAGACATCTGTTCAAAACCAACTCATAAACACCAGTATCTTCTCCCATGCAGTTGTCGTCCAAAACACTGCATTCGGAACATCCATATTGCCAGGCACTGAGAAAATGCACAATCGCCTTCGACGATGAAACGTTCCAGAACATAAAGAGTTATCTGATCATTTGATGAATTGAGGCTCCAAGAAAGACTGGATTGCAGAGGCTACACAAAAGGCTCAACAAACAAGCCTCCATGACCTACTACAATATCGAGACAACGAAAAGGTCGATCGTATACCGTTAATCCTGACCTACCATCTAGACAACGCCAAATTAGGTAAAATCATCCAGAAACACTGGCCTAGAGATATCACGTACATCCTAGCTACTGATTCGCTCAGTAATAAAAGAAAGTCAGACCATGACTGCTAAGATGTTTCACAATACAGAATAATTTGAATACCTGGCCTCTTTTATAGTGATTCAGAATTGTTGATCTGATGGGCATGTGGTGGCTATATACAGGAATTAAATACGTAGCGTTTCATTGTTCAGTCTTGTGAGCGTCACTGCAAGAAATAGAGGATCGTTTTTTCTTTCTTTCGTTAATACCGGATATATTTCATCGTGTGGTACATAAAAACTTGATATTTTAACGAAGGGCGAAGCTCCGAGTTCAAAGATATAATTTTGTTTTGTTTTTGTAACGTAGGGAAAGAAAAGTTTATTTTTTTTATATACCACACTTGCTCCATAATCGAAGTTTACAAGATTAAACTCACTCTTCAGCAAACACTCTCTCCCCACCCTCTTTAAGTAAATTTACCTCTTTCATAGCCTGATCTTATAAATATACGTGATTTAAGACTTGGTAATCCGTCGCAGTAAATTACATTTTTACCAATTTGTAAACTATCTGACCCTATTTGAAAAAATGAAAATCCGATTCAGCAATGAATCACAGCGGGTTTTGTCGTTGTTGCCACGGAAGTAAGGTGAATACCTTCTAATAGACGCGAACGGCGTCTGGTCAATTTTTTTTAATCAAAAATTAATTTCCATGACTGAAATGTAAGGCAGTTTCTATTTATCTGGTTTACCTCACAAAATACTCTGTTTTGTTTTTGCAGGTGAATTTGTTTATACAGAAACTATAAATCGTCACATGGCATGAATGGAATACTTATATTTTCATATGTGAAAATATGAGAATATATGTTTCATATGAAAAAATAATAGGATATATTTTTCACATATGAGAATACGGGACTTAAGAATCGGTCTTTTATTCATACATCATCCGTTTTTTCTGCGTCTATTCATCCTTGAACGTGCTGCCTTACCTTATTAAATTAGAAAGAATGGACACAATTTCCTATCACAATCAACATGACACGATATTCATGGACAATAAAGATGACTCGATTTTCGCTGCTAACATACGCTCTAAAAAAAAAAGTAGTAAAGCAAAAGACCATTTGAAGACCTGTTATAAAACATTAGAAACCAGTAATCCATTCCTTTTATAATATACCTACACTTACATACAAAGTCAACACTACTCGTGTAACGAACTTTGATAACATTTTAACGAATAACTTAAGGGCTGCGCTGCGGTAAAAATGTCCATGTGATAAATCAGATTTGTTTAAAATGGTAAATGGCCTTTTTATTTAAAAAAATAGGTAACTTGGGCTAATTCCAACAAACAAATCAAGGATTATTTTGAGAATGTTAGGAATTTAATTTGTCAAATTGAATGTCAAGTGTAGGGACCTATGTTCGTAAGATTTACAGATGAAAGGGACACAAAAACTTTTTAGAACTTTGAAATAAAAGTGAAGTAGGTTTATCATTTGCATAGTTGTAGCGGTGTAGGTATAAGAGGTAACTTACCAACCATGCCAACTGGTCTGGATCTTTAAGACTAGTGTTAGGTACTGTGGGACAGCCGAATCTGCTTAGTGGTTTGGGGAGATGAGGTGACTGACTAATCAGGCCTTTAGTTTTCTTAGTGTGTGTGCATGACTGGACAGATAAACTGGGTTCACTTCCCCGGATGCAACGGTTAAACTTTGCATCAAGACCCATTATTAACCGATCGGTTATTTCGTTGAGTATTTTATAAAACCACACCTCAGTCAATGGTCCAATCGATGTAGTGTTACGACTGTTTGGTTTGTAAACTAAGTAGCATTAAAGGGCAAAAACCAACACGTTTTGTAAAATTTAACAAATAATTTATTACCCTAGAATACAAAGCGAAATTTAAAACGAACTGACGATATTGCAAATTTAAATCCCACATAGTCCTAAAAATATTTAGAGTTCTAAATGAATTCCAGTAGTGTTCCAAATAGATTCGAATATTTTATGTGCCGATGTGGCTATAGTCTCAAATGTGCAAATGTGCCAACAGTTTTTGATGTATCACTGTAATATAATTAAAAATTTATGGAATGAATTACTATAATTCCAAATTAATGATTTAGTCCAAGAAGTATTAATAAGCACTCTGTAATTCTAGTGAATAACTATAAATAAATCCACCCAAATATAAAAACTGAGCACGACTGATTACACTTCGGTTGTTAAGGTAGGAATTTATAATTTTGAAGTAAACAATATCCATATAAAAAGATGAACCACAATAATAGAGTCAGGTAGGATGTAAGTTTCATTTTTAAACATTTTAAGTTGTCAACAATGTTAGCAATTTAACTGACAAACTGATATCCTAGATTCAGATTCAAGTAAACATGTTTACCTCCATTAATAACGATCTGAATATTTTAATATATACTTATTGAACATTATTAGCTATGTATTATATTGTTTAGAAAATTAATGTTACTAGATAGGTACTCCATTACCTTGATTTTGGACAAATGTCAGTTATAAAAAAACCCAGATATAAATAATCATGGGGAAAAGCCAGCAAACAATACCAATTAAAAATATACATAACATCATAGAAAAGTAGCAGAAGTATAAAAACTTTGCGAATGGTCAAAACGCGGTACTAAAACTTAGGAAACTGTGTCTGAAGGACCATGCAAACTTGGCACTTAGGTTACCTTCTTAAGGCTGTACTGAGAACAATCGATTCGTGGTTTCGTAGTGTTCATCAGGTATAGAAAAACTTCAAAAATCTATAAATGGTAAGAAAGATCAACTTTTCCCAGTTGAACTGCATTTGTATGAAGATATATAAAAGTGTTGGGATTACAGATAATGTGTTGTTTATAGTCAGTGGAAAGGATTTACAAAGAGCAACTAAACAACCCCAAACAAACCACATAATAGAGACAATGAAACACATGGAAAAGTCTTGTTTACAGAGTCAATTCAGGAAATATTTAGTCAAAATCTAATATTCGCACGACAACGTGCATAATCATGTTTGAGCTGGAAACCTCAACTTTATCATATTGAACATTGAACATTGAAATGCAGAAGACTTTCAAACGAGAATGCCTTCGACACGTTTATCAGAACCGTTCAAGTTTGAAAGTGTTAAAGTAATTTTAATCAAGCAATCATTCAATCCAGTCGAATTTAAACTTTATCAGCGACAAGTTCGATAACACTCACATCTGTATTGCTTAAGATTCGACGGTTCGCACCTTGTTTTCTATAGTTGTGTAGTTTAATATTTTGTGTGGGAACAGTATTAGATTTGTTGGTACCTGGAGATGGAAATATTTTAATATTCGGATTCTTTATGTATGGTAGGAATGAGAAAAAAACAGCACGTAACCTCTGATGTAAAGATATCAATCTAACAAATACGACTTTAATCTTAATGTTTTTTTTGTTTTTTAAATGAGATTAATAGGGAAAATAGAGAACTTAGGAACATGTAACAGACTTTCCTCAGACAAATATACATATGATGATATAAACGTATTTATTTTCTCCTAATAGGTTACTGCATTTGTATGAGAAAATATGAACGAGTTTATTCCCCGGATAGATATACTGCACGACCTAGGAAGTGCACTATATATCCATCCAACAAATGCATTTGTATTATATGCTCATTTTCTTACTCTACCTAAGGATTAATTATATAAACAAAAATACACTACAAGAAACAAAGTAACAGAATTTATGCTGTATTTTAAACTAAATACACAAGCACAGATTCATCAGTACACAACAACAATATTTAATGAGCACATAACTCCGTCCAGCGAAATTTTAAATTATCGCGGTCGACATTACTTTTGAAAGAAATTGTCATTTTGATCATCTTAAAATTGAAATTTAGAGTCAAAGTGTGAAGAAATGCACATGGCAACAACTTTTCCATTTGGTCTGGAATGAATATATTATGGTTTTTTTGTCGATTCTTCTAAATTTCGTGATTATGGACTGGATTTATCTGTGTCAATTCTATATGAAGTAACATCTGATTTGTGCAGCGGAAAAGCATGGTGTTGACTCATTTGCATGTGTGTTTCTGGTCTATCATTGATTGTTGAAATCATAATGTAGAAAAAGTAAGAACTCCTTCAATTGTAATTATCAAAAAGACGGCATGGAATATAATGTTCATTTTATTTTGAGTATAGTAAGGATAATGTTATTGCACTTGGAATGTACTCGAAATAACAGTACAATTTCAAAATGTGTAATCAAGCTTTGGAACCCATGACATAGCGCATGTAATTAAGATTTGCAGAACTTAGAAAGTAAATTTTGAAGAAATTCAGAAATTCAGGATGTAAAACTGTAAGTATATTTTTACCATTCTTATTACTAGCTAAAGAAGACAAATTTATGCCTTGTCACTTGCGTGCTATTTGTAGGGACCTCAGGAATTTTATGACCTGTTATGGCGTCTATCGCTAGCCTAAATCCGAAGCATAGTATATAAAAAAAAAAAGAGGTTAACGCTGAATATTGCAAAGTAACTCGTATGTGGCAGTCAGCGAAACCAAAACGTAAAACCTCTACTACATGAGTGTACATGATATGTTTAGAAAGTAATTCTGAATACACTATACTACTATTGGGCACACGTATCGTGCACGTGAGCACAATATAAAGGTGTGCAATATCGTAAAATATTGTACGATTCTGACAATGTAATGTTAAAAGAGACAAAAATGAGCCTATAATGATCATATCTTTTTTCTTATACTTATGTCTTTATTATTTTGGGGATAAATACATTTTATCTCTACTTCAAAATAGAGTTTTAAGGTGTAAAACATTTTAAAATCTATCGAGATTTCGATGTAAGCTATTTTAAAGGCTTTTTATACACCTCATTGTTAGTATGAACGATGTTTACGAAATCTAATTTCCAATTTATCTCTTTATTAACCTTTTCGGTCGAGACATTGCATCATCACCGGACCCGATTTTTTCTCCGTTTCTTGAAAAGAGAAATTTCTGTTTGTCACAAAAATCTGTAAGAATCAGGTAGAAAGATAAACCTTGGTATAACACAAAAATTGATATATGTCATTAAATTATACATTACAAACATCAATTGATATGTTAAAAGAGACAAAAATGAGCCTATAATGATCATATTTTTTTTCTTATACTTATGTCTTTATTATTTTGGGGATAAATACATTTTATCTCTACTTCAAAATAGAGTTTTAAGGTGTAAAACATTTTAAAATCTATCGAGATTTCGATGTAAGCTATTTTAAAGGCTTTTTATACACCTCATTGTTAGTATGAACGATGTTTACGAAATCTAATTTCCAATTTATCTCTTTATTAACCTTTTCGGTCGAGACATTGCATCATCACCGGACCCGATTTTTTCTCCGTTTCTTGAAAAGAGAAATTTCTGTTTGTCACAAAAATCTGTAAGAATCAGGTAGAAAGATAAACCTTGGTATAACACAAAAATTGATATATGTCATTAAATTATACATTACAAACATCAATTGATATGTGTCATTAAATTATACATTACACACCCCAATTGATATGTGTCATTGAATTATACATTACACACATCACTTGATATGTGTGATTAAATTATACATTACACGCTGAATTGATATGTGTCATTAAATCATACAATACACACATTAATTGATGTCATTAAATCATACAATGCACACATTAATTGACGTCATTAAATCATACAATACATGCATCAATTGATGTCATTAAATTATATACGCACACATAAATTAATATGACATTAAATCATGCAATACACATATCAATTGATGTCATTAAATCAAACAATCCTGTCATCAATATAAGTCATTAAATCATGCAATACACACATCAGTTGATGTCATTATATCATACATATCATATTTTTTTTTAAAATTTGACCTTGAAGTGTTATTAAAATACATTAGAACATCAGAAAGCTTGCATTGTTTCGTGACTTTCTTTAGAAAACGTTGCAGGTATTTACAGCGACGTATTTATTGTCTGACAAAACCTTTTTATCGTTGTTAGAAAAATTGTAGATTTCATAATTTTTCATGAATAACAGTCATATTATTGGTTTGTTTCAAAGTAAAGAGATACTTTTCTTTGTATTAGAAAAGTAGATATATATTTCACATTGCTTGGACTTAATTAACAGGCTGGAGACTTCTATGCCATCACAAAACCATAATACCATACCTAGTGTCTGTATTCGCAAATTTATTTTGCAACGTAAGGGGAAATATACAGTAAATACAAAATTCAGACCTGCTAGAAATTTTATAAAAATAGAATATTTCCAAATCTTTCAACGTTAAACCACAAAAAACAGAGCTTTTATGTAAGGTCAAGAGTATACAATTTTTGAAAGACAATATATATGAAACTGAGACTGAAGAAAATAGTTACAGGGACGTGAACACACATTTGTACAAGTGGGTGCCATGTTTTCTTTTTAGTGAGGTTTGATACATATACCTTACTTATCTAGTTATGTGCTCTGCTCAGTGAGTTCTCTCTCTCTCTCTCTCTCTCTCTCTGTGCATGAACTCAACATTTGTACAATAGCTGTTAGACTGCTGACGCTAGATTAGGGCTTATCATGCTTTGTACATCGAATGCCATGATTACAAATTGTCGACATTCATGCATTGCCCTAGGTTAGGGGCCAAGACATTGTAACCTATTCTCATACAAAACTGTTCAATTCTAACACGGTTTATAGCAAGGTGCAAAGCTGACTACTCTTTAGAAAAAGAGATTGAAAATTACGACAAATGGATTATAATGATGCTTGATCTCAACAACGGCTATCTGTGTCACTAAGGTGCTTATCAGTCACTCTGAATGCCGCTTTGGGGAAGGAGTTCACATAT